>JAVHNN010000041.1:0-63355 GCA_031439585.1 Pterocarpus macrocarpus
ATTCCTTTTGGAATAAGACTTGATTCCAATCAATGGCAAAGAACATAAAGAAGAAAGAAACCAATTCCTTTGGAATAAAGACTTGATTCCAATCAATTGCAAAGGAACATAAAGAGAATGAGAAACCAATTCCTTTTGGAATAAGACTTGATTCAATCAATGGCCAAAGAACCAAAAGAAGAAAGAGAAACCAATTTCTTAAGGATTAAGACTTGATTCAATCAATGCAAAAGGAACATAAAGGAGAATGAGAAACCAATTCCTTTTGGAATAAGACTTGATTCAATCAATGGCCAAAAGAACATAAAGAGAAAGAGAAACCAATTCCTTTTGGATAAAGACTTGATTCCAATCAATTGCAAAAGAACATAAACCAATTTGGAAGAAGACTTGATTCCAATTTTGGAATAAAGACTTGATTCAATCAATTGCAAATGGAACATAAAGGAGAATGAGAAACCAATTCCTTTTGGAATAAGACTTGATTCCAATCAATGGCAAAAGAACCAAAGAAGAAAGAGAAACCAATTCCTTTTGGAATAAGACTTGATTCAATCAATGTGCAAAAGAACATAAAGAGAATGAGAAACCAATTCCTTTTGGAATAAGACTTGATTCAATCAATTGCCAAAGAACATAAAAAGAATGAGAAACCAATTCCTTTTGGAATAAGACTTGATTCCAATCAATGGCAAAAGAACATAAAAGAAAGAGAAACCAATTCCTTTTGGAATAAGACTTGATTCCGATCAATGGCAAATGGAACATAAAGAAGAATGGGAACCCAATTCCTTTTGGAATAAGACTTGATTCCAATCAATGTACAAAAGAACAAAAAAGAGAAAGAGAAACCAATTCCTTAAGGAATAAGACTTGATTCAATCATGTGCAAAGGAACATAAAGGAGAATGAGAAACCAATTCCTTTTGGAATAAGACTTGATTCCAATCAATGGCCAAAGAACTTAAAAGAAAGAGAAACCAATTGCTTAGGATAAAGACTTGATTCAATCAATTGCAAAGGAACATAAAGGAGAATGAGAAACCAATTCCTTTTGGAATAAGACTTGATTCAATCAATTGCAAAAGAACATAAAGAGAAGAGAAACCAATTCCTTTTGGAATAAGACTTGATTCCAATCAATGGTACAAAGGAACAAAAAGAAAGAGAAACCAATTCCTTTTGGAATAAGACTTGATTCAATCAATGGCAAAAGAACATAAAGAGAAGAGAAACCAATTCCTTTTGGAATAAGACTTGATTCCAATCAATTGCAAAGGAACATAAAGAGAATGAGAAACCAATTCCTTTGGAATAAGACTTGATTCAATCAATGGCCAAAAGAACATAAAGAAGAAGAGAAACCAATTCCTTTGGAATAAGACTTGATTCCAATCAATTGCAAAGGAACATAAAGGAGAATGAGAAACCAATTCCTTTTGGAATAAGACTTGATTCAATCAATGCAAAAGAACATAAAGAAGAAAGAGAAACCAATTCCTTTGGAATAAGACTTGATTCCAATCAATTGCAAAAGAACATAAAGAGAATGAGAAACCAATTCCTTTTGGAATAAGACTTGATTCCAATCAATGGCAAAAGAACATAAAGAAGAAAGAGAAACCAATTCCTTTTGGAATAAAGACTTGATTCCAATCAATTGCAAAAGAACATAGAAGAAATGAGAAACCAATTCCTTTTGGAATAAGACTTGATTCCAATCAATGGCAAATGGAACATAAAGAAGAATGAGAAACCAATTCCTTTTGGAATAAGACTTGATTCAATCAATTGTCAAAAGAACATAAAGAAGAAAGAGAAACCAATTCCTTTTGGAATAAGACTTGATTCAATCAATGTGCAAAAGGAACATAAAGAGAATGAGAAACCAATTCCTTTTGGAATAAGACTTGATTCAATCAATGGCAAAGGAACATAAAAGAATGAGAAACCAATTCCTTTTGGAATAAGACTTGATTCAATCAATGGCAAAAGAACATAAAGAAGAAAGAGAAACCAATTCCTTGGAATAAGACTTGATTCAATCAATTGCAAAGGAACATAAAGAAGAATGAGAAACCAATTCCTTTTGGAATAAGACTTGATTCCAATCAATGGCCAAAAGAACCAAAGAAGAATGAGAAACCAATTCCTTAAGGAATAAGACTTGCTTCCAATCAATGTAAAGGAACATAAAGAGAATGAGAAACCAATTCCTTTTGGAATAAGACTTGATTCAATCAATGGCCAAAGAACATAAAGAAGAGAAACCAATTCCTTTTGGAATAAGACTTGATTCCAATCAATTGCAAAAGAACATAAAGAAGAAGAGAAACCAATTCCTTTGGAATAAGACTTGATTCAATCAATGGCAAAAAGAACATAAAGGAGAATGAGAAACCAATTCCTTTGGAATAAGACTTGATTCCAATCAATTGCAAAAGAACATAAAGAAGAATGAGAAACCAATTCCTTTTGGAATAAGACTTGATTCAATCAATGGCAAAAAGAACATAAAGAAGAATGAGAAACCAATTCCTTTTGGAATAAGACTTGATTCAATCAATTGCAAAGAACATAAAAGAATGAGAAACCAATTCCTTTTGGAATAAGACTTGATTCAATCAATGGCCAAAAGAACATAAAGAAGAAAGAGAAACCAATTCCTTAAGGATAAGACTTGATTCAATCAATGCAAAAGGAACATAAAGGAGAATGAGAAACCAATTCCTTTTGGAATAAGACTTGATTCCAATCAATGGCAAAAGAACATAAAGAGAAGAGAAACCAATTTCTTTGGAATAAGACTTGATTCAATCAATGTGCAAAAGGAACATAAAGGAGAATGAGAAACCAATTCCTTTTGGAATAAGACTTGATTCAATCAATGGCCAAAAGAACATAAAAGAAAGAAACCAATTCCTTAAGGAATAAGACTTGATTCCAATCAATTGCACAAAGGAACATAAAGAGAATGAGAAACCAATTCCTTTTGGAATAAGACTTGATTCAATCAATTGCAAAAGAACATAAAAGAGAATGAGAAACCAATTCCTTTTGGAATAAGACTTGATTCCAATCAATGTACAAAAGAACAAAGAAGAAAGAGAAACCAATTCCTTTTGGAATAAGACTTGATTCAATCAATGGCCAAAAGAACATAAAGAATGAGAAACCAATTCCTTTTGGAATAAAGACTTGATTCCAATCAATTGCAAAAGAACATAAAGAAGAATGAGAAACCAATTCCTTTTGGAATAAGACTTGATTCAATCAATGGCAAAAGAACATAAGAAGAAAGAGAAACCAATTCCTTAAGGAATAAGACTTGATTCCAATCAATTGCAAAGGAACATAAGGAGAATGAGAAACCAATTCCTTTTGGAATAAGACTTGATTCAATCAATGCCAAAAGAACAAAAGAAGAAAGAAACCAATTCCTTAAGGATAAGACTTGATTCCAATCAATGCAAAAGAACATAAAGGAGAATGAGAAACCAATTCCTTTTGGAATAAGACTTGATTCAATCAATGGCAAAAGAACATAAAAGAAAGAAACCAATTCCTTTGGAATAAGACTTGATTCAATCAATTGCAAAAGGAAATAAAAGAGAATGAGAAACCAATTCCTTTTGGAATAAGACTTGATTCCAATCAATTGCAAGAGGAACATAAAGGAGAATGAGAAACCAATTCCTTTTGGAATAAGACTTGATTCCAATCAATGGCCAAAGAACATAAAGAAGAAAGAGAAACCAATTCCTTTTGGAATAAGACTTGATTCAATCAATGCAAAGGAACATAAAGGAGAATGAGAAACCAATTCCTTTTGGAATAAGACTTGATTCAATCAATGGCCAAAGAACATAAAGAAAGAGAAACCAATTCCTTTTGGAATAAGACTTGATTCAATCAATTGCCAAAGGAACATAAAGAAAGAAACCAATTCCTTTTGGAATAAGACTTGATTCCAATCAATTGCAAAAGAACATAAAGGAGAATGAGAAACCAATTCCTTTTGGAATAAGACTTGATTCAATCAATGGCAAAAAGAACATAAAGAAGAAAGAAACCAATTCCTTTTGGAATAAGACTTGATTCCAATCAATTGCAAAAGGAACATAAAGAGAATGAGAAACCAATTCCTTTTGGAATAAGACTTGATTCAATCAATTGCAAAAGAACATAAAGAAGAATGAGAAACCAATTCCTTTGGAATAAGACTTGATTCCAATCAATGGCAAAAGAACATAAAAGAATGAGAAACCAATTCCTTTTGGAATAAGACTTGATTCCAATCAATTGCAAAAGAACATAAAGGAGAATGAGAAACCAATTCCTTTTGGAATAAGACTTGATTCCAATCAATGGCAAAAGAACATAAGAAGAAGAGAAACCAATTTCTTGGAATAAGACTTGATTCCAATCAATGTACAAAGGAACATAAAGGAGAATGAGAAACCAATTCCTTTTGGAATAAGACTTGATTCCAATCAATGGCAAAAGAACATAAAGAAAGAGAAACCAATTCCTTAAGGATAAGACTTGATTCCAATCAATTGCAAAAGAACATAAAGGAGAATGAGAAACCAATTCCTTTTGGAATAAGACTTGATTCAATCAATTGCAAAGGAACATAAAGAATGAGAAACCAATTCCTTTTGGAATAAGACTTGATTCCAATCAATGGCAAAAGAACATAAAGAAGAAGAGAAACCAATTTCTTAAGGAATAAGACTTGATTCCAATCAATTGCAAAGGAACATAAAGGAGAATGAGAAACCAATTCCTTTTGGAATAAGACTTGATTCAATCAATGGCCAAAAGAACATAAAAAGAAAGAGAAACCAATTCTTAAGGAATAAGACTTGATTCCAATCAATGTGCAAAAGGAACATAAGGAGAATGAGAAACCAATTCCTTTTGGAATAAGACTTGATTCAATCAATTGCAAAGGAACATAAAGGAAATGAGAAACCAATTCCTTTTGGAATAAGACTTGATTCCAATCAATGGCCAAAGAACATAAAGAAGAAAGAGAAACCAATTTCTTGGAATAAGACTTGATTCCAATCAATGTACAAAGGAACATAAAGGAGAATGAGAAACCAATTCCTTTTGGAATAAGACTTGATTCCAATCAATGGCAAAAGAACATAAAGAAAGAGAAACCAATTCCTTTTGGAATAAGACTTGATTCCAATCAATGGCAAAAGAACATAAAGAAGAATGAGAAACCAATTCCTTTTGGAATAAGACTTGATTCAATCAATGGCCAAAAGAACATAAGGAGAATGAGAAACCAATTCCTTTTGGAATAAGACTTGATTCCAATCAATGGCAAAAGAACATAAAGAAGAATGAGAAACCAATTCCTTGGAATAAGACTTGATTCAATCAATGTGCAAAAGGAACATAAAGAGAATGAGAAACCAATTCCTTTTGGAATAAGACTTGATTCCAATCAATGGCAAAAGAACATAAAGAAAGAGAAACCAATTGCTTAAGGATAAGACTTGATTCCAATCAATTGCAAAGGAACATAAAGAAGAATGAGAAACCAATTCTTTTGGAATAAGACTTGATTCAATCAATTGCAAATGGAACATAAAGAAGAATGAGAAACCAATTCCTTTTGGAATAAGACTTGATTCAATCAATGGCCAAAAGAACATAAAGAAGAAGAGAAACCAATTCCTTAAGGAATAAGACTTGATTCAATCAATGTGCAAAGGAACATAAAGGAGAATGAGAAACCAATTCCTTTTGGAATAAGACTTGATTCAATCAATGGCCAAAGGAACATAAAGAAGAAGAGAAACCAATTCCTTAAGGAATAAGACTTGATTCCAATCAATTGCAAAGAACATAAAGAAGAATGAGAAACCAATTCCTTTTGGAATAAGACTTGATTCCAATCAATTGCAAAAGAACATAAAGAAAGAGAAACCAATTCCTTTTGGAATAAGACTTGATTCCAATCAATGGCAAAAGAAATAAAAGAAAGAGAAACCAATTCCTTTGGAATAAGACTTGATTCAATCAATGTGCAAAAGAACATAAAGGAGAATGAGAAACCAATTCCTTTTGGAATAAGACTTGATTCAATCAATGGCAAAGAACATAAAAGAAGAGAAACCAATTCCTTTTGGAATAAGACTTGATTCAATCAATTGCAAAGGAACATAAAGAAGAATGAGAAACCAATTCCTTTGGAATAAGACTTGATTCAATCAATTGCAAATGGAACATAAAGGAGAATGAGAAACCAATTCCTTTTGGAATAAGACTTGATTCCAATCAATGGCAAAAGAACATAAAGAAGAAAGAAACCAATTCCTTAAGGAATAAGACTTGATTCCAATCAATGTGCAAAAGGAACATAAGGAGAATGAGAAACCAATTCCTTTTGGAATAAGACTTGATTCCAATCAATGGCAAAAGAACATAAAAGAAGAGAAACCAATTGCTTTGGATAAAGACTTGATTCCAATCAATGGCAAAGGAACATAAAGAGAATGAGAAACCAATTCCTTTTGGAATAAGACTTGATTCAATCAATTGCAAATGGAACATAAAGGAGAATGAGAAACCAATTCCTTTTGGAATAAGACTTGATTCAATCAATGGCAAAAGAACATAAGAAGAAAGAGAAACCAATTCCTTTAAGGAATAAGACTTGATTCCAATCATTGCAAAAGGAACATAAAGGAGAATGAGAAACCAATTCCTTTTGGAATAAGACTTGATTCCAATCAATGGCAAAAGAACATAAAGAGAAGAGAAACCAATTCCTTTGGAATAAGACTTGATTCCAATCAATTGCAAAGGAACATAAAGAAGAATGAGAAACCAATTCTTTTGGAATAAGACTTGATTCCAATCAATTGCAAAGGAACATAAAGGAGAATGAGAAACCAATTCCTTTTGGAATAAGACTTGATTCCAATCAATGGCAAAAGAACAAAAGAAAGAGAAACCAATTCTTAAGGAATAAGACTTGATTCCAATCAATGTGCAAAAGGAACATAAAGAGAATGAGAAACCAATTCCTTTTGGAATAAGACTTGATTCCAATCAATGGCAAAGAACATAAAAAGAATGAGAAACCAATTCCTTTTGGAATAAGACTTGATTCCAATCAATGCAAAAGAACATAAAGAAGAAAGAGAAACCAATTCTTTTGGAATAAGACTTGATTCCAATCAATTGCAAATGGAACATAAAGGAGAATGAGAAACCAATTCCTTTTGGAATAAGACTTGATTCCAATCAATGGCCAAAAGAACCAAAAGAAAGAGAAACCGATTGCTTAAGGATTAAGACTTGATTCCAATCAATGTACAAAAGGAACATAAAGAGAATGAGAAACCAATTCCTTTTGGAATAAGACTTGATTCCAATCAATGGCCAAAAGAACTTAAAGAATGAGAAACCAATTCCTTGGGATAAGACTTGATTCCAATCAATTGCAAAAGAACATAAAGAATGAGAAACCAATTCCTTTTGGAATAAGACTTGATTCCAATCAATTGCAAAAGGAACATAAAGAGAATGAGAAACCAATTCCTTTTGGAATAAGACTTGATTCCAATCAATGGCAAAAGAACAAAAGAAGAAAAGAAACCAATTTCTTAAGGATTAAGACTTGATTCCAATCAATGTACAAAGGAACATAAAGGAGAATGAGAAACCAATTCCTTTTGGAATAAGACTTGATTCCAATCAATTGGAAAATGAACATAATAGAGAATGAGAAACCAA
The DNA here is from genome assembly GCA_031439585.1 of Pterocarpus macrocarpus. Lineage (NCBI taxonomy): Eukaryota > Viridiplantae > Streptophyta > Magnoliopsida > Fabales > Fabaceae > Pterocarpus > Pterocarpus macrocarpus. The sequence continues at coordinate 7,765 of JAVHNN010000041.1, forward strand.
TTCCTTTGGAATAAGACTTGATTCCAATCAATGGCCAAAGAACATAAAGAATGAGAAACCAATTCCTTGGAATAAGACTTGATTCCAATCATTGCAAAGGAACATAAAGAGAATGAGAAACCAATTCCTTTTGGAATAAGACTTGATTCCAATCAATGGCAAAAGAACCAAGAAGAAAGAGAAACCAATTTCTTTGGAATAAGACTTGATTCAATCAATGTACAAAAGGAACATAAAGGAGAATGAGAAACCAATTCCTTTTGGAATAAGACTTGATTCCAATCAATGGCCAAATGAACTTAAAAAAGAGAAACCAATTCCTTAAGGATAAAGACTTGATTCCAATCAATGGCAAAAGGAACATAAAGAAGAATGAGAAACCAATTCCTTGGAATAAGACTTGATTCCAATCAATTGCAAATGGAACATAAAGGAGAATGAGAAACCAATTCCTTTTGGAATAAGACTTGATTCAATCAATGGCAAAAGAACCAAAGAAGAAAGAGAAACCAATTTCTTAAGGAATAAGACTTGATTCAATCAATGCAAAAGGAACATAAAAGAATGAGAAACCAATTCCTTTGGAATAAGACTTGATTCAATCAATTGCAAAAGAACATAAAGAAAAAGAGAAACCAATTCCTTGGAATAAGACTTGATTCCAATCAATGCAAAAGAACATAGAAGAAAGAGAAACCAATTCCTTTGGAATAAGACTTGATTCCAATCAATTGCAAAGGAACATAAAGGAGAATGAGAAACCAATTCCTTTGGAATAAGACTTGATTCCAATCAATGGCCAAAAGAACATAAAGAAAGAGAAACCAATTTCTTTGAATAAGACTTGATTCCAATCAATGTACAAAAGGAACATAAAGAGAATGAGAAACCAATTCCTTTTGGAATAAGACTTGATTCCAATCAATGCAAAAGAACATAAAGAGAATGAGAAACCAATTCCTTTGGAATAAGACTTGATTCCAATCAATGGCCAAAGAACATAAAGAAGAATGAGAAACCAATTCCTTTTGGAATAAGACTTGATTCCAATCAATTGCAAAGGAACATAAAGGAGAATGAGAAACCAATTCCTTTTGGAATAAGACTTGATTCCAATCAATGGCAAAGAACATAAAGAAGAAAGAGAAACCAATTTCTTAAGGAATAAGACTTGATTCCAATCAATGCACAAAGAACATAAAGGAGAATGAGAAACCAATTCCTTTGGAATAAGACTTGATTCAATCAATGGCCAAAAGAACATAAAAAAGAAGAGAAACCAATTCCTTAAGGATAAAGACTTGATTCCAATCAATGGCAAAAGAACATAAAGAATGAGAAACCAATTCCTTTGGAATAAGACTTGATTCCAATCAATTGCAAATGGAACATAAAGGAGAATGAGAAACCAATTCCTTTTGGAATAAGACTTGATTCCAATCAATGGCCAAAAGAACATAAAAGAAGAAAGAAACCAATTTCTTTGGATAAGACTTGATTCCAATCAATGCACAAAGGAACATAAAGGAGAATGAGAAACCAATTCCTTTTGGAATAAGACTTGATTCCAATCAATGGCAAAAGAACATAAAGAAGAGAAACCAATTCCTTTTGGAATAAGACTTGATTCCAATCAATGGCCAAAGAACATAAAGAAGAAAGAAACCAATTCCTTTTGGAATAAGACTTGATTCCAATCAATTGCAAAGGAACATAAAGGAGAATGAGAAACCAATTCCTTTTGGAATAAGACTTGATTCCAATCAATGGCCAAAGAACATAAAGAGAAGAGAAACCAATTTCTTAAGGAATAAGACTTGATTCAATCAATTGCAAAAGGAACATAAAGAGAATGAGAAACCAATTCCTTTTGGAATAAGACTTGATTCCAATCAATGGCAAAGAACATAAAAGAAAGAGAAACCAATTCTTTGGATAAAGACTTGATTCAATCAATTGCAAAAGAACATAAAAGAGAATGAGAAACCAATTCCTTTGGAATAAGACTTGATTCAATCAATTGCAAAGGAACATAAAGGAGAAGAGAAACCAATTCCTTTTGGAATAAGACTTGATTCCAATCAATGGCAAAAGAACAAAAAAGAAAAGAGAAACCAATTCCTTGGAATAAGACTTGATTCCAATCATGTGCAAAGGAACATAAAGGAGAATGAGAAACCAATTCCTTTTGGAATAAGACTTGATTCCAATCAATGGCCAAAGAACATAAAGAAAAGAGAAACCAATTCCTTTTGGATAAGACTTGATTCCAATCAATTGCAAAAGGAACATAAAGAAGAATGAGAAACCAATTCCTTTTGGAATAAGACTTGATTCAATCAATGGCAAAGGAACATAAAAGAGAAGAGAAACCAATTCCTTTTGGAATAAGACTTGATTCCAATCAATGCAAAAGAACATAAAGAAGAATGAGAAACCAATTCCTTTAAGGAATAAGACTTGATTCCAATCAATGCAAAGAACATAAAGAGAATGAGAAACCAATTCCTTTTGGAATAAGACTTGATTCCAATCAATGGCAAAGAACATAAAGAGAAAGAGAAACCAATTCCTTTGGAATAAGACTTGATTCCAATCAATGGCAAAAGGAACATAAAGAAGAATGAGAAACCAATTCCTTTGGAATAAGACTTGAGTTCAATCAATCGCCAAAAGAACATAAAGGAGAATGAGAAACCAATTCCTTTTGGAATAAGACTTGATTCCAATCAATGGCCAAAAGAACTTAAAAAAGAAAGAAACCAATTTCTTAAGGAATAAGACTTGATTCCAATCAATGTACAAAGGAACATAAAGGAGAATGAGAAACCAATTCCTTTTGGAATAAGACTTGATTCCAATCAATGGCAAAGAACATAAAAAGAAAGAGAAACCAATTCCTTAAGGATAAGACTTGATTCCAATCAATGGCAAAAGAACATAAAGAAATGAGAAACCAATTCCTTTTGGAATAAGACTTGATTCAATCAATGCAAATGGAACATAAAGAGAAGAAGAAACCAATTCCTTTTGGAATAAGACTTGATTCCAATCAATGGCCAAAAGAACATAAAGAAGAAAGAGAAACCAATTTCTTTGGATTAAGACTTGATTCCAATCAATGTACAAAGGAACATAAAGAGAATGAGAAACCAATTCCTTTTGGAATAAGACTTGATTCCAATCAATGTGCAAAGGAACATAAAGAAGAGAAACCAATTCCTTTGGAATAAGACTTGATTCCAATCAATGGCCAAAGGAACATAAAGAAGAAAGAGAAACCAATTCCTTTTGGATAAGACTTGATTCCAATCAATTGCAAATGGAACATAAAGGAGAATGAGAAACCAATTCCTTTTGGAATAAGACTTGATTCCAATCAATGGCAAAAGAACATAAAGAAGAAAGAGAAACCAATTTCTTGGAATAAGACTTGATTCCAATCAATGTGCAAAAGGAACATAAAGGAGAATGAGAAACCAATTCCTTTTGGAATAAGACTTGATTCAATCAATGGCAAAAGAACATTAAAAGAGAAACCAATTCCTTTTGGAATAAGACTTGATTCCAATCAATGTGCAAAAGAACAAAAAAGAAAGAGAAACCAATTCCTTGGGATAAGACTTGATTCCAATCAATTGCAAAGGAACATAAGGAGAATGAGAAACCAATTCCTTTGGAATAAGACTTGATTCCAATCAATGGCAAAAGAACATAAAGAAAAGAGAAACCAATTCCTTAAGGAATAAGACTTGATTCAATCAATGTACAAAGGAACATAAAGGAGAATGAGAAACCAATTCCTTTTGGAATAAGACTTGATTCAATCAATGGCAAAAGAACATAAAAAAGAAAGAGAAACCAATTCCTTTTGGATAAGACTTGATTCCAATCAATTGCACAAAGGAACATAAAGAGAATGAGAAACCAATTCCTTTTGGAATAAGACTTGATTCCAATCAATTGCAAAGGAACATAAAGAGAATGAGAAACCAATTCCTTTTGGAATAAGACTTGATTCCAATCAATGGCAAAAGAACATAAAGAGAAAGAGAAACCAATTCCTTTTGGAATAAGACTTGATTCCAATCAATGTAAAAAGGAACATAAAGGAGAATGAGAAACCAATTCCTTTTGGAATAAGACTTGATTCCAATCAATTGCAAAGAACAAAGAAATGAGAAACCAATTCCTTTGGAATAAGACTTGATCCAATCAATGGCCAAAAAGAACATAAAGAAGAAGAAACCAATTCCTTATGGATAAAGACTTGATTCCAATCAATTGCAAATGGAACATAAAGGAGAATGAGAAACCAATTCCTTTTGGAATAAGACTTGATTCAATCAATGGCCAAAAGAACCAAAGAAGAAAGAGAAACCAATTCCTTAAGGAATAAGACTTGATTCAATCAATGTGCAAAAGGAACATAAAGGAGAATGAGAAACCAATTCCTTTTGGAATAAGACTTGATTCAATCAATGGCAAAAAGAACATAAAAAGAAAGAAACCAATTCCTTTTGGATAAGACTTGATTCAATCAATTGCAAAAGAACATAAAGGAAATGAGAAACCAATTCCTTTTGGAATAAGACTTGATTCAATCAATTGCAAAGGAACATAAAGGAGAATGAGAAACCAATTCCTTTTGGAATAAGACTTGATTCCAATCAATGGCAAAAGAACATAAAGAAAAGAGAAACCAATTTCTTTTGAATAAGACTTGATTCAATCAATGCAAAAGGAACATAAAGGAGAATGAGAAACCAATTCCTTTTGGAATAAGACTTGATTCAATCAATGGCAAAAGAACATAAAAGAAAGAAACCAATTCCTTTGGAATAAGACTTGATTCCAATCAATGGCAAAAGAACATAAAGAAAGAGAAACCAATTCCTTTGGAATAAGACTTGATTCCAATCAATGTGCAAAAGGAACATAAAGGAGAATGAGAAACCAATTCCTTTTGGAATAAGACTTGATTCAATCAATGGCCAAAAGAACAAAAAGAAAAGAGAAACCAATTTCTTAAGGAATAAGACTTGATTCCAATCAATGTACAAAGGAACATAAAGGAGAATGAGAAACCAATTCCTTTTGGAATAAGACTTGATTCCAATCAATGGCAAAAGAACATAAAGAATGAGAAACCAATTCCTTTTGGAATAAGACTTGATTCCAATCAATTGCCAAAGAACATAAAGAAGAAGAGAAACCAATTCCTTTGGAATAAGACTTGATTCAATCAATTGCAAAAGGAACATAAAGAGAATGAGAAACCAATTCCTTTTGGAATAAGACTTGATTCAATCAATGGCAAAGAACATAAAAGAATGAGAAACCAATTCCTTTGGAATAAGACTTGATTCCAATCAATGCACAAGGAACATAAGGAGAATGAGAAACCAATTCCTTTTGGAATAAGACTTGATTCAATCAATGGCAAAGGAACATAAAGGAGAATGAGAAACCAATTCCTTTGGAATAAGACTTGATTCCAATCAATTGCCAAAGAACATAAAGAGAATGAGAAACCAATTCCTTTTGGAATAAGACTTGATTCCAATCAATTGCAAAGGAACATAAGGAGAATGAGAAACCAATTCCTTTTGGAATAAGACTTGATTCCAATCAATGGCAAAAGAACATAAAGAAGAAGAAACCAATTCCTTTTGGATAAAGACTTGATTCCAATCAATGTACAAAGGAACATAAGGAGAATGAGAAACCAATTCCTTTTGGAATAAGACTTGATTCAATCAATGGCAAAAGAACATAAAGAAGAATGAGAAACCAATTCCTTTTGGAATAAGACTTGATTCCAATCAATTGCCAAAAGAACATAAAGAAGAAGAGAAACCAATTCCTTTTGGAATAAGACTTGATTCAATCAATTGCAAAGGAACATAAAGGAGAATGAGAAACCAATTCCTTTTGGAATAAGACTTGATTCAATCAATGGCAAAGAACAAAAAGAAAGAGAAACCAATTTCTTGGAATAAGACTTGATTCCAATCAATGTACAAAAGAACATAAGGAGAATGAGAAACCAATTCCTTTTGGAATAAGACTTGATTCAATCAATGGTGCAAAAGAACATAAAGAATGAGAAACCAATTCTTTTGGAATAAGACTTGATTCCAATCAATGGCCAAAGAACATAAAGAAGAATGAGAAACCAATTCCTTGGATAAGACTTGATTCAATCAATTGCAAAGGAACATAAAGGAGAATGAGAAACCAATTCCTTTTGGAATAAGACTTGATTCCAATCAATGGCCAAAGAACCAAGAAGAAAGAAACCAATTTCTTTGGATTAAGACTTGATTCCAATCATGTGCAAAAGGAACATAAAGGAGAATGAGAAACCAATTCCTTTTGGAATAAGACTTGATTCAATCAATGGCCAAAGAACATAAAAGAATGAGAAACCAATTCCTTTTGGATAAAGACTTGATTCCAATCAATGGCAAAAGGAACATAAAGAGAAATGAGAAACCAATTCCTTGGAATAAGACTTGATTCCAATCAATTGCAAAGGAACATAAAGGAGAATGAGAAACCAATTCCTTTTGGAATAAGACTTGATTCCAATCAATGGCCAAGAACCAAAAGAGAAGAGAAACCAATTTCTTAAGGAATAAGACTTGATTCCAATCATGTGCAAAAGGAACATAAAGAATGAGAAACCAATTCCTTTTGGAATAAGACTTGATTCAATCATTGCAAAAGGAACATAAAGGAAATGAGAAACCAATTCCTTTGGAATAAGACTTGATTCCAATCAATGGCCAAAGAACATAAGAAAGAGAAACCAATTCCTTGGATAAGACTTGATTCCAATCAATTGCAAAAGGAACATAAAGAGAATGAGAAACCAATTCCTTTTGGAATAAGACTTGATTCAATCAATGGCAAAAAGAACAAAAAAGAAAAGAAACCAATTCCTTTGGAATAAGACTTGATTCCAATCAATGTACAAAAGGAACATAAAGGAGAATGAGAAACCAATTCCTTTTGGAATAAGACTTGATTCCAATCAATGGCCGGAAGAACTTAAAAGAGAATGAGAAACCAATTCCTTTTGGAATAAGACTTGATTCAATCAATGGCAAAAGAACATAAAGAAGAAAGAGAAACCAATTCCTTTGGAATAAGACTTGATTCAATCAATTGCAAAAGGAACATAAAGGAGAATGAGAAACCAATTCCTTTTGGAATAAGACTTGATTCAATCAATGGCAAAGAACCAAAGAAGAAGAGAAACCAATTCCTTTTGGATAAGACTTGATTCAATCAATGTACAAAAGGAACATAAAGAGAATGAGAAACCAATTCCTTTTGGAATAAGACTTGATTCCAATCAATGGCCAAAGAACATAAAAGAAGAGAAACCAATTCCTTTTGGAATAAGACTTGATTCAATCAATTGCCAAAGAACATAAAGAGATGAGAAACCAATTCCTTTTGGAATAAGACTTGATTCAATCATTGCAAAGGAACATAAAGGAGAAAGAGAAACCAATTCTTTTTGGAATAAGACTTGATTCAATCAATGGCAAAAGAACATAAAGAAGAATGAGAAACCAATTCCTTTGGAATAAGACTTGATTCCAATCAATGCAAAAGGAACATAAAGGAGAATGAGAAACCAATTCCTTTGGAATAAGACTTGATTCAATCAATGCAAAGGAACATAAAGAGAAGAGAAACCAATTCCTTTGGAATAAGACTTGATTCCAATCAATGGCCAAAGAACATAAGAAGAATGAGAAACCAATTCCTTGGGATAAGACTTGATTCAATCAATGGCAAAAGGAACATAAAGGAGAATGAGAAACCAATTCCTTTTGGAATAAGACTTGATTCCAATCAATGGCAAAAGAACATAAAGAAGAAAGAGAAACCAATTCCTTGGAATAAGACTTGATTCCAATCAATGTGCAAAAGAACATAAAGGAGAATGAAACCAATTCCTTTTGGAATAAAGACTTGATTCAATCAATGGCAAAAGAACATAAAAGAAGAAACCAATTCCTTTTGGATAAGACTTGATTCAATCAATGGCCAAAAGGAACATAAAGAAAGAGAGAAACCAATTCCTTTTGGAATAAGACTTGATTCCAATCAATTGCAAATGGAACATAAAGGAGAATGAAACCAATTCCTTTTGGAATAAGACTTGATTCAATCAATGGCAAAGAACATAAAGAAGAAAGAAACCAATTCCTTTGGAATAAGACTTGATTCCAATCATGTGCAAAAGGAACATAAAGAAGATGAGAAACCAATTCCTTTGGAATAAGACTTGATTCCAATCAATGGCAAAAGAACATAAAAAGAAACCAATTCCTTTTGGATAAAGACTTGATTCCAATCAATTGCAAAGGAACATAAAGAAGAATGAGAAACCAATTCCTTTGGAATAAGACTTGATTCCAATCAATGGCCAAAAGAACATAAAGAAGAAAGAAAACCAATTCCTAAGGATAAAGACTTGATTCAATCAATTGCAAAGGAACATAAAGGAGAATGAGAAACCAATTCCTTTTGGAATAAGACTTGATTCAATCAATGGCCAAAAAGAACATAAAGAAAGAAGAAACCAATTCCTTTTGGAATAAGACTTGATTCCAATCAATTGCAAAAGGAACATAAAGAGAATGAGAAACCAATTCCTTTTGGAATAAGACTTGATTCAATCAATGGCCAAAGAACATAAAAGAAGAAGAGAAACCAATTCTTTGGATAAAGACTTGATTCAATCAATTGCAAAGGAACATAAAGGAATGAGAAACCAATTCCTTTTGGAATAAGACTTGATTCAATCAATTGCAAAGGAACATAAAAGGAGAATGAGAAACCAATTCCTTTTGGAATAAGACTTGATTCAATCAATGGCAAAAGAACCAAAGAAGAATGAGAAACCAATTCCTTTTGGATAAGACTTGATTCAATCAATGTGCAAAAGGAACATAAAGGAGAAGAGAAACCAATTCCTTTTGGAATAAGACTTGATTCAATCAATTGCAAAGAACATAAAAGAGAATGAGAAACCAATTCCTTTGGAATAAGACTTGATTCCAATCAATGGCCAAAAGAACATAAAGAAGAAAGAAACCAATTCCTTTTGGATAAAGACTTGATTCAATCAATTGCAAAGGAACATAAAGGAGAATGAGAAACCAATTCCTTTTGGAATAAGACTTGATTCAATCAATGGCCAAAAAGAACCAAAAGGAAAGAGAAACCAATTCCTTTTGGAATAAGACTTGATTCAATCATGTGCAAAGGAACATAAAGGAGAATGAGAAACCAATTCCTTTGGAATAAGACTTGATTCAATCAATGGCCAAAAGAACTTAAAGAGAAACCAATTCCTTTTGGATAAAGACTTGATTCAATCAATTGCAAAAGAACATAAAGAGAAATGAGAAACCAATTCCTTTGGAATAAGACTTGATTCCAATCAATTGCAAAAGGAACATAAAGGAGAATGAGAAACCAATTCCTTTGGAATAAGACTTGATTCAATCAATGGCAAAAGAACATAAAGAGAAAGAGAAACCAATTCCTTGGAATAAGACTTGATTCAATCAATGGCCAAAAGGAACATAAGGAGAATGAGAAACCAATTCCTTTTGGAATAAGACTTGATTCAATCAATGGCAAAAGAACATAAAGAAGAATGAGAAACCAATTCCTTTGGATAAAGACTTGATTCCAATCATTGCAAGGAACATAAAGGAAAAGAGAAACCAATTCCTTTTGGAATAAGACTTGATTCCAATCAATTGCAAAGGAACATAAAAAGAATGAGAAAAACCAATTCCTTTTGGAATAAGACTTGATTCCAATCAATGCAAAAGAACATAAAGAAGAATGAGAAACCAATTCCTTTTGGAATAAGACTTGATTCCAATCAATGTGCAAAAGGAACATAAGGAGAATGAGAAACCAATTCCTTTGGAATAAGACTTGATTCAATCAATGGCAAAGGAACATAAAGAAAGAGAAACCAATTCCTTTTGGAATAAGACTTGATTCAATCAATGGCCAAAGAACATAAGAGAAATGAGAAACCAATTCCTTTTGGATAAAGACTTGATTCAATCAATTGCAAAGGAACATAAGGAGAATGAGAAACCAATTCCTTTTGGAATAAGACTTGATTCAATCAATGGCCAAAGAACCAAAAGAATGAGAAACCAATTCCTTGGATAAGACTTGATTCCAATCAATGCAAAGGAACATAAAGGAGAATGAGAAACCAATTCCTTTTGAATAAGACTTGATTCAATCAATGGCCAAAAAGAACATAAAGAAGAAGAAACCAATTCCTTTGGATAAAGACTTGATTCAATCAATTGCAAAGGAACATAAAGAGAAGAGAAACCAATTCCTTTGGAATAAGACTTGATTCAATCAATGGCAAATGGAACATAAAGGAGAATGAGAAACCAATTCCTTTTGGAATAAGACTTGATTCCAATCAATGGCAAAGAACCAAAAAGAAGAAGAAACCAATTCCTTAAGGATAAGACTTGATTCAATCAATGTACAAAAGGAACATAAAGGAGAATGAGAAACCAATTCCTTTGGAATAAGACTTGATTCAATCAATGGCAAAAGAACATAAAAGAAGAAACCAATTCCTTTGGATAAAGACTTGATTCCAATCAATTGCAAAAGAACATAAAAGAAATGAGAAACCAATTCCTTTTGGAATAAGACTTGATTCAATCAATTGCAAAGGAACATAAGGAGAATGAGAAACCAATTCCTTTGGAATAAGACTTGATTCAATCAATGGCAAAAGAACATAAAAGAAAAGAGAAACCAATTCCTTAAGGAATAAGACTTGATTCAATCATTGCAAAGGAACATAAAGAGAATGAGAAACCAATTCCTTTTGGAATAAGACTTGATTCAATCAATGGCCAAAGAACAAAAGAAGAATGAGAAACCAATTCCTTTGGATAAAGACTTGATTCCAATCAATTGCAAAAGAACATAAAGAAGAAAGAAACCAATTCTTTTGGAATAAGACTTGATTCCAATCAATTGCAAATGGAACATAAAGGAGAATGAGAAACCAATTCCTTTTGGAATAAGACTTGATTCAATCAATGGCAAAGAACCAAAGAAGAAAGAAACCAATTCCTTAAGGAATAAGACTTGATTCAATCATGTGCAAAAGGAACATAAAAGAATGAGAAACCAATTCCTTTTGGAATAAGACTTGATTCAATCAATGGCAAAGGAACATAAAGAAGAGAAACCAATTCCTTTTGGAATAAGACTTGATTTCAATCAATGGCAAAGAACATAAGAAAGAATGAGAAACCAATTCCTTTTGGATAAAGACTTGATTCCAATCAATTGCAAAGGAACATAAAAGGAGAATGAGAAACCAATTCCTTTTGGAATAAGACTTGATTCAATCAATGGCCAAAAAGAACCAAAAGAGAGAAACCAATTCCTTAAGGATAAGACTTGATTCCAATCATGTACAAAGGAACATAAAGGAGAATGAGAAACCAATTCCTTTTGGAATAAGACTTGATTCAATCAATTGGCAAAGAACAAGAAAGAGAAACCAATTCCTTAAGGATAAAGACTTGATTCAATCAATGGCAAAAGGAACATAAAAGAAATGAGAAACCAATTCCTTTGGAATAAGACTTGATTCAATCAATTGCAAAGGAACATAAAGGAGAATGAGAAACCAATTCCTTTTGGAATAAGACTTGATTCAATCAATGGCAAAGAACATAAAGAAGAAAAGAGAAACCAATTCCTTTGGATAAGACTTGATTCCAATCATGTACAAAGGAACATAAAGAGAATGAGAAACCAATTCCTTTGGAATAAGACTTGATTCAATCAATGGCCAAAAGAACATAAAAAAGAAAGAGAAACCAATTCCTTTTGGATAAGACTTGATTCAATCAATTGCAAAAGAACATAAAGGAAATGAGAAACCAATTCCTTTTGGAATAAGACTTGATTCAATCAATTGCAAAGGAACATAAAGGAGAATGAGAAACCAATTCCTTTGGAATAAGACTTGATTCCAATCAATGGCAAAAGAACCAAAGAAGAGAAACCAATTCCTTAAGGAATAAGACTTGATTCCAATCAATGTGCAAAAGGAACATAAGGAAGAATGAAACCAATTCCTTTTGGAATAAGACTTGATTCAATCAATGGCCAAAGAACATAAAAAAGAAAGAGAAACCAATTCCTTTGGATAAGACTTGATTCCAATCAATTGCAAAGGAACATAAAGGAGAATGAGAAACCAATTCCTTTTGGAATAAGACTTGATTCAATCAATGGCAAAAAGAACATAAAGGAGAATGAGAAACCAATTCCTTTTGGAATAAGACTTGATTCAATCAATGGCAAAGAACATAAAAGAATGAGAAACCAATTCCTTAAGGATAAGACTTGATTCCAATCAATGCAAAGAACATAAAGGAGAATGAGAAACCAATTCCTTTTGGAATAAGACTTGATTCCAATCAATGCAAAAGGAACATAAAGAGAATGAGAAACCAATTCCTTTGGAATAAGACTTGATTCCAATCAATGGCCAAAAGAACATAAAGAAGAAAGAAACCAATTCCTTTGGATAAGACTTGATTCAATCAATTGCAAAGGAACATAAGGAGAATGAGAAACCAATTCCTTTGGAATAAGACTTGATTCAATCAATGGCAAAAGAACATAAAGAGAAAGAGAAACCAATTCCTTTTGGAATAAGACTTGATTCCAATCATGGCAAAAGGAACATAAAGGAGAATGAGAAACCAATTCCTTTTGGAATAAGACTTGATTCAATCAATGGCCAAAGAACATAAAAAGAATGAGAAACCAATTCCTTGGGATAAGACTTGATTCAATCAATTGCAAAGGAACATAAAGGAAATGAGAAACCAATTCCTTTGGAATAAGACTTGATTCAATCAATGCAAAGGAACATAGGAAGAATGAGAAACCAATTCCTTTTGGAATAAGACTTGATTCAATCAATTGCAAAAAGAACATAAAGAAGAATGAGAAACCAATTCCTTTGGAATAAGACTTGATTCCAATCAATGTACAAAGGAACATAAAGGAGATGAGAAACCAATTCCTTTTGGAATAAGACTTGATTCCAATCAATGCAAAAGGAACATAAAAGGAGAATGAGAAACCAATTCCTTTGGAATAAGACTTGATCCAATCAATGGCAAAGAACATAAAGAAGAAAAGAGAAACCAATTCCTTTGGATAAAGACTTGATTCCAATCAATTGCAAAGGAACATAAAGGAGAATGAGAAACCAATTCCTTTGGAATAAGACTTGATTCAATCAATGGCCAAAGAACATAAAGAAAGAAACCCAATTCCTTTGGATAAGACTTGATTCCAATCATGTACAAAAGGAACATAAAGGAAGAATGAGAAACCAATTCCTTGGAATAAGACTTGATTCAATCAATGGCAAAAGAACATAAAGAAGAATGAGAAACCAATTCCTTTGGATAAAGACTTGATTCCAATCAATGGCAAAAGAACATAAAAGAAAGAGAAACCAATTCCTTTTGGAATAAGACTTGATTCAATCAATTGCCAAAGGAACATAAGAGAATGAGAAACCAATTCCTTTGGAATAAGACTTGATTCAATCAATGGCAAAGAACATAAAAGAAGAAAGAGAAACCAATTCCTTGGAATAAGACTTGATTCCAATCATGTGCAAAGGAACATAAGGAGAATGAGAAACCAATCCTTTTGGAATAGACTTGATTCAATCAATGGCAAAGGAACATAAAGGAATGAGAAACCAATTCCTTTGGAATAAGACTTGATTTCAATCAATGGCCAAAGAACATAAAAGAAAAGAGAAACCAATTCCTTTTGGATAAAGACTTGATTCCAATCAATTGCAAAGGAACATAAGGAGAATGAGAAACCAATTCCTTTTGGAATAAGACTTGATTCCAATCAATGCAAAAGAACAAAAGAAGAAAGAGAAACCAATTTCTTTTTGGAATAAGACTTGATTCCAATCAATGCACAAGGAACATAAGGAGATGAGAAACCAATTCCTTTTGGAATAAGACTTGATTCAATCATGGCCAAAGAACATAAAGAGATGAGAAACCAATTCCTTTGGATAAGACTTGATTCAATCAATGGCAAAAGGAACATAAAGAAGAAGAGAAACCAATTCCTTTGGAATAAGACTTGATTCAATCAATTGCAAAAGGAACATAAAGAGGAATGAGACCCAATTCTTTTGGAATAAGACTTGATTCAATCAATGGCCAAAGAACCAAAAGAGAAAGAAACCAATTCCTTAAGGATAAGACTTTGATTCCAATCATGGCCAAAAGGAACATAAGGAGAATGAAACCAATTCCTTGGAATAAGACTTGATTCCAATCAATGCAAAAAGAACATAAAGAAGAAGAAACCAATTCCTTTGGATAAGACTTGATTCCAATCAATGGCAAAAGAACATAAGGAAAGAAGAAACCAATTCCTTTGGAATAAGACTTGATTCAATCATTGCAAAGGAACATAAAGGAGAATGAGAAACCAATTCCTTTTGGAATAAGACTTGATTCAATCAATGGCCAAAAGGAACATAAAGAAGAAAGAGAAACCAATTCCTTTGGAATAAGACTTGATTCCAATCAATGGCAAAAGGAACATAAAGGAGAATGAAACCAATTCCTTTTGGAATAAGACTTGATTCCAATCAATGCAAAAGAACATAAGAAGAATGAGAAACCAATTCCTTTGGAATAAGACTTGATTCCAATCAATGGCAAAGAACATAAAGAAAGAGAAACCAATTCCTTTGGATAAAGACTTGATTCCAATCATTGCAAAAGAACATAAAGGAGAATGAGAAAACCAATTCCTTTTGGAATAAGACTTGATTCAATCAATGGCAAAAGAACATAAAAGAAAGAGAAACCAATTCCTTTGGATAAGACTTGATTCAATCAATGTACAAAGGAACATAAAAGGAGAATGAGAAACCAATTCCTTTTGGAATAAGACTTGATTCCAATCAATGGCAAAAAGAACATAAAAAGAATGAGAAACCAATTCCTTTTGGATAAGACTTGATTCCAATCAATGGCAAAAGGAACATAAAGGAAAGAGAAACCAATTCCTTTTGGAATAAAGACTTGATTCCAATCATTGCAAAGGAACATAAAGAAGAAAGAGAAACCAATTCCTTTTGGAATAAGACTTGATTCAATCAATGGCAAAAAGAACATAAAAGAATGAGAAACCAATTCCTTGGAATAAGACTTGATTCCAATCATGTGCAAAAAGAAACATAAAGAGAATGAGAAACCAATTCCTTTTGGAATAAGACTTGATTCCAATCAATTGCAAAAGAACATAAAGGAGAATGAGAAACCAATTCCTTTGGAATAAGACTTGATTCCAATCAATGGCCAAAGAACATAAAGAAAGAAAGAAACCAATTCCTTTTGGATAAGACTTGATTCCAATCAATTGCAAAAGGAACATAAAGAGAATGAGAAACCAATTCCTTTGGAATAAGACTTGATTCAATCAATGGCCAAAAGAACCATAAAGAAGAAAGAGAAACCAATTCTTTTGGATAAGACTTGATTCCAATCAATTGCACAAAGGAACATAAAGGAGAATGAGAAACCAATTCCTTTGGAATAAGACTTGATTCCAATCAATGCAAAAGGAACATAAAGAAGAATGAGAAACCAATTCCTTTTGGAATAGACTTGATTCAATCAATGGCAAAAGAACATAAAGAAAATGAGAAACCAATTCCTTTGGAATAAGACTTGATTCCAATCATTGCAAAAGAACATAAAGAGAATGAGAAACCCAATTCCTTTTGGAATAAGACTTGATTCCAATCAATGGCAAAAAGAACAAAGAAAGAAGAAACCAATTTCTTTTGGATAAAGACTTGATTCCAATCAATGTACAAAGGAACATAAAGGAGAATGAGAAACCAATTTCCTTTTGGAATAAGACTTGATTCCAATCAATGGCCAAAGGAACATAAAGAAGAGAATGAGAAACCAATTCCTTTGGAATAGACTTGATTCCAATCAATGGCAAAAAGAACATAAAGAAGAATGAGAAACCAATTCCTTTGGAATAAGACTTGATTCCAATCAATGGCAAAGGAACATAAAGAGAATGAGAAACCAATTCCTTTTGGATAAGACTTGATTCCAATCAATGGCAAAAGGAACATAAGAGAATGAGAAACCAATTCCTTTGGAATAAGACTTGATTCCAATCAATGGCAAAGAACATAAAGAAAGAATGAGAAACCAATTCTTTTGGATAAAGACTTGATTCCAATCAATGGCAAAAGGAACATAAAGAAGAAGAGAAACCAATTCCTTTTGGAATAAGACTTGATTCCAATCAATGGCAAAAGGAACATAAAAGAAGAATGAGAAACCAATTTGGAATAAGACTTGATTCCAATCAATGCAAAGGAACATAAAGGAGAATGAGAAACCAATTCCTTTTGGAATAAGACTTGATTCCAATCAATGGCAAAAAGAACATAAAGAAAGAAGAAACCAATTCCTTAAGGATAAAGACTTGATTCAATCAATTGCAAAAGGAACATAAAGGAGAATGAGAAACCAAATTCCTTTTGGAATAAGACTTGATTCAATCAATGGCAAAAGGAACATAAAGAAGAATGAGAAACCAATTCCTTTTGGAATAAGACTTTGATTCAATCAATGCAAAGGAACATAAAGAAGAAAGAAACCAATTCCTTTTGGATAAGACTTGATTCAATCAATTGCAAAAGAACATAAAGGAGAAGAGAAACCAATTCCTTTGGAATAAGACTTGATTCAATCAATTGCAAACGGAACATAAAGAAGAAAGAGAAACCAATTCCTTTTGGAATAAGACTTGTTTCCAATCAATGGCTGAAAGAACTTAAAGGAAATGAGAAACCAATTCCTTGGAATAAGACTTGATTCAATCAATCAACAAAGGAACATAAAGAGAATGAGAAACCAATTCCTTTGGAATAAGACTTGATTCCAATCAATGGCAAAAGAACATAAAGAAGAAGAAACCAATTCCTTTTGGATAAGACTTGATTCCAATCAATTGCAAAAGGAACATAAAGAGAATGAGAAACCAATTCCTTTTGGAATAAGACTTGATTCCAATCAATGGCAAAAACCAAAGAAGAATGAGAAACCAATTCCTTTGGATAAGACTTGATTCCAATCATGTACAAGGAACATAAAGAAGAATGAGAAACCAATTCTTTGGAATAAGACTTGATTCCAATCAATGGCCAAAAGGAACATAAAAAGAGAAACCAATTCCTTTGGATAAGACTTGATTCCAATCAATTGCAAAAGAACATAAAGAGAGAAACCAATTCCTTTGAATAAGACTTGATTCAATCAATGGCAAAAGGAACATAAAGAAGAAAAGAAACCAATTCCTTTTGGAATAAAGACTTGATTCAATCAATGGCAAAGAACATAAAGGAGAGAAAACCAATTCTTTTGAATAAGACTTGATTCCAATCAATGGCCAAAGGAACATAAAGAATGAGAAACCAATTCTTTTGGAATAAGACTTGATTCCAATCAATTGCAAAAGAACATAAAAAGAATGAGAAACCAATTCCTTTGGAATAAGACTTGATTCCAATCAATGGCAAAGAACATAAAGAAGAAAGAAAACCAATTCTTTTGGATAAGACTTGATTCCAATCAATTGCAAAGGAACATAAAGAAGAATGAGAAACCAATTCTTTTGGAATAAGACTTGATGATTCCATCAATGGCCAAAAGAAATAAAAGAGAAGAGAAACCAATTCCTTTTGGAATAAGACTTGATTCAATCAATGTGCAAAGAACATAAAGGAGAATGAGAACCAATTCCTTTTGGAATAAAGACTTGATTCCAATCAATGGCAAAGAACATAAAGAAATGAGAAACCAATTCCTTTGGATAAAGACTTGATTCCAATCAATGGCAAAAGGAACATAAAGGAGAATGAGAAACCAATTCCTTTGGAATAAGACTTGATTCAATCAATTTGCAAAAGGAACATAAAGGAGAATGAGAAACCAATTCCTTTTGGATAAGACTTGATTCCAATCAATGGCCAAAGAACCATAAAGAAGAAAGAGAAACCAATTCCTTAAGAAATAAGACTTGATTCAATCATGTACAAAAGGAACATAAGGAGAATGAGAAACCAATTCCTTTTGGAATAAGACTTGATTCCAATCAATGGCCAAAAGAACATAAAAGAGAAACCAATTCCTTTGGATAAAGACTTGATTCCAATCAATGGCAAAAGAACATAAAGGAAATGAGAAACCAATTCCTTTGGAATAAGACTTGATTCAATCAATTGCAAAGGAACATAAAGGAGAATGAGAAACCAATTCCTTTTGGAATAAGACTTGATTCCAATCAATGGCCAAGAACATAAAGAAGAAAGAGAAACCAATTCCTTAAGGAATAAGACTTGATTCAATCAATGTACAAGGAACATAAAGGAGAATGAGAACCAATTCCTTTTGGAATAAGACTTGATTCCAATCAATGCAAAAGAACATAAAGAAATGAGAAACCAATTCCTTTGGAATAAGACTTGATTCCAATCAATGGCAAAAGAACATAAAGAAGAAGAAACCAATTCCTTTTGGATAAAGACTTGATTCCAATCAATTGCAAAAGAACATAAGGAGAATGAGAAACCAATTCCTTTTGGAATAAGACTTGATTCCAATCAATGGCCAAAAGAACATAAAGAAGAGAAACCAATTCCTTAAGGATAAGACTTGATTCCAATCATGTGCAAAGGAACATAAAGAGAATGAGAAACCAATTCCTTTTGGAATAAGACTTGATTCCAATCAATGCCAAAGAACATAAAGAAGAATGAGAAACCAATTCCTTTTGGATAAAGACTTGATTCCAATCAATTGCAAAAGAACATAAAGAGAATGAGAAACCAATTCCTTTGGAATAAGACTTGATTCAATCAATTGCAAAGGAACATAAGGAGAGAAACCAATTCCTTTTGGAATAAGACTTGATTCCAATCAATGCAAAAGAACAAAAGAAGAGAAACCAATTCCTTTGGAATAAGACTTGATTCAAATCAATGCAAAAGAACATAAAGAAGAAGAGAAACCAATTCTTTTGGAATAAGACTTGATTCCAATCAATGGCAAAGGAACATAAAGAGATGAAAACCAATTCCTTTGGAATAAGACTTGATTCCAATCAATGGCAAAAGAACATAAAAGAAAGAGAAACCAATTCTTTTGGAATAAGACTTGATTCCAATCAATGCAAAAGGAACATAAAGGAGAATGAGAAACCAATTCCTTTGGAATAAGACTTGATTCCAATCAATGTAAAAAATAAAGAAGAAAGAGAAACCAATTCCTTTGGAATAAGACTTGATTCCAATCAATGTGCAAAAGGAACATAAAGGAGAGAAACCAATTCCTTTTGGAATAAGACTTGATTCAATCAATGGCCAAAAGAACATAAAAAGAAAGAGAAACCAATTCCTTTTGGATAAGACTTGATTCCAATCAATGGCAAAAGAACATAAAGAAGAAAGAGAAACCAATTCCTTTGGAATAAGACTTGATTCAATCAATTGCAAAGGAACATAAAGGAGAATGAGAAACCAATTCCTTTTGGAATAAGACTTGATTCCAATCAATGTCAAAAAGAACAAAAAGAAAAGAGAAACCAATTCTTTGGAATAAGACTTGATTCCAATCAATGTAAAAGGAACATAAAGAAGAATGAGAACCAATTCCTTTTGGAATAAGACTTGATTCCAATCAATGGCCAAAAGAACATAAAGGAGAATGAGAAACCAATTCCTTTGGAATAAGACTTGATTCCAATCAATGGCAAAAGAACATAAGAAGAAAGAGAAACCAATTCCTGGAATAAAGACTTGATTCCAATCAATTGCAAAGGAACATAAGGAGAATGAGAAACCAATTCCTTTGGAATAAGACTTGATTCCAATCAATGGCCAAAAGAACATAAGAAGAAAGAGAAACCAATTCCTTAAGAATAAGACTTGATTCCAATCAATGTACAAAAGGAACATAAAGGAAATGAGAAACCAATTCCTTTGGAATAAGACTTGATTCCAATCAATGCAAAAGAACATAAAGAAAGAAACCAATTCCTTTTGGATAAAGACTTGATTCCAATCAATTGCAAAAGAACATAAAGGAAAGAGAAACCAATTCCTTTTGGAATAAGACTTGATTCCAATCAATTGCAAAGGAACATAAAGGAATGAGAAACCAATTCCTTTTGGAATAAGACTTGATTCCAATCAATGGCAAAAGAACATAAAAGAAAAAGAAAACCAATTCCTTTTGGAATAAGACTTGATTCCAATCAATACAAAAAAG
Organism: Pterocarpus macrocarpus; assembly: GCA_031439585.1. Classification (NCBI taxonomy): domain Eukaryota; kingdom Viridiplantae; phylum Streptophyta; class Magnoliopsida; order Fabales; family Fabaceae; genus Pterocarpus; species Pterocarpus macrocarpus. Next base: position 28,233 of record JAVHNN010000041.1, read on the forward strand.
AACATAAAGAAGAATGAGAAACCAATTCCTTTTGGAATAAAGACTTGATTCCAATCAATGGCAAAAGAACATAAAGAGAATGAGAAACCAATTCCTTTGGAATAAGACTTGATTCCAATCAATGGCAAAAGAACATAAAGAAGAAAGAGAAACCAATTCCTTTGGATAAGACTTGATTCAATCAATGGCAAAAGGAACATAAAGGAGAATGAGAAACCAATTCCTTTTGGAATAAGACTTGATTCCAATCAATGGCCAAAAGAACATAAAAGAAAGAGAAACCAATTCCTTGGATAAGACTTGATTCCAATCAATGTGCAAAAGGAACATAAAGAGAATGAGAAACCAATTCCTTTTGAATAAGACTTGATTCCAATCAATGCCAAAAGAACATAAAGAATGAGAAACCAATTCCTTTTGGAATAAGACTTGATTCCAATCAATGGCAAAAGAACATAAAGGAAATGAGAAACCAATTCCTTGGAATAAGACTTGATTCCAATCAATTGCAAAAGGAACATAAAGGAGAATGAGAAACCAATTCCTTTTGGAATAAGACTTGATTCAATCAATGGCCAAAGAACATAAAGAGAAAGAGAAACCAATTCCTTAAGAATAAGACTTGATTCTATTCATGTACAAAAGGAACATAAAAGAGAATGAGAAACCAATTCCTTTTGGAATAAGACTTGATTCCAATCAATGGCCAAAAGGAACATAAAAGAGAATGAGAAACCAATTCCATTTGGAATAAGACTTGATTCCAATCATTGGCAAAAGGAACATAAAGGAAATGAGAAACCAATTCCTTTTGGAATAAGACTTGATTCCAATCATTGCAAAGGAACATAAAGGAGAATGAGAAACCAATTCCTTTTGGAATAAGACTTGATTCCAATCAATGGCCAAAAGAACATAAAGAAGAAAGAGAAACCAATTCCTTAAGGATAAAGACTTGATTCCAATCAATGTGCAAAAGGAACATAAAGGAGAATGAGAAACCAATTCCTTTTGGAATAAGACTTGATTCCAATCAATTGCAAAGGAACATAAAGGAGAATGAGAAACCAATTCCTTTGGAATAAGACTTGATTCCAATCAATGGCCAAAAGAACATAAAGAAAGAGAAACCAATTCCTTAAGGATAAAGACTTGATTCCAATCAATGTGCAAAAGGAACATAAAGGAGAATGAGAAACCAATTCCTTTTGGAATAAGACTTGATTCCAATCAATGGCAAAGGAACATAAAGAAAGAGAAACCAATTCTTTTGGAATAAGACTTGATTCAATCAATGGCAAAAGAACATAAAGGAAAGAGAAACCAATTCCTTTTGAATAAGACTTGATTCCAATCAATTGCAAAAGGAACATAAAGGAGAATGAGAAACCAATTCCTTTTGGAATAAGACTTGATTCCATCAATGCAAAGGAACATAAAGGAAATGAGAAACCAATTCCTTTGGAATAAGACTTGATTCCAATCAATGCAAAAACATAAAGAAGAAGAGAAACCAATTCCTTTTGGAATAAGACTTGATTCCAATCAATGGCAAAAGGAACATAAAGAGAATGAGAAACCAATTCCTTTTGGATAAGACTTGATTCCAATCAATGGCAAAAGAACATAAAGGAAATGAGAAACCAATTCCTTTGGAATAAGACTTGATTCCAATCAATGGCAAAAGGAACATAAAGGAGAATGAGAAACCAATTCCTTTTGGAATAAAGACTTGATTCAATCAATGGCCAAAGAACATAAAAGAAAGAGAAACCAATTCCTTTGGAATAAGACTTGATTCCAATCAATGTACAAAGGAACATAAAGGAGAATGAGAAACCAATTCCTTTTGGAATAAGACTTGATTCCAATCAATGGCAAAAGGAACATAAAGAAGAATGAGAAACCAATTCCTTTTGGAATAAGACTTGATTCCAATCAATGGCAAAAGGAACATAAAGAAGAAAGAGAAACCAATTCCTTTTGGAATAAGACTTGATTCCAATCAATTGCAAAAGAACATAAAGAGAATGAGAAACCAATTCCTTTTGGAATAAGACTTGATTCCAATCAATGGCAAAAGAACATAAAGAGAAGAGAAACCAATTCCTTTGGAATAAGACTTGATTCCAATCAATGGCAAAAGAACATAAAGAAGAAAGAGAAACCAATTCCTTTTGGATAAAGACTTGATTCCAATCAATGGCAAAAGGAACATAAAAAGAATGAGAAACCAATTCCTTTTGGAATAAGACTTGATTCAATCAATGGCAAAAGAACATAAAGAAGAATGAGAAACCAATTCCTTAAGGAATAAGACTTGATTCCAATCAATGTACAAAGGAACATAAAGGAGAATGAGAAACCAATTCCTTTTGGAATAAGACTTGATTCCAATCAATGGCCAAAGAACATAAAAGAAAGAGAAACCAATTCCTTTTGGAATAAAGACTTGATTCCAATCAATGGCAAAAGAACATAAAGAAGAATGAGAAACCAATTCCTTTGGAATAAGACTTGATTCCAATCAATTGCAAAGGAACATAAAGAAGAATGAGAAACCAATTCCTTTTGGAATAAGACTTGATTCCAATCAATGGCCAAAAAAAAGAACCAAAAAGAAAGAAAGAAACCAATTTCTTAAGGATAAAGACTTGATTCCAATCAATTCAAAAAAGGAACATAAAGGAGAATGAGAAACCAATTCCTTTTGGAATAAGACTTGATTCCAATCAATGGCAAAAGAACATAAAAAGAAAGAGAAACCAATTCCTTTGGAATAAAGACTTGATTCCAATCAATTGCAAAAGGAACATAAAGAGAATGAGAAACCAATTCCTTTTGGAATAAGACTTGATTCCAATCAATGGCAAAAGGAACATAAAGAGAAAGAAACCAATTCCTTTTGGAATAAGACTTGATTCCAATCAATGGCAAAAACATAAAAAGAATGAGAAACCAATTCCTTTGGATTACGACTTGATTGCATTCAATGCCCAAAAGGAGCATAAAGGAGAATGAGAAACCAATTCCCTTTGGAATAAGACTTGATTCCAATCAATGGCAAGGAACATAAAGAGAATGAGAAACCAATTCCTTTGGAATAAGACTTGATTCCAATCAATGGCCAAAGAACATAAAGAGAAGAGAAACCAATTCTTTTGGATAAAGACTTGATTCCAATCAATTGCAAAAGGAACATAAAGGAGAATGAGAAACCAATTCCTTTTGGAATAAGACTTGATTCAATCAATTGGCCAAAAGAACATAAAGAAGAGAAACCAATTCCTTTGGAATAAGACTTGATTCCAATCAATGTGCAAAGGAACATAAAGGAGAATGAGAAACCAATTCCTTTTGGAATAAGACTTGATTCCAATCAATGGCCAAAACATAAAAAGAAAGAGAAACCAATTCCTTTTGGATAAGACTTGATTCCAATCAATGGCAAAAAGAACATAAAGAAGAATGAGAAACCAATTCCTTTGGAATAAGACTTGATTCCAATCAATGCAAAAGGAACATAAAGAGAATGAGAAACCAATTCCTTTTGGAATAAGACTTGATTCCAATCAATGGCAAAAGGAACATAAAGAAGAAAGAAACCAATTCCTTAAGGAATAAGACTTGATTCCAATCAATGTGCAAAAGGAACATAAAGGAGAATGAGAAACCAATTCCTTTGGAATAAGACTTGATTCCAATCAATGGCCAAAGAACATAAAGGAAAGAGAAACCAATTCCTTTGGATAAGACTTGATTCCAATCAATTGCAAAAGGAACATAAAGGAAATGAGAAACCAATTCCTTTGGAATAAGACTTGATTCCAATCAATGCAAAAGGAACATAAAGGAGAATGAGAAACCAATTCCTTTTGGAATAAGACTTGATTCCAATCAATGGCCAAAAGAACATAAAGAAGAGAAACCAATTCCTTAAGGAATAAGACTTGATTCCAATCAATGTGCAAAGGAACATAAAGAGAATGAGAAACCAATTCCTTTTGGAATAAGACTTGATTCCAATCAATGGCAAAAGAACATAAAGAAGAATGAGAAACCAATTCCTTTGGAATAAAGACTTGATTCCAATCAATGGCAAAAGAACATAAAGAAGAATGAGAAACCAATTCCTTTTGGAATAAGACTTGATTCCAATCAATGGCAAAAGGAACTTCAAGGAGAATTAGAAACCAATTCCTTTTGGAATAAGACTTGATTCCAATCAATGGTCAAAAGAACATAAAGAAAGAAAACCAATTCCTTTTGGAATAAGACTTGATTCCAATCAATGTGCAAAAGGAACATAAAGAGAATGAGAAACCAATTCCTTTTGGAATAAGACTTGATTCCAATCAATGGCAAAAGAACATAAAAAGAAAGAGAAACCAATTCCTTTTGGAATGAGACTTGATTCCAATCAATTGCAAAAGGAACTTCAAGGAGAATAAGAAACCACTTCCTTTGGAATAATTGATTCCAATCAATGGCAAAAGGAACATAAAGGAGAATGAGAAACCAATTCCTTTGGAATAAGACTTGATTCCAATCAATGCAACAAAAACAAAAAGAGAAAAGAAACCAATTCCTTAATAAGACTTGATTCCAATCAATGTGCAAAAGGAACATAAGGAGAATGAGAAACCAATTCCTTTTGGAATAAGACTTGATTCCAATCAATGGCCAAAAGAACATAAAGAAGATAAACCAATTACTTAAGGATTAAGTCTTGCTTCCAATCAATGGCAAAAGGAACATAAAGGAGAATGAGAAACCAATTCCTTTTGGAATAAGACTTGATTCGAATCAATGGCCAAAGAACATAAAAAGAATGAGAAACCAATTCCTTAAGGAATAAGACTTGATTCAATCAATGTGCAAAAGGAACATAAAGAGAATGAGAAACCAATTCCTTTTGGAATAAGACTTGATTCCAATCAATGGCCAAAAGGAACATAAAAGAATGAGAAACCAATTCCTTTTGGATAAGACTTGATTCCAATCAATGGCAAAAGGAACATAAAGAAATGAGAAACCAATTCCTTTGGAATAAGACTTGATTCCAATCAATGGCAAAGGAACATAAAGAAGAAAACCAATTCCAATTTTGGAATAAGACTTGATTCCAATCAATGGCAAAAGAACATAAAGAAGAATGAGAAACCAATTCCTTTTGAATAAGACTTGATTCCAATCAATGTACAAAAGAACATAAAGAGAATGAGAAACCAATTCCTTTTGGAATAAGACTTGATTCCAATCAATGCAAAAGGAACATAAAGAATGAGAAACCAATTCCTTTTGGAATAAGACTTGATTCCAATCAATGGCCAAAAGAACATAAAGAAAGAGAAACCAATTCCTTAAGGATAAAGACTTGATTTCAATCAATTGCAAGAGGAACATAAAGGAGAATGAGAAGCCAATTCCATTTGGAATAAGACTTGATTCCAATCAATGGCCAAAAGAACAAAAGAAAAAGAAACCAATTCCTTTTGGAATAAGACTTGATTCCAATCAATGTACAAAAGGAACATAAAGAAGAATGAGAAACCAATTCCTTTGGAATAAGACTTGATTCCAATCAATGGCAAAAGGAACATAAAAGAAAGAGAAACCAATTCCTTTTGGAATAAGACTTGATTCCAATCAATTGCAAAAGAACATAAAGAAAAGAAACCAATTCCTTTGGAATAAGACTTGATTCCAATCAATTGCAAAAGGAACATAAAGAGAATGAGAAACCAATTCCTTTTGGAATAAGACTTGATTCCAATCAATGGCAAAAGAACATAAAGGAAATGAGAAACCAATTCCTTTGGAATAAGACTTGATTCCAATCAATGTACAAAAGGAACATAAAGAGAATGAGAAACCAATTCCTTTTGGAATAAGACTTGATTCCAATCAATGCAAAAAGAACATAAAGAGAATGAGAAACCAATTCCTTTGGAATAAGACTTGATTCCAATCAATGGCAAAAGGAACATAAAGAAAGAGAAACCAATTCCTTTTGGAATAAGACTTGATTCCAATCAATGCAAAACGAACATAAAGGAGAATGAGAAACCAATTCCTTTTGGAATAAGACTTGATTCCAATCAATGGTCAAAAGAACCAAAAGAAGAATGAGAAACCAATTCCTTTTGGATTAAGACTTGATTCCATTCAACTGCATAAGGAACATAAAGAGAATGAGAAACCAATTCCTTTTGGAATAAGACTTGATTCCAATCAATGGCAAAAGAACATAAAGAAATGAGAAACCAATTCCTTTGGAATAAGACTTGATTCCAATCAATGGCAAAAGAACATAAAGGAAAGAGAAACCAATTCCTTTTGGAATAAGACTTGATTCCAATCAATTGCAAAAGGAACATAAAGGAGAATGAGAAACCAATTCCTTTTGGAATAAGACTTGATTCCAATCAATGGCAAAAGAACATAAAGAAGAAAGAGAAACCAATTTCTTTGGAATAAGACTTGATTCCAATCAATGTACAAAAGGAACATAAAGGAGAATGAGAAACCAATTCCTTTTGGAATAAGACTTGATTCCAATCAATGGCCAAAGGAACATAAAAAGAATGAGAAACCAATTCCTTTTGGAATAAGACTTGATTCCAATCAATGGCAAAAGGAACATAAAGGAAAGAGAAACCAATTCCTTTTGGAATAAGACTTGATTCCAATCAATGCAAAAGGAACATGAAGGAGGACGAGAACCGAATTCCTTCTGGAATAATACTTGATTCCAATTAATGGCCAAAAGAACATAAACAAGAAAGAGAAACCAATTGCTTAAGGATTAAGACTTGATTCCAATCATGTACAAAAGGAACATAAAGAATGAGAAACCAATTCCTTTTGGAATAAGACTTGATTCCAATCAATGGCCAAAAGAACATAAAAAGAATGAGAAACCAATTCCTTTGGAATAAGACTTGATTCCAATCAATTGCAAAAGAACATAAAGAAATGAGAAACCAATTCCTTTTGGAATAAGACTTGATTCCAATCAATGCAAAAGGAACATAAAGGAGAATGAGAAACTAATTCCTTTTGGAATAAGACTTGATTCCAATCAATGGCCAAAAGAACAAAAAGAAGAAAGATAAACCAATTCCTTAAGGATTAAGACTTGATTCTAATCATGTACAAAATGAACATAAAGGGGAATGAGAAACCAATTCCTTTTGGAATAACGCTTGATTCCAATCAATGGTCAAAAGAACATAAAAAGAATGAGAAACCAATTCCTTTGGAATAAGACTTGATTCCAATCAATGGCAAAAGAACATAAAGAAGAGAGAAACCAATTCCTTTTGGAATAAGACTTGCTTCCAATCAAATGCAAAAGGAACATAAAAGAGAATGAGAAACCAATTCCTTTTGGAATAAGACAAGCATCCAATCAATGGGCAAAAGAACATAAAGAACAAAGGGAAGCCAATTCCTTATGGATTAAGACTTGATTCCACTCAATGGCAAAAAGAACATAAAGAGAATGAGAAACCAATTCCTTTGGAATAAGACTTGATTCCAATCAATTGCAAAGGAACATAAAGGAAAATGAGAAACCAATTCCTTTTGGAATAAGACTTGATTCCAATCAATGGCCAAAAGAACATAAAGAAGAAAGAGAAACCAATTTCTTAAGGATAAGACTTGATTCCAATCAATGTGCAAAAGGAACATAAAGGAGAATGAGAAACCAATTCCTTTTGGAATAAGACTTGATTCCAATCAATGGCCAAAAGAACATAAAGAGAAGAGAAACCAATTCCTTAAGGAATAAGACTTGATTCCAATCAATTGCAAAAGGAACATAAAGAGAATGAGAAACCAATTCCTTTTGGAATAAGACTTGATTCCAATCAATGGCAAAGAAACAAAAGAAGAATGAGAAACCAATTCCTTAAGGAATAAGACTTGATTCCAATCAATGGCAAAAGAACATAAAGAAGAATGAGAAACCAATTCTTTTGGAATAAGACTTGATTCCAATCAATGGCAAAAGAACATAAAAAGAATGAGAAACCAATTCCTTTTGGAATAAGACTTGATTCCAATCAATGGCAAAAGGAACATAAAGGAAAATGAGAAACCAATTCCTTTTGGAATAAGACTTGATTCCAATCAATGGCAAAAGGAACATAAAGGATAATGAAAATCCAATTCCTTTTGGAATAAGACTTGATTCCAATCAATGGCCAAAGGAACATAAAAAAGAATGAGAATCCAATTCCTTTGGAATAAGACTTGATGCCAATCAATGGCCAAAAGAACATAAAGAAGAATGAGAAACCAATTCCTTAAGGAATAAGACTTGATTCCAATCAATTGCAAAAGGAACATAAAGGAGAATGAGAAACCAATTCCTTTTGGAATAAGACTTGATTCCAATCAATGGCCAAAAGAACATAAAGAAAAAAGAGAAGCCAATTGCTTAAGGATAAAGACTTGATTCCAATCAATTGCAAAAGGAACATAAAGGAGAATGAGAAACCAATTCCTTTTGGAATAAGACTTGATTCCAATCAATGGCCAAAAGAACAAAAAGAAAGAGAAACCAATTCCTTTGGAATAAGACTTGATTCCAATCAATGTGCAAAAGGAACATAAAGAGAATGAGAAACCAATTCCTTTTGGAATAAGACTTGATTCCAATCAATGGCCAAAAGAACATAAAGAAGAAAGAAACCAATTCCTTTGGAATAAGACTTGATTCCAATCAATTGCAAAAGAACATAAAGAAGAAAGAGAAACCAATTCCTTTAAGGAATAAGACTTGCTTCCAATCAATTGCAAAAGGAACATAAAGGAGAATGAGAAACCAATTCCTTTTGGAATAAGACTTGATTCCAATCAATGGTCAAAAGAAGAAAGAGAAAGAGAAACCAATTCCTTTTGGAATAAGACTTGATTCCAATCAATGTACAAAAGGAACATAAAGGAGAATGAGAAACCAATTCCTTTTGGAATAAGACTTGATTCCAATCAATGGCCAAAAGATAAAAAGAAAAGAGAAACCAATTCCTTAAGGAATAAGACTTGATTCCAATCAATTGCAAAAGGAACATAAAGGAGAATGAGAAACCAATTCCTTTTGGAATAAGACTTGATTCAATCAATGCAAAAGAACATAAAGAAGAGAAACCAATTCCTTTTGGAATAAGACTTGATTCCAATCAATGCACAAAGGAACATAAAGGAGAATGAGAAACCAATTCCTTTGGAATAAGACTTGATTCAATCAATGGCAAAAGAACATAAAAGAAAGAGAAACCAATTCCTTTGGAATAAGACTTGATTCCAATCAATTGCAAAAGGAACATAAAGGAAAATGAGAAACCAATTCCTTTTGGAATAAGACTTGATTCCAATCAATGGTCAAAAGTACCAAAAGAAGAAAGAGAAACCAATTCCTTTTGGAATAAGACTTGATTCCAATCAATGGCCAAAAGAACTTAAAGAAGAAAGAGAAACCAATTCTTTGGAATAAGACTTGATTCCAATCAATGGCAAAGGAACATAAAAGAGAATGTGATACCAATTCCTTTTGGAGTAAGACTTGATTCCAATCAATTGCAAAAGGAACATAAAGGAGAATGAGAAACCAATTCCTTTTGGAATAAGACTTAATTCCAATCAATGGCAAAAGAACTTAAAAAGAAAGAGAAACCAATTCCTTAAGGATTAAGACTTGCTTCCAGTCAATTGCAAAAGGAACATAAAAGAGAATGAGAAACCAATGCCTTTGGAATAAGACTTGATTCCAATCAATGGCAAAAGAACAAAGAAGAAAGAGAAACCAATTCCTTTGGAATAAGACTTGATTCCAATCAATGGCCAAAAGAAAGAGAATGAGAAACCAAATAAGACTTGATTCCAATCAATGGCAAAAGAACAAAAGAAAGAGAAACCAAACCAATTCCTTTTGGACTTCTAATCAATTGCACAAAGGAACATAAAAGGAGAATGAGAAACCAATTCCTTAAGGATAAAGACTTGATTCCAATCAATTGCAAAGGAACATAAAGAGAATGAGAAACCAATTCCTTTTGGAATAAGACTTGATTCCAATCATTGCAAAAGGAACATAAAGGAGAATGAGAAACCAATTCCTTGGAATAAGACTTGATTCCAATCAATGGCAAAAGAACATAAAGAAGAAAGAGAAACCAATTCTTAAGGAATAAGACTTGATTCCAATCATGCAAAAGGAACATAAAGAGAATGAGAAACCAATTCCTTTTGGAATAAGACTTGATTCCAATCAATGGCAAAAGGAACATAAAGAGAATGAGAAACCAAATTCCTTTGGAATAAGACTTGATTCCAATCAATGGCCAAAAGAACATAAAGAAGAAAGAGAAACCAATTCCTTAAGGATAAAGACTTGATTCCAATCAATTGCAAAGGAACATAAAGGAGAATGAGAAACCAATTCCTTTTGGAATAAGACTTGATTCCAATCAATGGCAAAAAGAACCAAAAGAAGAAAGAGAAACCAATTCCTTAAGGATAAGACTTGATTCCAATCAATGTGCAAAGGAACATAAAGGAGAATGAGAAACCAATTCCTTTTGGAATAAGACTTGATTCCAATCAATGGCCAAAAGAACATAAAAAGAAAGAGAAACCAATTCCTTAAGGATAAGACTTGATTCCAATCAATGGCCAAAAGGAACATAAAGAAGAATGAGAAACCAATTCCTTTGGAATAAGACTTGATTCCAATCAATGGCAAAAGAACATAAAGGAGAATGAGAAACCAATTCCTTTGGAATAAGACTTGATTCCCAATCAATGGCAAAAGAACAAAAGAAGAAAGAGAAACCAATTTCTTAAGGATAAGACTTGATTCCAATCATTGCAAAAGAACATAAAGAAGAATGAGAAACCAATTCCTTTGGAATAAGACTTGATTCCAATCAATGCAAAAGAACATAAAAAGAATGAGAAACCAATTCCTTTGGAATAAGACTTGATTCCAATCAATGGCAAAAGAACATAAAGAAGAAAGAGAAACCAATTCCTTAAGGATAAAGACTTGATTCCAATCAATTGCAAAGGAACATAAAGGAGAATGAGAAACCAATTCCTTTGGAATAAGACTTGATTCCAATCAATGGCCAAAAGAACTAAAAGAAGAAAGAGAAACCAATTCCTTTGGATAAGACTTGATTCCAATCATGTGCAAAAAGGAACATAAAGAAGAATGAGAAACCAATTCCTTTGGAATAAGACTTGATTCCAATCAATGGCCAAAAGAACATAAAGGAGAAAGAGAAACCAATTGCTTAAGGATAAAGACTTGATTCCAATCAATGGCAAAGGAACATAAAGAGAATGAGAAACCAATTCCTTTTGGAATAAGACTTGATTCCAATCAATGGCAAAAGAACATAAAGAAGAATGAGAAACCAATTCCTTAAGGAATAAGACTCCAATCAATCAAAAGAACATAAAGGAGAATGAGAAAACCAATTCCTTAAGGAATAAGACTTGATTCCAATCAATGGCAAAAGAACATAAAAGAAAGAGAAACCAATTCCTTTTGAATAAAGACTTGATTCCAATCAATGGCAAAGGAACATAAAGAAGAATGAGAAACCAATTCCTTTTGGAATAAGACTTGATTCCAATCAATGGCAAAAGAACATAAAGAAGAAAGAGAAACCAATTGCTTAAGGATAAAGACTTGATTCCAATCAATTGCAAAGGAACATAAAGGAGAATGAGAAACCAATTCTTTTGGAATAAGACTTGATTCCAATCAATGGCCAAAAGAACAAAAAGAGAAAGAGAAACCAATTCCTTAAGGATAAGACTTGATTCCAATCATGTACAAAAGGAACATAAAGAGAATGAGAAACCAATTCCTTTTGGAATAAGACTTGATTCCAATCAATGGCCAAAAGAACATAAAAAGAAAGAGAAACCAATTCCTTAAGGATAAAGACTTGATTCCAATCAATGGCAAAAGAACATAAAGAAGAATGAGAAACCAATTCCTTTTGGAATAAGACTTGATTCCAATCAATTGCAAAAGGAACATAAAGGAGAATGAGAAACCAATTCCTTTTGGAATAAGACTTGATTCCAATCAATGGCCAAAAGAACCAAAGAAGAAAGAGAAACCAATTCCTTAAGGAAAGACTTGATTCCAATCATGTGCAAAGGAACATAAAGAGAAAGAGAAACCAATTCCTTTGGAATAAAGACTTGATTCCAATCAATTGCAAAAGAACATAAAGAAGAATGAGAAACCAATTCCTTTGGAATAAGACTTTGATTCCAATCAAATGTGCAAAAGGAACATAAAGAAGAATGAGAAACCAATTCCTTTTGGAATAAGACTTGATTCCAATCAATGGCCAAAAGAACATAAAAGAAGAAAGAGAAACCAATTCCTTAAGGATAAAGACTTGATTCCAATCAATGGCAAAAGGAACATAAAAGAAATGAGAAACCAATTCCTTTGGAATAAGACTTGATTCCAATCAATGGCAAAAGAACATAAAGAAGAATGAGAAACCAATTCTTTTGGAATAAGACTTGATTCCAATCAATGGCAAAAGAACTTAAAAGAAAGAGAAACCAATTAAGGAATAAGACTTGATTCCAATCAAATTGCAAAAAGGAACATAAAGAGAATGAGAAACCAATTCCTTTGGAATAAGACTTGATTCCAATCAATGGCAAAAGAACATAAAAAGAAAGAGAAACCAATTCCTTTGGAATAAGACTTGATTCCAATCAATGGTCAAAAGGAACATAAAGAAGAAAGAGAAACCAATTCCTTTTGGATAAAGACTTGATTCCAATCAATGTACAAAAGAACATAAAAGAGAATGAGAAACCAATTCCTTTTGGAATAAGACTTGATTCCAATCAATGGCAAAGAACCATAAAGAAGAAAGAGAAACCAATTCTTAAGGAATAAGACTTGATTCCAATCATTGCAAAAGGAACATAAAGGAGAATGAGAAACCAATTCCTTTGGAATAAGACTTGATTCCAATCAATGGCCAAAAGAACATAAAGAAGAAAGAGAAACCAATTCCTTAAGGATAAAGACTTGATTCCAATCAATGGCAAAGGAACATAAAGGAGAATGAGAAACCAATTCCTTTGGAATAAGACTTGATTCCAATCAATGGCCAAAAGAACATAAAGAAGAAAGAGAAACCCAATTCCTTTGGATAAAGACTTGATTCCCAATCAATTGCAAAGGAACATAAAGGAGAATGAGAAACCAATTCCTTTTGGAAAGACTTGATTCCAATCAAATGGCAAAAGGAACATAAAGAGAAGAGAAACCAATTCTTTGGAATAAGACTTGATTCCAATCAATGCAAAAGGAACATAAAGAGAATGAGAAACCAATCCTTTTGGAATAAGACTTGATTCCAATCAATGGCCAAAAGAACATAAAGAAGAAAGAGAAACCAATTCCTTTTGGATAAAGACTTGATTCCCAATCAATTGCAAAGGAACATAAAAAGAATGAGAAACCAATTCCTTTGGAATAAGACTTGATTCCAATCAATGGCCAAAAGAACATAAAGAAGAAAGAGAAACCAATTCCTTTGGATAAGACTTGATTCCAATCAATGCAAATGGAACATAAAGAAGAATGAGAAACCAATTCCTTTTGGAATAAGACTTGATTCCAATTAATGGTCAAAAGAACATAAAAGACAAAGAGAAACCAATTCATTTTGGATAAAGACTTGATTCCAATCAATGTGCAAAAGAACATAAAGGAGAATGAGAAACCAATTCCTTTGGAATAAGACTTGATTCCAATCAATGGCAAAAGGAACATAAAGGAGAAAGAGAAACCAATTCTTTTGGAATAAGACTTGATTCCAATCAATGGCAAAAGAACATAAAAGAAGAAAGAGAAACCAATTGCTTAAGGAATAAGACTTGATTCCAATCAATTGCAAAAGGAACATAAAGAGAATGAGAAACCAATTCCTTTTGGAATAAGACTTGATTCCAATCAATGGCAAAAGAACATAAAGAAGAAAGAGAAACCAATTCTTAAGGATAAGACTTGATTCCAATCAATGGCAAAGGAACATAAAGGAGAATGAGAAAACCAATTCCTTGGAATAAGACTTGATTCCAATCAATGTCAAAAGAACATAAAGGAGAATGAGAAACCAATTCCTTTTGGAATAAGACTTGATTCCAATCAATGGCAAAAGAACATAAAGAAGAAAGAGAAACCAATTTGGAATAAGACTTGATTCCAATCATGGCAAAAGAACATAAAGAAGAAAGAGAAACCAATTCCTTTTGGAATAAAGACTTTGATTCCAATCAATTGCAAAAAGGAACATAAAGAAGAATGAGAAACCAATTCCTTTGGAATAAGACTTGATTCCAATCAATGGCAAAAAGAACATAAAGAAGAATGAGAAACCAATTCCTTTGGATAAAGACTTGATTCCAATCAATGTGCAAAAGGAACAAAAGAGAATGAGAAACCAATTCTTTTGGAATAAGACTTGATTCCAATCAATGGCAAAAGAACCATAAAGAAGAAAGAGAAACCAAATTCTTGGAATAAAGACTTGATTCCAATCAATTGCAAAAGGACATAAAGGAGAATGAGAAACCAATTCCTTTTTGGAATAAGACTTGATTCCAATCAATGGCCAAAAGAACATAAAGAAGAAAGAGAAACCAATTGCTTAAGGAATAAAGACTTGATTCCAATCAATGGCAAAGGAACATAAAGAAGAATGAGAAACCAATTCCTTTTGGAATAAGACTTGATTCCAATCAATGGTCAAAGGAACATAAAGAAGAATGAGAAAACCAATTCCTTTGGAATAAAGACTTGATTCCAATCAATGGCCAAAAGAACATAAAGAAGAATGAGAAACCAATTTTAAGGATAAGACTTGATTCCAATCATGTGCAAAAGGAACATAAAGGAGAATGAGAAACCAATTCCTTTGGAATAAGACTTGATTCCAATCAATTGCAAAAAGAACATAAAGAAGAATGAGAAACCAATTCTTTGGAATAAGACTTGATTCCAATCAATGGCCAAAAGAACATAAAGAAGAATGAGAAACCAATTCCTTTTGGAATAAAGACTTGATTCCAATCAATTGCAAAAGGAACATAAAGGAGAATGAGAAACCAATTCCTTTGGAATAAGACTTGATTCCAATCAATGGCAAAAGAACATAAAAGAAGAAAGAGAAACCAATTTCTTTGGAATAAGACTTGATTCCAATCATGCAAAAGGAACATAAAGGAGAATGAGAAACCAATTCCTTTTGGAATAAGACTTGATTCCAATCAATGGCCAAAAGAACATAAAAGAAAGAGAAACCAATTCCTTAAGGATAAAGACTTGATTCCAATCAATGCAAAAGAACATAAAAGAAAGAGAAACCAATTCCTTTGGAATAAGACTTGCTTCCAATTAACTGTAAAAGGAATATAAAGGAGAATGAGAAACCAATTCCTTTTGGAGTAAGACTTGATTCCAACCAATGGCCAAAAAAACATAAAGAAGAAAGAGAAACCAATTGCTTAAAATAAAGACTTGATTCCAATCAAATGCAAAAGGAACATAAACGAGAATGAGAAACCAATTCCTTTTGGAATAAGACTTTGTTCCAATCGATGGCCAAAACAACAAAAAAAAGAAAGAGAAACCAATTGCTTAAGATAAGACTTGATTCCAATCAACTACAAAAGGAACATAGAGGAGAATGAGAAACCAATTCCTTTTGGAATAAGACTTGATTCCAATCGATGGCGAAAAGAACAAAAAGAAGAAAGAGAAACCAACAGCTTAAGGACAAAGGCTTGATTCCAATCAATTGCAAATGGAACACAAAGGAGAATGAGAAACCGATTCCCTTTACCATAAGACTTGATTCCAATCAATGGCCAAAAAAATATAAAGAGGAAAGAGAATCCAATTCTTTGGAATAAGACTTGATTCCAATCAATGGCAAAAGAACAAAAGAGAATGAGAAACCAATTCCTTTTGGAATAAGACTTGATTCCAATCATGGCAAAAGAACATAAAGAAGAAAGAGAAACCAATTCCTTTGGAATAAAGACTTGATTCCAATCAATGCAAAAGGAACATAAAAGAATGAGAAACCAATTCCATTTGGAATAAGACTTGATTCCAATCAACAGCCAAAAGAACAAAAAGAAGATGAAGAATCCAATTGCTTAAGGATAAAGACTTGATTCCAATCAATTGCAAGAGGAACATAAAGGAGAATGAGAAGCCAATTCCATTTGAAATAAGACTTGATTCCAATCAACAGCCAAAAGAACAAAAAGAAGAAAGAGAAACCAATTGCTTAATAAGACTTGATTCCAATCATGTGCAAAAGGAACATAAAGGAGAATGAGAAACCAATTCCTTTGGAATAAGACTTGATTCCAATCAATGGCCAAAAGAACATAAAAGAAAGAGAAACCAATTCCTTAAGGATAAAGACTTGATTCCAATCAATTGCAAAAGGAACATAAGGAGAATGAGAAAACCAATTCCTTTTGGAATAAGACTTGATTCCAATCAATGGCCAAAAGAACATAAAGAAGAAAGAGAAACCAATTCCTTTGGAATAAAGACTTGATTCCAATCAATGGCAAAAGAACATAAAGAAGAATGAGAAACCAATTCCTTTGGAATAAGACTTGATTCCAATCAATGGCCAAAAGGAACATAAAGAAGAAAGAGAACCAATTCCTTTGAATAAGACTTTGATTCCAATCAATTGCAAAGGAACATAAAGGAGAATGAGAAACCAATTCCTTTGGAATAAGACTTGATTCCAATCAATGGCCAAAAGAACATAAAAGAAGAAAGAGAAACCAATTCCTTAAGGATAAAGACTTGATTCCAATCAATTGCAAAGGAACATAAAGAAGAATGAGAAACCAATTCCTTTTGGAATAAGACTTGATTCCAATCAATGGCCAAAAGAACATAAAGAAGAAATAGACACCAATTGCTTAAGGATTAAGACTTGATTCCAATCATGTACAAAAGGAACATAAAGGAGAATGAGAAACCAATTCCGTCTGGAATAAGACTTGATTCCAATCAATGGCCAAAAGAACATAAAAAGAAAAAGAGAAACCAATTGCTTAAGGATAAAGACTTGATTCCAATCAATTGCAAAAGGAACATAAAGAGAATGAGAAACCAATTCCTTTGGAATAAGACTTGATTCCAATCAATGGCAAAAGGAACATAAAGAAGAAAGAGAAAACCAATTCTTTTGGAATAAGACTTGATTCCAATCAATGGCAAAAGAACATAAAGAAGAAAGAGAAACCAATTTTGGAATAAGACTTGATTCCAATCATGGCCAAAAGAATAAAGAGAATGAGAAACCAATTCCTTTTGGATAAGACTTGATTCCAATCAATTGCAAAAGAACATAAAAGAAAGAGAAACCAATTCCTTAAGGATAAAGACTTGATTCCAATCAATTGCAAAGGAACATAAAGGAGAATGAGAAACCAATTCCTTGGAATAAGACTTGATTCCAATCAATGGCAAAAGGAACATAAAGAAGAATGAGAAACCAATTCCTTTGGAATAAGACTTGATTCCAATCAATGGCCAAAGAACCATAAAGGAGAATGAGAAACCAAATTCTTAAGGAATAAGACTTGATTCCAATCAATGTACAAAAGAACATAAAGAAGAATGAGAAACCAATTCCTTTGGAATAAAGACTTGATTCCAATCAATGGCAAAGGAACATAAAGGAAATGAGAAACCAATTCCTTTGGAATAAGACTTGATTCCAATCAATTGCAAAAGAACATAAAGAAGAAAAGAGAAACCAATTCCTTAAGGAATAAAGACTTGATGTCAATCAATTGCAAGAGGAACATAAAGGAGAATGAGAAGCCAATTCCATTTGGAATAAGACTTGATTCCAATCAATGGCCAAAAGAACAAAAGAAGAAAGAGAAACCAATTTTAACGATAATAGACTTGATTCCAATCATGGCCAAAAGGAACATAAAGGAGAATGAGAAACCAATTCCTTTGGAATAAGACTTGATTCCAATCAATGGCCAAAAGAACATAAAGAAGAAAGAGAAACCAATTCCTTTGGATAAAGACTTGATTCCAATCAATTGCAAAAGGAACATAAAGAGAATGAGAAACCAATTCCTTTGGAATAAGACTTGATTCCAATCAATCAAAAGGAACATAAAGAAGAAGAGAAACCAATTCCTTTGAATAAGACTTGATTCCAATCAATTGCAAAAGAACATAAAGGAGAATGAGAAACCAATTCTTTTGAATAGAGACTTGATTCCAATCATGGCAAAAGAACATAAAGAAGAATGAGAAACCAATTCCTTTTGGATAAAGACTTGATTCCAATCAATGGCAAAGGAACATAAAGAAGAATGAGAAACCAATTCCTTTTGGAATAAGACTTGATTCCAATCAATGCAAAAGAAACATAAAGAAGAAAGAGAAACCAATTCTTAAGGATAAAGACTTGATTCCAATCAATTGCAAAGGAACATAAAGAGAATGAGAAACCAATTCTTTTGGAATAAGACTTGATTCCAATCAATGGCCAAAAAGAACATAAAGAAGAAAGAGAAACCAATTCCTTAACGATAAAGACTTGATTCCAATCATGCAAAAGGAACATAAAGAGAATGAGAAACCAATTCTTTTGAATAAGACTTGATTCCAATCAATGGCCAAAAGAACATAAAAGAAAGAGAAACCAATTCCTTTGGATAAAGACTTGATTCCAATCAATGCACAAGGAACATAAAGGAGAATCAGAAACCAATTCCTTTTGGAATAAGACTTGATTCCAATCAATGGCAAAAAGAACATAAAGAAGAAGAGAAACCAATTCCTTTGGAATAAGACTTGATTCCAATCAATGTACAAAAGAACATAAAGAAGAATGAGAAACCAATTTTGGAATAAGACTTGATTCCAATCATGTCAAAAGGAACATAAAGAAGAATGAGAAACCAATTCCTTTGGAATAAGACTTGATTCCAATCAATGGCCAAAAGAACATAAAGAAGAAAGAGAAACCAATTCCTTTGGAATAAGACTTGATTCCAATCAATTGCAAAAGGAACATAAAGAAGAATGAGAACCAATTCTTTGGAATAAGACTTGATTCCAATCAATGGCAAAAGAACATAAAGGAGAATGAGAACCAATTCCTTTGGATAAAGACTTGCTTCCAATCAATTGCAAAAGGAACATAAAGAAGAATGAGAAACCAATTCCTTAAGGAATAAGACTTGCTTCCAATCAATTGCAAGAGGAACATAAAGGAGAATGAGAAACCAATTCCTTTTGGAATAAGACTTGATTCCAATCAATGGCAAAAGAACTATAAAGAAGAAAGAGAAACCAATTGCTTTGGATAAGACTTGATTCCAATCAATGCAAAAGGAACATAAAGGAGAATGAGAAACCAATTCCTTTTGGAATAAGACTTGATTCCAATCAATGGCAAAAGAACATAAAAGAGAAAGAGAAACCAATTCCTTTGGATAAAGACTTGATTCCAATCAATGGCAAAAGGAACATAAAGGAGAATGAGAAACCAATTCCTTTGGAATAAGACTTGATTCCAATCAATGGCAAAAGGAACATAAAGAAGAAAGAGAAACCAATTCCTTTGGAATAAGACTTGATTCCAATCAATGCAAAAGAACATAAAAGAAGAATGAGAAACCAATTCCTTTTGGAATAAGACTTGATTCCAATCAATGGCAAAAGAACATAAAGAAGAAAGAGAAACCAATTCCTTTTGGAATAAAGACTTGATTCCAATCAATTGCAAAGGAACATAAAGAAGAATGAGAAACCAATTCCTTTGGAATAAGACTTGATTCCAATCAATGGCAAAAGAACATAAAGAAGAAAGAGAAACCAATTCCTTAAGGATAAAGACTTGATTCCAATCAATGTGCAAAAGGAACATAAAGGAGAATGAGAAACCAATTCCTTTGGAATAAGACTTGATTCCAATCAATGGCCAAAAGAACATAAAGAAGAAAGAGAAACCAATTCCTTAAGGATAAAGACTTGATTCCAATCATTGCAAACGGAACATAAAGGAGAATGAGAAACCAATTCCTTTTGGAATAAGACTTGATTCCAATCAATGGTCAAAACGAACATAAAGGAGAATGAGAAACCAATTCCTTAAGGATAAAGACTTGATTCCAATCAATGGTCAAAAGAACATGAAGAAGAATGAGAAACCAATTCCTTTTGGAATAAGACTTGATTCCAAACAATGGCAAAAGAACATAAAGAAGAATGAGAAAACCAATTCCTTGGAATAAAGACTTGATTCCAATCAATGGCAAAGAACATAAAGAAGAATGAGAAACCAATTCCTTTTGAATAAGACTTGATTCCAATCAATGCAAAAGGAACATAAAGAGAATGAGAAACCAATTCCTTAAGGAATAAGACTTGATTCCAATCAATGCAAAGGAACATAAAGGAGAATGAGAAACCAATTCCTTTGGAATAAGACTTGATTCCAATCAATGGCCAAAAGAACATAAAGAAGAAAGAGAAACCAATTCCTTAAGGATAAAGACTTGATTCCAATCAATGTGCAAAGGAACATAAAGGAGAATGAGAAACCAATTCCTTTTGGAATAAGACTTGATTCCAATCAATGGCCAAAAGAACATAAAGAAGAAAGAGAAAACCAATTCTTAAGGATAAGACTTGATTCCAATCAATTGCAAAGGAACATAAAGGAGAATGAGAAACCAATTCCTTTTGGAATAAGACTTGATTCCAATCAATGGCAAAAGAACATAAAGAAGAAAGAGAAACCAATTCCTTTTGGATAAAGACTTGATTCCAATCAATTGCAAAAGGAACATAAAGAGAATGAGAAACCAATTCCTTTTGGAATAAGACTTGATTCCAATCAATGGCAAAAGGAACATAAAGAAGAAAGAGAAACCAATTCCTTTGGAATAAGACTTGATTCCAATCAATTGCAAAAGAACATAAAGGAGAATGAGAAACCAATTTTTGGAATAAGACTTGATTCCAATCAATGGTCAAAAGAACCAAAAGAAGAAAGAGAAACCAATTCCTTTTGGAATAAGACTTGATTCCAATCAATGCCAAAAGAACATAAAAAGAATGAGAAACCAATTCCTTTTGGATAAAGACTTGATTCCAATCAATGGCAAAAGGAACATAAAGAAGAAAGAGAAACCAATTCTTTGGAATAAGACTTGATTCCAATCAATGCAAAAGGAACATAAAGGAGAATGAGAACCAATTCCTTTGGAATAAGACTTGATTCCAATCAATGGCCAAAAGAACTTAAAAAAGAAGGAAAAACCAATTGCTTAAGGATGAAGACTTGATTCCAATCAATTGCAAAAGGAACATAACGGAGAATGAGAAACTAATTCCTTTTGGAATAAGACTTGATTCCAATCAATGGCAAAAGAACATAAAGAAGAAAGAGAAACCAATTCCTTAAGGATAAGACTTGATTCCAATCAATGGCAAAAGGAACATAAAGGAGAATGAGAAACCAATTCCTTTGGAATAAGACTTGATTCCAATCAATGGCAAAAGAACATAAAAAGAAAGAGAAACCAATTCCTTTTGGATAAAGACTTGATTCCAATCAATTGCAAAGGAACATAAAGAGAATGAGAAACCAATTCCTTTTGGAATAAGACTTGATTCCAATCAATGGCAAAAGAACATAAAGAAGAAAGAGAAACCAATTCCTTTTGAATAAGACTTGATTCCAATCAATTGCAAAAGAACATAAAGGAGAATGAGAAACCAATTCCTTTTGAATAAGACTTGATTCCAATCAATGTCAAAAGAACATAAAGAAGAAAGAGAAACCAATTCTTTTGAATAAGACTTGATTCCAATCAATGTACAAAAGGAACATAAAGAGAATGAGAAACCAATTCCTTTTGAATAAGACTTGATTCCAATCAATGGCCAAAAGAACATAAAAGAAAGAGAAACCAATTGCTTAAGGATAAAGACTTGATTCCAATCAATTGCAAAGGAACATAAAGGAGAATGAGAAACCAATTCCTTTGGAATAAGACTTGATTCCAATCAATGGCCAAAAGAACATAAAAAGAAGAATGAGAAACCAATTGCTTAAGGATAAGACTTGATTCCAATCAATGGCAAAAGGAACATAAAGGAGAATGAGAAACCAATTCCTTTGGAATAAGACTTGATTCCAATCAATGGCCAAAAGAACATAAAGAAGAAAGAGAAACCAATTCCTTAAGGATAAAGACTTGATTCCAATCAATTGCAAAAGGAACATAAAGGAGAATGAGAAACCAATTCTTTTGGAATAAGACTTGATTCCAATCAATTGCAAAAGAAACATAAAGAAGAATGAGAAACCAATTCTTTGGAATAAGACTTGATTCCAATCAATGGCAAAAGAACATAAAGAAGAATGAGAAACCAATTTTTTGGAATAAGACTTGATTCCAATCAATGGCAAAAGGAACATAAAGAAGAAAGAGAAACCAATTTTTGGAATAAGACTTGATTCCAATCAATGCAAAAGGAACATAAAGAAGAATGAGAAACCAATTCCTTTGGAATAAGACTTGATTCCAATCAATGGCAAAAGAACATAAAGAAGAATGAGAAACCAATTCCTTTGGATAAAGACTTGATTCCAATCAATTGCAAAAGGAACATAAAGGAGAATGAGAAACCAATTCCTTTGGAATAAGACTTGATTCCAATCAATGGCAAAAGAACATAAAGAAGAAAGAGAAACCAATTCCTTAAGGAATAAGACTTGATTCCAATCAATGGCAAAAAAGAACATAAAGAAGAATGAGAAACCAATTCCTTTTGGAATAAGACTTGATTCCAATCAATGGCAAAAGAACATAAAAGAAAGAGAAACCAATTCCTTTTGGAATAAGACTTGATTCCAATCAATTGCAAATGGAACATAAAGAAGAATGAGAAACCAATTCACTTTGGAATAAGACTTGATTCCAATCAATTGCAAAAGGAACATAAAGGAGAATGAGAAACCAATTCCTTTGGAATAAGACTTGATTCCAATCAATGGCAAAAGAACATAAAGAAGAAAGAGAAACCAATTCCTTAAGGATAAAGACTTGATTCCAATCAATGCAAAAGGAACATAAAGAAGAATGAGAAACCAATTCCTTTTGAATAAGACTTGATTCCAATCAATGGCAAAAGAACATAAAGAAGAATGAGAAACCAATTCTTTGGAATAAGACTTGATTCCAATCAATTGCCAAAAGAACATAAAGAAGAAAGAGAAACCAATTCCTTTGGATAAAGACTTGATTCCAATCAATGGCAAAAGAACATAAAGGAGAATGAGAAACCAATTCTTTTGAATAAGACTTGATTCCAATCAATGGCCAAAAGAACATAAAGAAGAAAGAGAAACCAATTGCTTTGGATAAGACTTGATTCCAATCATGGCAAAAGGAACATAAAGGAGAATGAGAAACCAATTCCTTTTGGAATAAGACTTGATTCCAATCAATGGCCAAAAGAACATAAAGAGAAAGAGAAACCAATTCCTTTGGAATAAAGACTTGATTCCAATCAATGGCAAAGGAACATAAAGAAGAATGAGAAACCAATTCCTTTTGGAATAAGACTTGATTCCAATCAATGCAAAAGGAACATAAAGAAGAAAGAGAAACCAATTCTTTGGAATAAGACTTGATTCCAATCAATGGCCAAAAGGAACATAAAGAAGAATGAGAAACCAATTCCTTGGAATAAGACTTGATTCCAATCAATGGCAAAAGGAACATAAAGAAGAATGAGAAACCAATTCTTTTGGAATAAGACTTGATTCCAATCAATGGCAAAGGAACATAAAGGAGAATGAGAAACCAATTCCTTTGGAATAAGACTTGATTCCAATCAATGGCCAAAAGAACATAAAGAAGAAAGAGAAACCAATTCCTTAAGGAATAAGACTTGATTCCAATCAATTGCAAAGGAACATAAAGGAGAATGAGAAACCAATTCCTTTTGGAATAAGACTTGATTCCAATCAATGGCAAAAGAACATAAAAGAAGAAAGAGAAACCAATTCCTAAGGATAAAGACTTGATTCCAATCATGTGCAAAAGGAACATAAAGAGAATGAGAAACCAATTCCTTTTGGAATAAGACTTGATTCCAATCAATGGCAAAAAGAACTTAAAAGACAAAGAGAAACCAATTCATTTTGGATAAAGACTTGATTCCAATCAATTGCAAATGGAACATAAAGGAGAATGAGAAACCAATTCCTTTTGGAATAAGACTTGATTCCAATCAATTGCAAAAGGAACATAAAGGAGAATGAGAAACCAATTCCTTTGGAATAAGACTTGATTCCAATCAATGGCAAAAGAACCAAAAGAAGAATGAGAAACCAATTCCTTAAGGATAAGACTTGATTCCAATCAATTGCAAATGGAACATAAAGGAGAATGAGAAACCAATTCCTTTTGGAATAAGACTTGATTCCAATCAATGGCCAAAAGAACATAAAAAGAATGAGAAACCAATTCCTTAAGGATAAAGACTTGATTCCAATCAATGGCAAAAGAACATAAAGAAGAATGAGAAACCAATTCCTTTTGGAATAAGACTTGATTCCAATCAATTGCAAAAGAACATAAAGGAGAATGAGAAACCAATTCCTTTTGAATAAGACTTGATTCCAATCAATGGTCAAAAGAACATAAAGAAGAATGAGAAACCAATTCCTTAAGAATAAGACTTGATTCCAATCAATGTACAAAAGGAACATAAAGAAGAATGAGAAACCAATTCCTTAAGGAATAAGACTTGATTCCAATCAATGCAAAAGAACATAAAAAGAATGAGAAACCAATTCCTTTGGAATAAGACTTGCTTCCAATCAATTGCCAAATGAACTTAAAGAAGAATGAGAAACCAATTCCTTAAAGAATAAGACTTGTTTCCAATCAATTGCAAAAGGAACATAAAGAAGAATGAGAAACCAATTCCTTTTGGAATAAGACTTGATTCCAATCAATGGTCAAAAGAACATAAAGAAGAAGGAGAAGCCAATTGCTTAAGGATAAGACTTGATTCCAATCAATGTGCAAAAGGAACATAAAGGAGAATGAGAAACCAATTCCTTTTGGAATAAGACTTGATTCCAATCAATGGCCAAAAGAACATAAAAGAAAGAGAAACCAATTCCTTAAGGATAAAGACTTGATTCCAATCAATTGCAAAAGGAACATAAAGAGAATGAGAAACCAATTCCTTTTGGAATAAAACTTGAATTCAATCAATGGCCAAAAGAACATAAAGGAGAATGAGAAACCAATTCCTTTTGGAATAAGACTTGATTCCAATCAATGGTCAAAAGAACCAAAAGAAGAATGGGAAACCAATTCCTTAAGGAATAAGACTTGATTCTAATCATCTTCAAAAGGAACATAAAGGAGAAAGAGAAACCAATTCCTTTTGGAATAAGACTTGATTCCAATCAAATGCACAAGGAACATAACGGTCAATGAGAAACCAATTCCATTTGGAATAAGACTTGATTCCAATCAATGGCCAAAAGAACATAAAGAAGAAAGAAAAGCCAATTGCGTAAGGATAAAGACTTGATTCCAATCAATTGCAAATGGAACATATAGGAGAATGAGAAACCCATTCCTTTTGGAATAAGAATTGATTCCAATCAATGGCAAAAGAACATAAAGAAGAAAGAGAAACCAATTCCTTAAGATAAGACTTGATTCCAATCATGTGCAAAAGGAACATAAAGGAGAATGAGAAACCAATTCCTTTGGAATAAGACTTGATTCCAATCAATGGCCAAAAGAACTTAAAGAAGAAAGAGAAACCAATTGCTTTGGATAAAAGACTTGATTCCAATCAATTGCAAAAGGAACATAAAGAGAATGAGAAACCAATTCCTTTTGGAATAAGACTTGATTCCAATCAATGGCAAAAGGAACATAAAGAAGAAAGAGAAACCAATTCCTTTTGGAATAAGACTTGATTCCAATCAATGGCAAAAGAACATAAAAGAAGAAAGAGAAACCAATTCCTTTAAGGAATAAGACTTGATTCCAATCAATGCCAAAAGAAACATAAAGAAGAATGAGAAACCAATTCCTTTGGAATAAGACTTGATTCCAATCAATGCCAAAAGAACATAAAGAAGAATGAGAAACCAATTCCTTTGGATAAGACTTGATTCCAATCAATGGCCAAAAGAACATAAAGAAGAAAGAGAAACCAATTCCTTAAGGAATAAAGACTTGATTCCAATCAATGGCAAAAGAACATAAAGGAGAATGAGAAACCAATTCCTTTGGAATAAGACTTGATTCCAATCAATGGCAAAAGAACATAAAAGAAGAAAGAGAAACCAATTCCTTAAGGAATAAGACTTGATTCCAATCAATGTGCAAAAGGAACATAAAGGAGAATGAGAAACCAATTCTTTTTGAATAAGACTTGATTCCAATCAATGGCCAAAAGAACATAAAGAAGAAAGAGAAACCAATTCCTTTGGAATAAGACTTGATTCCAATCAATTGCCAAAAGAACATAAAGAAATGAGAAACCAATTCTTTGGATAAAGACTTGATTCCAATCAATGGCAAAAGGAACATAAAGGAGAATGAGAAACCAATTCCTTTTGGAATAAGACTTGATTCCAATCAATGGCAAAAGAACAAAAAGAGAAGAGAAACCAATTCCTTAAGGATAAGACTTGATTCCAATCAATGTGCAAAAGAAACATAAAGGAGAATGAGAAACCAATTCCTTTGGAATAAGACTTGATTCCAATCAATGGCCAAAAGAACATAAAAAAGAAAGAGAAACCAATCCTTTGGAATAAGACTTGATTCCAATCAATGGCAAAAGAACATAAAGAAGAAAGAGAAACCAATTCCTTTGGAATAAGACTTGATTCCAATCAATTGCAAAGGAACATAAAGGAGAATGAGAAACCAATTCCTTTTGGAATAAGACTTGATTCCAATCAATGGCAAAAGAACAAAAGAAGAAAGAGAAACCAATTTCTTAAATAAGACTTGATTCCAATCAATGTACAAAAGGAACATAAAGGAGAATGAGAAACCAATTCCTTTTGGAATAAGACTTGATTCCAATCAATGCAAAAGAACATAAAGAAGAAAGAGAAACCAATTGCTTAAGGAATAAGACTTGATTCCAATCAATGGCCAAAAGAACATAAAGAAGAATGAGAAACCAATTCCTTTTGGATAAAGACTTGATTCCAATCAATGGCAAAAGAACATAAAGGAGAATGAGAAACCAATTCCTTTGGAATAAGACTTGATTCCAATCAATGGCCAAAAGAACCATAAAGAAGAAAGAGAAACCAATTCCTTTTGGATAAAGACTTGATTCCAATCAATGGCCAAAAGAACATAAAGAGAATGAGAAACCAATTCCTTTGGAATAAGACTTGATTCCAATCAATGGCCAAAAGAACATAAAGAAGAAAGAGAAACCAATTCCTTTGGAATAAAGACTTGATTCCAATCAATGGCAAAAGAACATAAAGAGAAAGAGAAACCAATTCCTTAAGGAATAAGACTTGATTCCAATCAATTGCAAAAGGAACATAAAGGAGAATGAGAAACCAATTCCTTTGGAATAAGACTTGATTCCAATCAATGGCCAAAAGAACATAAAAGAAGAAAGAGAAACCAATTTTTGGAATAAGACTTGATTCCAATCAATGTACAAAAGAACATAAAGAAGAATGAGAAACCAATTCCTTTTGGAATAAGACTTGATTCCAATCAATGGCAAAAAGAACTTGAAAGACAAAGAGAAACCAATTCATTATGGATAAAGACTTGATTCCAATCAATGGCCAAAAGAACATAAGAAGAATGAGAAACCAATTCTTTTGGAATAAGACTTGATTCCAATCAATGTGCAAAAGGAACATAAAGGAGAATGAGAAACCAATTCTTTTGGAATAAGACTTGATTCCAATCAATGGCAAAAGAACAAAAAGAAAGAGAAACCAATTCCTTAAGGAATAAGACTTGATTCCAATCAATGGCCAAAAGGAACATAAAGGAGAATGAGAAACCAATTCTTTGGAATAAGACTTGATTCCAATCAATGGCAAAAGAACATAAAGGAGAATGAGAAACCAATTCCTTTGGAATAAGACTTGATTCCAATCAATGGCCAAAAGAACATAAAGAAGAAAGAGAAACCAATTGAAGGATAAAGACTTGATTCCAATCAATTGCAAAAGGAACATAAAAGAGAATGAGAAACCAATTCCTTTGGAATAAGACTTGATTCCAATCAATGGCAAAAGAACCAAAAGAAGAAAGAGAAACCAATTTTTAATAAGACTTGATTCCAATCAATGTACAAAAGGAACATAAAGGAGAATGAGAAAACCAATTCCTTTGGAATAAGACTTGATTCCAATCAATGGCCAAAAGAACATAAAAGAAGAAAGAGAAACCAATTCCTTAAGGATAAAGACTTGATTCCAATCAATTGCAAAGGAACATAAAGGAGAATGAGAAACCAATTCCTTTGGAATAAGACTTGATTCCAATCAATGGCAAAAGAACATAAAGGAGAATGAGAAACCAATTCCTTTTGGAATAAGACTTGATTCCAATCAATGGCAAAAGAACATAAAGAAGAAAGAGAAACCAATTTTTAAGAATAACTTGATTCCAATCAATGTACAAAAGAAAAATAAAGAAATGAGAAACCAATTCCTTTTGGAATAAGACTTGATTCCAATCAATTGCAAAAGAACATAAAAAGAATGAGAAACCAATTCCTTTGGATAAGACTTGATTCCAATCAATGGCAAAAGAACATAAAGAAGAAATGAGAAACCAATTCCTTAAGGATAAGACTTGATTCCAATCAATTGCAAAAGGAACATAAAGGAGAATGAGAAACCAATTCTTTTGGAATAAGACTTGATTCCAATCAATGGTCAAAAGAACAAAAGAAGAAAGAGAAACCAATTCTTAACGATAAGACTTGATTCCAATCAATGTACAAAAGGAACATAAAGGAGAATGAGAAACCAATTCCTTTGGAATAAGACTTGATTCCAATCAATGGCAAAAGGAACATAAAGGAAATGAGAAACCAATTCCTTTGGAATAAGACTTGATTCCAATCAATGGCAAAAGAACATAAAGAAGAAAGAGAAACCAATTCCTTAAGGATAAGACTTGATTCCAATCAATTGCAAAAGGAACATAAAGGAGAATGAGAAACCAATTCCTTTGGAATAAGACTTGATTCCAATCAATGGCCAAAAGAACATAAAGAAGAAAGAGAAACCAATTCTTAAGGAATAAGACTTGATTCCAATCATGTACAAAAGGAACATAAAGGAGAATGAGAAACCAATTCCTTTGGAATAAGACTTGATTCCAATCAATGGCAAAAGAACATAAAAAGAAAGAGAAACCAATTGCTTTGGAATAAGACTTGATTCCAATCAATTGCAAATGGAACATAAAGAAGAATGAGAAACCAATTCCTTTTGGAATAAGACTTGATTCCAATAGAATGCAAAACGAACATAAAGGAGAATGAGAAACCAATTCCTTTTGGAATAAGACTTGCTTACAATCAATGGCAAAAGAACATAAAGAAGAAAGAGAAACCAATTCTTAAGGAATAAGACTTGATTCCAATCAATGTACAAAAGGAACATAAAGGAGAATGAGAAACCAATTCCTTTGGAATAAGACTTGATTCCAATCAATGGCAAAAGGAACATAAAGAAGAAAGAGAAACCAATTCCTTAAGGAATAAGACTTGATTCCAATCAATGGCAAAAGAACATAAAGAAGAAAGAGAAACCAATTCCTTAAGGATAATGACTTGAT
Source organism: Pterocarpus macrocarpus (assembly GCA_031439585.1). NCBI lineage: Eukaryota > Viridiplantae > Streptophyta > Magnoliopsida > Fabales > Fabaceae > Pterocarpus > Pterocarpus macrocarpus. Next base: position 58,209 of record JAVHNN010000041.1, read on the forward strand.
TCCAATCAATTGCACAAGGAACATAAAGGAGAATGGGAAACCAATTCCTTTTGGAATAAGACTTGATTCCAATCAATGGCAAAAGAACATAAAGAAGAAAGAGAAACCAATTCCTTAATAAGACTTGATTCCAATCAATGTACAAAAGAACATAAAGGAGAATGAGAAACCAATTCCTTTGGATAAGACTTGATTCCAATCAATGGCAAAAGGAACATAAAGAATGAGAGAAACCAATTCCTTTGAATAAGACTTGATTCCAATCAATGGCAAAAGAACATAAAGAAGAAAGAGAAACCAATTCCTTTGGATAAGACTTGATTCCAATCAATGGCAAAAGAACATAAAGGAGAATGAGAAACCAATTCCTTTGGAATAAGACTTGATTCCAATCAATGGCAAAAAGAACTTAAAAGAAGAAAGAGAAACCAATTCCTTTTGGAATAAGACTTGATTCCAATCAATGGCAAAAGGAACATAAAGGAGAATGAGAAACCAATTCCTTTGGAATAAGACTTGATTCCAATCAATGGCAAAAGAACATAAAGAAGAAAGAGAAACCAATTCCTTAAGGAATAAAGACTTGATTCCAATCAATGGCCAAAAGAACATAAAGGAAATGAGAAACCAATTCCTTTGGAATAAGACTTGATTCCAATCAATGGCAAAAGGAACATAAAGAAGAAAGAGAAACCAATTCCTTTGGATAAGACTTGATTCCAATCAATGGCCAAAAGAACATAAAGAAGAAAGAGAAACCAATTCCTTTGGAATAAGACTTGATTCCAATCAATGGCAAAAGAACATAAAGGAGAATGAGAAACCAATTCTTTGGAATAAGACTTGATTCCAATCAATGGCAAAAGAACATAAAGGAGAATGAGAAACCAATTCCTTTTGGAATAAGACTTGATTCCAATCAATGGCAAAAGAACATAAAGAAGAAAGAGAAACCAATTCCTTAAGGAATAAGACTTGATTCCAATCAATTGCAAAAGAACATAAAGGAGAATGAGAAACCAATTCCTTTTGGAATAAGACTTGATTCCAATCAATGGCAAAAGAACATAAAGAGAAAGAGAAACCAATTCCTTAAGGAATAAGACTTGATTCCAATCAATGGCAAAAGAACATAAAGGAGAATGAGAAACCAATTCCTTTTGGAATAAGACTTGATTCCAATCAATGCAAAAGAACATAAAGAAGAATGAGAAACCAATTCCTTTGGAATAAGACTTGATTCCAATCAATTGCAAAGGAACATAAAGAAGAATGAGAAACCAATTCCTTTGGAATAAGACTTGACTCCAATCAATGGCTAAAAGAACAAAAACAAGAAAGAGTAACCAATTGCTTAAGGATAAAGATTTGATTCCAATCCAATGCCAAAAGTACATAAAGGAGAATGAGAAACCAATTCCCTTTGGAGTAGGACTTGATTCCAATCAATGGCCAAAAGAACAAAAACAAGAAACAGAAACCAATTGCTTAGAGACAAAGACTTGATTCCAATCAATGCACAAAAGAACATAAAGGAGAATGAGAAGCCAATTCCATTTGGAATAAGACTTGATTCCAATCAATGGCCAAAACAACATAAAGAAGAAAGAGAAACCAATTGCTTAAGGATAAAGACTTGATTCCAATAAATTGCAAAAGGAACATAACGGAGAATGAGAAACCAATTTCCTTTTGAATAAGACTTGATTCCAATCAATGGCCAAAAGAAGTTAAAGGACAAAGGGAAACCAAATCCTTTGGAATAAAGACTTGATTCCAATCAATTGCAAAAGGAACATAAAAGAAAGAGAAACCAATTTTTGGAATAAGACTTGATTCCAATCAATGGCCAAAAGAACATAAAGGAGAATGAGAAACCAATTCCTTTGGAATAAAGACTTGATTCCAATCAATGGCAAAAGAACATAAAGAAGAAAGAGAAACCAATTCCTTAACGAATAAGACTTGATTCCAATCAATGTACAAGGAACATAAAGAGAATGAGAAACCAATTCCTTTTGGAATAAGACTTGATTCCAATCAATTGCAAAAGGAACATAAAGGAGAATGAGAAACCAATTCCTTTTGGAATAAGACTTGATTCCAATCAATGGCAAAAGAACATAAAGAAGAATGAGAAACCAATTCTTAAGGAATAAGACTTGATTCCAATCAATGTCAAAAGAACATAAAGGAGAATGAGAAACCAATTCCTTTGGAATAAGACTTGATTCCAATCAATTGCAAAAGAACATAAAGAAGAAAGAGAAACCAATTCCTTAAGGATAAAGACTTGATTCCAATCAATTGCAAAAGGAACATAAAGAAGAATGAGAAACCAATTCCTTTGGAATAAGACTTGATTCCAATCAATGGCAAAAGAACATAAAGGAGAAAGAGAAACCAATTTTTTGAATAAGACTTGATTCCAATCAATGGCAAAAGAACATAAAGAAGAAAGAGAAACCAATTCCTTTGGAATAAGACTTGATTCCAATCAATTGCAAAAGGAACATAAAGGAGAATGAGAAACCAATTCCTTTGGAATAAGACTTGATTCCAATCAATGGCAAAAGAACATAAAGAAGAAAGAGAAACCAATTCCTTAAGGATAAGACTTGATTCCAATCAATGTACAAAAGAACATAAAGGAGAATGAGAAACCAATTCCTTTTGGAATAAGACTTGATTCCAATCAATGGCAAAAGAACATAAAGAAGAAAGAGAAACCAATTTCTTTGGAATAAGACTTGATTCCAATCAATGGCCAAAAGAACATAAAGAAGAAAGAGAAACCAATTCCTTTAATAAGACTTGATTCCAATCAATTGCAAAGGAACATAAAGGAGAATGAGAAACCAATTCCTTTTGGAATAAGACTTGATTCCACTCAATGGGAAAAAGAACATAAAGAAGAAAGACAAACCAATTCCATAAGGATAAAGACTTGATTCCAATCAATTGCAAAAGGAACATAAAGGAGAATGAGAAACCAATTCCTTTGGAATAAGACTTGATTCCAATCAATGGCCAAAAGAACATAAAGAAGAAAGAGAAACCAATTCCTTTTGGAATAAAGACTTGATTCCAATCAATGTACAAAAGAACATAAAGAGAATGAGAAACCAATTCCTTTTGGAATAAGACTTGATTCCAATCAATGGCAAAAGAACATAAAGGAGAATGAGAAACCAATTCCTTTTGGAATAAGACTTGATTCCAATCAATGGCAAAAGAACATAAAGAAGAAAGAGAAACCAATTCCTTTGAATAAGACTTGATTCCAATCAATGGCAAAAGGAACATAAAGGAAATGAGAAACCAATTCTTTGGATAAGACTTGATTCCAATCAATTGCAAAAGGAACATAAAGGAGAATGAGAAACCAATTCCTTTGGAATAAGACTTGATTCCAATCAATGGCCAAAAGAACATAAGAAGAAAGAGAAACCAATTTCTTAAGGATAAGACTTGATTCCAATCAATTGCAAAAGGAACATAAAGAGAATGAGAAACCAATTCCTTTGGAATAAGACTTGATTCCAATCAATGGCAAAAGAACTTAAAGAAGAAAGAGAAACCAATTGCTTAAGGAATAAAGACTTGATTCCAATCAATTGCAAAGGAACATAAAGGAGAGTGAGAAACCAATTCCTTTTGGAATAACACTTGATTCCAATCAATGGCCAAAAGAACATAAAGAATAAATGGAAACCAATTCCTTAAGGAATAAGACTTGATTCCAATCAATGGCAAAAGGAACATAAAGAAGAATGAGAAACCAATTCCTTTGGAATAAGACTTGATTCCAATCAATGGCAAAAGAACATAAAGAAGAAAGAGAAACCAATTCCCTTTGGAATAAGACTTGATTCCAATCAATGGCAAAAGAACATAAAGAAGAAAGAGAAACCAATTCCTTAAGGAATAAAGACTTGATTCCAATCAATTGCAAAAGAACATAAAGAAGAAAGAGAAACCAATTCTTAAGGAATAAGACTTGATTCCAATCAATGCAAAAGGAACATAAAGGAGAATGAGAAACCAATTCCTTTGGAATAAGACTTGATTCCAATCAATGGCCAAAAGAACATAAAGAAGAAAGAGAAACCAATTCCTTAAGATAAGACTTGATTCCAATCAATGTGCAAAAGGAACATAAAGAGAATGAGAAACCAATTCCTTTTGGAATAAGACTTGATTCCAATCAATGGCAAAAGAACATAAAGAAGAAAGAGAAACCAATTCCTTAAGGAATAAGACTTGATTCCAATCAATGGCAAAAGGAACATAAAAGAATGAGAAACCAATTCCTTTGGAATAAGACTTGATTCCAATCAATGGCAAAAGAACATAAAGGAGAATGAGAAACCAATTCCTTAAGGAATAAGACTTGATTCCAATCAATGGCAAAAGGAACATAAAGGAGAATGAGAAACCAATTCCTTTGGAATAAGACTTGATTCCAATCAATGCCAAAAGAACATAAAGAAGAATGAGAAACCAATTCTTAAGGAATAAGACTTGATTCCAATCAATGCAAAAGAACATAAAGAGAAAGAGAAACCAATTGCTTGGAATAAGACTTGATTCCAATCAATGGCCAAAAGAACTTTAAGAACAAAGGGAAACCAATTCATTAAGGATTCAGACTTGATTCCAATCAATTGCAAAAGGAACATAAAGGAGAATGAGAAACCAATTCCTTTTGGAATAAGACTTGATTCCAATCAATGGCCAAAAGAACAAAAGGAAGAAAGAGAAACCAATTCCTTAAGATAAAGACTTGATTCCAATCAATGTACAAAAAGAACATAATGGAGAATGAGAAACCAATTCCTTTTGGAATAAGACTTGATTCCAATCAATGGCCAAAAGAACTTAAAGAAGAAAGAGAAACCAATTGCTTAAGGATAAAGACTTGATTCCAATCAATTGCAAAGGAACATAAAGGAGAATGAGAAACCAATTCCTTTGGAATAAGACTTGATTCCAATCAATGGCAAAAAGGAACAATAAAGGAGAAAGAGAAACCAATTCCTTTGGAATAAGACTTGATTCCAATCAATGGCCAAAAGAACAAAGAAAACCAAAAGAAGACTTGATAAAGACTTGAAAGAGAAACCAATTAATGCCAATGGAACATA
>JAVHNN010000410.1:0-42295 GCA_031439585.1 Pterocarpus macrocarpus
TCAAAGAATTGGTTTCCATTTCTTCTTTAATGGCGTTCTTCCTTCGTTTGGAAGCTTGTCTTAATCCTTAAGGAATTTGATTCTCTTTCTCTTTGAACGGCTTAAATGGAATGATTGAAAGCTAGTCTTAATCGTTAAGGAATTTGATTCTCTTTCTCTTCTAATGGCTTAAATTAAATGATTGAAAGCTAGTCTTAATCATCAAAGAATTAGTTTCCATTTCTTCTTTCATGGCATTCTTCCTTCGGTTGGAAGCTTGTCTTAATCCTTAAGGAATTTGATTCTCTTTGTCCTTGAATTGCCTAAATGGAACGATTGAAAGCTAGTCTTAATCGTTAAGGAATTGGATTCTCTATCTCTTTTATTGGCTTAAATGGAATGATTGAACGCTAGTCTTAATCCTCTAGGAATTGGTTTCCATTTCTTCTTTAGTGGCTTTCTTCCTTTGCTTGGATCCAAGTCTTAATCATTAGGGATTTGGATTCTCTTTCTCTTTTAATGGCTTAAATGGAATGATTGAATGCTAGTCATAATCACCAAAGAATTGGTTTCCATTTCTTCTTTAGTGGGTTTCCCTTTGATTGGAAGCTTGTCTTAATCCTTAAGGAATTTGATTCACTTTCTCTTTTAATGGCTTAAATGGAATGATTGAAAGCTCGTCTTAATCGTTAAGGAATTCGATTGTTTTTCTCTTTTGATAGCTTAAATGGAATGATTGAAAGCAAGTATTGATCCGCAAAGGGTTGGTTTCCATTTCTTCTAGAATGGCTTTCTTCCTTTGATTGGAACCTAGTCTTAATCCTTAAGGAATTGGATTCTCTTTCTCTTTTAACGGCTTAAATGGAATGATTGAAAGCTAGTCTTAATCATCAAAGAATTAGTTTCCATTTCTTCTTTAATGGCGTTCTTCCTTCGTTTGGAAGCTTGTCTTCATCCTTAAGGAATTTGATTCTCTTTCTCTTTGAATGGCTTAAATGGAATGATTGCAAGCTAGTCTTAATCATCAAAGAATTAGTTTCCATTTCTTCTTTCATGGCCTTCTTCCTTCGATTGGAAGCTTGTCTTAATCCTTAAGGAATTTGATTCTTTTTCTCTTTGAATGGCGTAAATGGAATGATTGAAAGCTAGTCTTAATCGTTAAGGAATTGGATTCTCTTTCTTTTAATGGCTTAAACTAATGATCGAAAGCTAGTCTTAATCCTCAAGGAATTGGTTTCCATTTCTTATTTAATTGCTTTCTTCCTTTGATTGGAACCAAGTCATAATCGTTAAGGAATAGGATTCTCTTTCTCTTTTAACGGCTTAAATGGAATGATTGAAAGCTAGTCTTAATCATCAAAGAATTAGTTTCCATTTCTTCTTTAATGGCTTTGTTCCTTCGTTTGGAAGCTTGCCTTAATCCTTAAGGAATTTGATTCTCTTTCTCTTTGAATGGCTTAAATGGTATGATTGAAAGCTAGTTTTAATCATCAAAGAATTAGTTTCCATTTCTTCTTTAATTGCTTTCTTCCTTCGATTGGAAGCTTGTCTTAATCCTTAAGGAATTTTATTCTCTTTCTCTTTGAATGGCTTAGATGGAATGATTGAAAGCTTGTCTTAATCGTTAAGGAATTAGATTCTCTTTCTCTTTTAATGGCTTAAATGGAATGATTGAACGCTAGTCTTAATCCTCTAGGAATTGGTTTCGATTTCTTTTTTAATGGCTTTCTTCCTTTGATTGAAACCAAGTCTTAATCCTTAAGGGATTGGATTCTCTTTCTGTTTTAATGGCTTAAATGGAATGGTTGAAAGCTAGCGTTCATCATCAAAGAATTAGTTTCCTTTTCTTGTTTAATGGCTTTCTTCCTTCGATTGGAAGCTTGCCTTAATCCTTAAGGAATTTGACTCTCTTTCTCTTTGAATGGCTTAATTGGAATGATTGAAAGCTACTCTTAATCGTTAAGGAATAGGATTCTTTTTCTCTTTTGATGGCTTAAATGGAATGATTGAAGGCTAGTATTAATCATCAAAGAGTTGGTTTCCATTTCTTCTTTAATGGCGTTCTTCCTTTGTTTGGAAGCTTGTCTTAATCCTTATGGAATTTGATTCTCTTTCTCTTTGAACGGCTTAAATGGAATGATTGAAAGCTAGTCTTAATCGTTAAGGAATTCGATTCTCTTTCTCTTTTAATGGATTAAATGGAATGATTGAAAGCTAGTGTTAATCATCAACGAATTAGTTTCCATTTCTTCTTTAATGGCTTTCTTCCGTCGATTGGAAGCTTGTCTTAATCCTTAAGGAATTTGACTCTCTTTCTCTTTGAATGGCTTAATTGGAATGATTGAAAGCTACTCTTAATCGTTAAGGAATAGGATTCTTTTTCTCTTTTGATGGCTTAAATGGAATGATTGAAGGCTAGTATTAATCATCAAAGAGTTGGTTTCCATTTCTTCTTTAATGGCGTTCTTCCTTCGTTTGGAAGCTTGTCTTAATCCTTATGGAATTTGATTCTCTTTCTCTTTGAACGGCTTAAATGGAATGATTGAAAACTAGTCTTAATCATTAAGGAATTCGATTCTCTTTCTCTTTTAATGACTTAAATGGAATGATTGAAAGCTAGTCTTAATCATCAAAGAATTAGTTTCCATTTCTTCTTTAATGGTTTTCTTCCGTCGATTGGAAGCTTCTCTTAATCGTTAAGGAATTTGACTCTCTTTCTCTTTGAATGGCTTAATTGGAATGATTGAAAGCTACTCTTAATCGTTAAGGAATAGGATTCTTTTTCTCTTTTGATGGCTTAAATGAAATGATTGAAGGCTAGTATTAATCATCAAAGAGTTGGTTTCCATTTCTTCTTTAATGGCGTTCTTCCTTCGTTTGGAAGCTTGTCTTAATCCTTATGGAATTTGATTCTCTTTCTCTTTGAACGGCTTAAATGGAATGATTGAAAGCTAGTCTTAATCGTTGAGGAATTCGATTCTCTTTCTCTTTTAATGGCTTAAATGGAATGATTGAAAGCTAGTCTTAATTATCAAAGAATTAGTTTCCATTTCTTCTTTAATGGCTTTCTTCCGTCGATTTGAAGCTTGTCTTAATCCTTAAGGAATTTGATTCTCTTTCTCTTTGAATGGCTTAAATGGAATGTTTGAAAGCTAGTCTTAATCATCAAAGAATTAGTTTCCATTTCTTCTTTAATTGCTTTCTTCCTTCGATTGGAAGCTTGTCTTAATCCTTAAGGAACTTTATTTTCTTTCTCTTTGAATGGCTTAAATGGAATGATTGAAAGCTTATCTTAATCGTTAAGGAATTAGATTCTCTTTCTCTTTTAATGGCTTAAATGGAATGATTGAACGCTAGTCTTAATCCTCTAGGAATTGGTTTCGATTTCTTTTTTATTGGTTTTCTTCCTTTGATTCGAACCAAGTCTTAATCGTTAAGGAATTGGATTCTCTTTCTGTTTTAAAGGCTTAAATGGAATGGTTGAAAGCTAGCCTTCATCATCAAAGAATTAGTTTCCATTTCTTCTTTAATGGCTTTCTTCCTTCGATTGGAAGCTTGTCTTAATCCTTAAGGAATTTGATTCTCTTTCTCTTTGAATGGCTTAAATGGAATGATTGAAAGCTAGTCTTAATCGTTAAGGAATTTGATTCTCTTTCTCTTTTAATGGCTTAAATGGAATGATTGAAAGCTAGTCTTAATCATCAAGGAATTAGTTTCCATTTCTTCTTTAACGGCTTTCTTCCTTCGATGAGAAGCTTGTCTTAATCCTTAAGGAATTTTATTCTCTTTCTCTTTGAATGGCTTAAACGAAATGATTGCAAGCTAGTCTTAATCGTTAAGGAATTGTGTAACACCCTACTAATTTAATGTTATGCTTAAGTCATAGCATTCAATTAAGTAGACTGTGTTACGGTGTTAATGTTCTGCTTAAATTTCGTGATTTGTATTTCAAACAGTCGAGCTGACATTTGCTATATAATAGATATGAATAGCATTATACAACGTAATACAATTTAATATAACACAATGAAAAGATACGAATAAGTGGCATATTACCAACTCACATATGTACATATGTAGAATTTGGAAGCCAATGCTTTGATCTATACATATATATATTAGAAGCGATGAAGTAAAGATACAAAAAAATGCCTATTGCTAGAAAGCGAGACTTTAACTAGCAGAGGAGTCTGCGATCAAGGCCCAACGAGTCCAACATGGAAACCTGGTGAAGCTACAGGGTGGGATCTCAAGAAAAGGAGTGGTCGTTGAGCCCTGCGCCAAGGTCCGAGAATGATGTGGAAAATATAAGCACGGGTGAGAATTTCAAGAAATTCTCAGTAGGGTTCAGTGCATAGTGATTGTCCGACGTCACATACATTCTCGCTGCCTCGGGTTTTATTTAATTATAAAAACATGTGTTCAGACTGAAATATCCATTTTAACGAAGTTCAATAAAATATCCGTCCGGAGGCAAGGTTCAATTTTAGTTTAGATGGCACAAGAAATAAAATAGGTTACTAACAATGGCATGTAGAAGGATAAATGTAATGACTAAGTAAACAGCAGTTGAATAAATATAGTAGACGGCTATAACATCTTGACATAACTATTTCATGCGATTATGCATTCATGTAATCATGCAACTCATACTTGAACTTCCTTCTTAAACTTTTCATTTCCTTTCATCATTTTTCCATCTCTTGGTCCCCTAAGAGTTCTTGGCCATTTAGACTCCTGGGTAATAGTCGCTTATCGTGATCGAGCTCGCTCCTATACAGGAAGTGCGGGTTTACTTTCCCGACGCTCCCACCCGATCTATTCCCTTAACTTTATCCGGTGGCCAAGTAGCATGGAACTTTCTTAATAACATGATTCTTAATACACTTTCATAACATTTCTTGAAATGCACATGTAAGATCATGGAATTCATAACTTGTGCATGGATTCTACCGAAATTTTGGCGGCATAACGGAACGTGTCCGCTTCCCCGTGAATAGTGCCAGCCAACCAGTACATCATTTTATCACAAAGAACACAATATCACATTTATACTTCAACATTACACTCATATCAATATCAAATTAATCAAAGCAGAATTCCTGCCTCAGCATGTTCAACCAACCCGGTTTTGATAATTCAAACCATAATTTCTATTTAACTCATTTGGACCTCAAATTTAAGCATGTTAAAGTGTTATGTGTCTACTTTCTAACCTTTTGGTCCCATCTAATTTTGGTTTCTCTAACTCAAGATATCTAGATTTTATCCCCGGCATGTCCAGTGGCTTGCCAGAATCAGGCAACTAAAAGTAAAAATCCACTAAAAATCGAAAACTGACTCAAATCATACGAAATTCGTCTCTTATTAAAGCTAACAGAACAAAGTTTCATTTGCAAGAAGTTCCATTTCATTTGGATTAGTAGGGCTCGATTTATAAGCCTCGCATTCTGACCCTCCTAAACTGCCCTGTTCTAGCCCGGTGTGGACATAGGGCAAATTTCTTGGGGCACTGGGAGCAATTGGGACCTTATCTAATTATGAAATTTTTATGGGACATTCTACTATGTGTAAGCTCTCTAAAAAAGTTGGTTTCACTCATTTTCAAGTAGTATGGGTCGAGTTCTATCCTAAACAAGCTAGTCTGCCCAGATTCAGAATCAGAACCCTAGGTTGAAATTCAAAATTCATAACTCTCTCATTTCTAACCCAAAAGCCTTATATGATATATCTATGGAAAGCCCTAGATGTCTAGTTTCATCTAAAAATGGTTTCATCCAATTTGATCGGTTGTAGGCGGAGCCGTACACTCCGCCGTACGGACTGCCGAGGGTTTTGATTCTCTAACCCATCAGCTCTTTCTGTTTTCATGGTTTCTTGCTTCCACTTCGGTTTTAATCAATCAAACAGCCCAAAACCAATCACATATCATCATAAACATTCATTTAACACATCAAATAGGATGAGAATAATTCCAGCCCAGTCAGCCAAGTGCATGGATTTGATGCAAGAAATCAGAATTCTACCTTTGATCCAAGTGTTTGTGCTGGATTCTTGAAGCTTGGATGAATAAGGCTGGAATTGGCTTGAGTTTTTGGCTGAAGTTTGGTGTATGAAGAAGAGAGAAAGAGAGCTGAAAGGAAGGAGAAAAGTAGCGTAGAGAATGGGTCAGAATTGGATGAAAAGGAGCTGAAAAATTCTGATGGCTTTTGATGGTTTTGCTTGGTTTTAATTGGTTCAAAATGCTTGGCTGAAATTCAGCCAAGCTTCTCCATGGTTTAGTGGCTATTATTGGCCACTTTGGCTGAGTAAGTGGCATTTGAATTATCAGCCACTCAAAATAGGAGTTTAGAGCTTGTAATTTACTATTGCTCCGATAAAAAAATATAAGTAATGTTACCGATTTCCTTTAAATCGGTAAATCGATTTTGTGAAAATTCTTATGAAATCTTCTATACTTCTAACTTAATTCTCTCTTATCTAAACTCAAGTTATTGCTAATTAATTGAGTCTAAATAATGGTTTACCTGAATCTTGATTAATCTCAATTATTCGATAAAAACCGAACAACTGAATGGAAAACGATAAAAGGATTTCGGAGGATGTTACAAATTGGATTCTTTTTCTCTTTTATTGCCTTAAATGGAATGATTGAAAGCTAGTATTCATCATCAAAGAGTTAGTTTCCATTTCTTCTTTAATGGCTTTCTTCCTTCGATTAGAAGCTTGTCTTAATCCTCAAGGAATTCGATTCTCTTTCTCTTTGAATGGCTTAAATGGAATGATTGAAAGCTAGTCTTAATCATCAAAGAATTAGTTTCCATTTCTTCTTTAATTGCTTTCTTCCTTCGATTGGAAGCTTGTCTTAATCCTTAAGGAACTTTATTTTCTTTCTCTTTGAATGGCTTAAATGGAATGATTGAAAGCTTATCTTAATCGTTAAGGAATTAGATTCTCTTTCTCTTTTAATGGCTTAAATGGAATGATTGAATTCTAGTCTTAATCGTCTAGGAGTTGGTTTCCATTTCTACTTTAATGGCTTTCTTCCTATGATTGGAACCAAGTCTCAATCATTAAGGAATTGGTTTCTCTTTCTTTTAATGGCTTAAATGGAATGATTGAAAGCTAGTCTTAATCATCAAAGAATTGGTTTCCATTTCTTCTTTAATGGCTTTCTTCCTTCGATTGGAACCAAGTCTTAATCATTAAGGAATTGGATTCTCTTTCTCTTTGAATGGCTTAAATGGAATGATTGAAAGCTAGTCTTAATCGTTAAGGAATTTGATTCTCTTTCTTCTTTAATGGCTTAAATGGAATGATTGAAAGCAAGTCTTAATCATCAAGGAATTAGTTTCATTTCTTCTTTAATGGCTTTCTTCCTTCGATTGATTGAAAGCTAGTCTTAATCCTCTAAGGAATTTTATTCTTTCTCTTTGAATGGCTTAAACGAAATGATTGGAACCAAGTCTTAATCATTAAGGAATTGGATTCTCTTTCTCTTTTAATGGCTTCAATGGAATGATTGAAAGCTAGTCTTAATCATCAAAGAATTGGTTTCTATTTCTTCTTTAATGGCTTTCTTCCTTTTATTGAAACCAAGTCTTAATCCTTAAGAAATTTGAGTCTCCTTCTTTGAATGGCTTAAATGGAATGATTGAAAGTTAGTCTTAATCAATAAGGAATTGGATTCTCTTTCTCTTTTAATGGCTTAAATGGAATGAATGAAAGCTAGTCTTAATCATCAAAGAATTGCTTTTCATTTCTTCTTTACTGGCTTGCTTCCTTTGATTGGAACCAAGTCTTAATCATTAAGGAATTGGATTTTCTTTCTCTTTGAATGGCTTCAAGGGAATGATTGAAAGCTAGTCTTAATCATCAAAGAATTGGTTTCCATTTCTTCTTTAATGGCTTTCTTCCTTTGATTGGAACCAAGTCTTAATCATTAAGGAATTGGATTCTCTTTCTCTTTGAATGGCTTCAAGGGAATGATTGAAAGCTAGTCTTAATCATTAAGGAATTTGATTCTCTTTCTCTTCTAATGGCTTAAATGGAATGATTGAAAGCTAGTCTTAATCATCAAAGAATTAGTTTCATTTCTTCTTTAATTGGTTTCTTCCTTTGATTGGAAGCTTGTCTTAATCCTTAAGGAATTTTATTCTCTTTCTCTTTAATGGCTTAAATGGAATGATTAAAAGCTAGTCTTAATCATTAAGGAATTAGTTTCTTTCTCTTTTAATGGCTTAAATGGAATGATTGAAAGCTAGTCTTAATCCTCTAGGAATTGGTTTCATTTCTTCTTTATTTGCTTTCTTCTTTGATTGGAAGCAAGTCTTAATCCTCAAGGAATCGGATTCTTTTTCTCTTTTAATGGTTTCAATGGAATTATTGAAAGCTTGCCTTAATCCTCAAAGAATTGGTTTCCATTTCTTCTTTAATGGCTTTCTTCCTTTGATTGGAAGCTAGTCTTAATCCTTAAGGAACAGGATTCTCTTTGTCTTTTAGTGGCTTAAATTGAATGATTCAAAGCTAGTCTTAATCCTTAAGGAATTGGTTACTCTTTCTCTTCCAATGGCTTAAATGGAAAGATTGAAAGCTTGTCTTAATCCTTAAGGAATTAGTTTTCTTCTTCTTTAATGGCTTTCCATGGGGATTGAAAGCTAGTCTTAATCCTCTAGGAATTGGTTTCCATTTCTTCTTTAATGGCTTACATCCTTTGATTGGAACCAAGTCTTAATCACTAAGGAATTGGATTCTCTTTCTTTAATGGCTTAAATGGAGTGATTGAAAGCTAGTCTTAATCCTCAAGGAATTGGTTTCCATTTCTTCTTTATTGGCTTTCTTCCTTTGATTGGAAGCTAGTCTTATTCTTTAAGGAATTGGATTCTCCTTCTCTTTTAATGGCTTAAATCGAGTGATTGAAAGCAAGTCTTAATCCTCAAAGAATTGGTTTCTATTTCTTCTTCAATTGCTTTCTTCCCTTGATTGGAAGCTAGTCTTATTCCTTAAGGAATTTTATTCTCTTTCTCTTTAATGGCTTAAATGGAATGATTGAAAGCTAGTCTTAATCATCTAAAGAATTTGATTCTCTTTCTCTTTAATGGCTTAAATGGAATGATTGAAAGATAGTCTTAATCATCAAAGAATTAGTTTCTTGTTCTTTAATGGCTTTCTTGCTTGATTGAAAGCTAGTCTTAATCCTCAAAGGAATTGGTTTCCATTTCTTCTTTAATGGCTTAAATGGAATGATTGGAACCAAGTCTTAATCATTAAGGAATTGATTCTCTTTCTTTTAATGGCTTAAATGGAATGATTGAAAGCTAGTCTTAATCATCAAAGAATTGGTTTCATTTCTTCTTTAATGGCTTTCTTCCTTTGATTGGAACCAAGTCTTAATCATTAAGGAGTTGGATTCTCTTTCTCTTTTAATGGCTTAAATGGAATGATTGAATGCTAGTCTTAATCATCAAAGAATTGGTTTCAATTTCTTCTTTAATGGCTTTCTTCCTTTGATTGGAACCAAGTCTTAATCATTAAGGAATTGGATTCTCTTTCTCTTTGAATGGCTTCAAGGGAATGATTGAAAGCTAGTCTTAATCATCAAAGAATTGGTTTCCATTTCTTCTTTAATGGCTTTCTTCCTTTGATTCGAACCAAGTCTTAATCATTAAGGAATTGGATTCTCTTTCTCTTTTAATGGCTGAAATGGAATGATTGAAAGCTAGTCTTAATCATTAAGGAGTTGGATTCTCTTTCTCTTTTAATGGCTTAAATGGAGTGATTGAAAACTAGTCTTAATCCTCTAGGAATTGGTTTCCATTTCTTCTTTAATGGCTTTCTTCCTTTGATTCGAACCAAGTCTTAATCATTAAGGAATTGGATTCTCTTTCTCTTTTAATGGCTTAAATGGAATGATTGAAAGCTAGTCTTAATCATCAAAGAATTGGTTTCCATTTCTTCTTTAATGGCTTTCTTCCTTTGATTGGAACCAAGTCTTAATCATTAAGGAATTGATTTTCTTTTCTCTTTAATGGCTTAAATGGAATGATTGAAAGCTAGTCTTAATCATCAAAGAATTGGTTTCTCTTTCTCTTTTAATGGCTTATATCCTTTGATTGAAACCAAGTCTTAATCATCAAGGAATTAGTTTCTTTCTTCTTTAATGGCTTTCTTCCTTCGATTGAAAGCTAGTCTTAATCCTTAAGGAATTGGTTTCTCTTTCTTCTTTAATGGCTTTGATTGAAACCAAGTCTTAATCATTAAGGAATTTGATTCTCTTTACCTTTTAATGGCTTAATTGGAATGATTGTAAGCTAGTCTTAATCATCAAAGAATTGGGTTTCATTTCTTCTTTAATGGCTTTCTTCCTTTGATTGGAACCAAGTCTTAATCATTAAGGAATTGGATTCTCTTTCTCTTTTAATGGCTTAAATGGAATGATTGAAAGCTAGTCTTAATCATCAAAGAATTGGTTTCGATTTCTTCTTTAATGGCTTTGTTCCTTTGATTGGAACCAAGTCTTAATCATTAAGGAATTTGATTCTCTTTCTCTTTTAATGGCTGAAATGGAATGATTGAAAGCTAGTCTTAATCATTAAGGAATTGGATTCTCTTTCTCTTTTAATGGCTTAAATGGAGTGATTGAAAACTAGTCTTAATCCTCTAGGAATTGGTTTCCATTTCTTCTTTAATGGCTTTCTTCCTTTGATTGGAACCAAGTCTTAATCATTAAGGAATTGGATTCTCTTTCTCTTTTAATGGCTTCAATGGAATGATTGGAAGCTAGTCTTAATCATCAAAGAATTGGTTTCATTTCTTCTTTAACGGCTTTCTTCCTTTGATTGGAACCAAGTCTTAATCATTAAGGAATTGGATTTTCATTCTCTTTTAATGGCTTTCATGGAGTGATTGAAAGCTAGTCTTAATCCTCTAGGAATTGGTTTCCATTTCTTCTTTAATGGCTTTCTTCCTTTGATTGGAACCAAGTCTAAATCATTAAGGAATTGGATTCTCTTTCTCTTTTAATGGCTGAAATGGAATGATTGAAAGCTAGTCTTAATCATCAAAGAATTGGTTTCCATTTCTTCTTTAATGGCTTTCTTCCTTTGATTGGAACCAAGTCTTAATCCTTAAGGCATTTGATTCTCTTTTTCTTTGAATGGCTTAAATGGAATGATTGTAAGCTAGTCTCAATCGTTACTGAATTGGATTCTCTTTCTCTTTGAGTGGCTTAAATGGAATGATTGAAAGCTAGTCTTAATCATCAAAGAATTGGTTTCTATTTCTTCTTTATTGGCTATCTTCCTTTGATTGGAACCAAGTCTTAATCATTAAGGAATTGGATTCTCTTTCTCTTTTAATGGCTTAAATGGAATGATTGAAAGCTAGTCTTAATCATCAAAGAATTGGTTTCATTTCTTCTTTAACTGCTTTCTTCCATTGATTGGAACCAAGTCTTAATTATTAAGGAATTTGATTCTCTTTCTCTTTGAATGGCTTAAATGGAATGATTGAAAGCTAGTCTTAATCCTCTAGGAATTGGTTTCTCTTTCTCTTTGAATGGCTTAAACGGAATGATTGAAACCTAGTCTTAATCATTAAGGAATTGGTTTCCATTTCTTCTTTAATGGCTTTCATCCTTCGATTGGAAGCAAGTCTTAATCCTTAAGGAATTGGTTTCTCTTTATTCTTTAATGGCTTAAATGGAATGATTGAAAGCAAGTCTTAATCATTACGGAGTTTAATTCTCTTTCTCTTTTAATGGCTTAAATAGAATGATTGAAAGCTAGTCTTAATCATCAAAGAATTGGTTTCCATTTCTTCTTTAATGGCCTTCTTCCTTTGATTGGAACCAAGTCTTAATCCTTAAGGAATTGCATTCTCTCTTTTAATGGCTTAAATGGAATGATTGAAAGCTAGTCTTAATCATCAAAGAATTGGTTTCCATTTCTTCTTTAACGGCTTTCTTCCTTTGATTGGAAACAAGTCTTAATCATTAAGGAATTGGATTTTCTTTCTCTTTATTGGCTTCCTGGAATGATTGAATGCTAGTCTTAATCATCAAAGAATTGGTTTCATTTCTTCTTTAATGGCTTTCTTCCTTTGATTGGAACCAAGTCTTAATCATTAAGGAATTGATTCTCTTTCTTCTTTAATGGCTTAAATGGAATGATTGAAAGCTAGTCTTAATCATCAAAGAATTGGTTTCCATTTCTTCTTTAATGGCTTTGTTCCTTTGATTGGAACCAAGTCTTTATCATTAAGGAATTGGATTCTCTTTCTCTTTTAATGGCTTAAATGGAGTGATTGAAAGCTAGTCTTAATCATCAAAGAATTGGTTTCCATTTCTTCTTTAATGGCTTTGTTTCTTTGATTGGAACCAAGTCTTTATCATTAAGGAATTGGATTCTCTTTCTCTTTTAATGGCTTAAATGGAGTGATTGAAAGCTAGTCTTAATCATCAAAGAATTGGTTTCCATTTATTCTTTAACGGCTTTCTTCCTTTGATTGGAAACAAGTCTTAATCATTAAGGAATTGGATTTTCTTTCTCTTTATTGGCTTCAATGGAGTGATTGAAAGCTAGTCTTAATCCTTCAAAGAATTGGTTTCATTTCTTCTTTAATGGCTTTCTTCCTTTGATTGGAACCAAGTCTTTATCATTAAGGAATTGGATTCTCTTTCTCTTTTAATGGCTTAAATGGAGTGATTGAAAGCTAGTCTTAATCATCAAAGAATTGGTTTCATTTCTTCTTTAATGGCTTTCTTCCTTTGATTGGAACCAAGTCTTAATCATTAAGGAATTGATTCTCTTTTCTTTAATGGCTTAAATGGAATGATTGAAAGCTAGTCTTAATCATCAAAGAATTGGTTTCATTTCTTCTTTAATGGCTTTCTTCCTTTGATTGGAACCAAGTCTTAATCATTAAGGAATTGATTCTCTTTCTTTAATGGCTTAAATGGAATGATTGAAAGCTAGTCTTAATCCTCAAAGAATTGGTTTCCATTTCTTCTTTAATGGCTTTCTTCCTTTGATTGGAACCAAGTCTTAATCATTAAGGAATTGGATTCTCTTTTCTCTTTAATGGCTTAAATGGAATGATTGAAAGCTAGTCTTAATCATCAAAGAATTGGTTTCATTTCTTCTTTAATGGCTTTCTTCCTTTGATTGGAACCAAGTCTTAATCATTAAGGAATTGGATTCTCTTCTCTTTTAATGGCTTAAATGGAATGATTGAAAGCTAGTCTTAATCATCTAGAATTGGTTTCATTTCTTCTTTAATGGCTTTCTTCCTTTGATTGGAACCAAGTCTTAATCATTAAGGAATTGATTCTCTTTTCTTTTTAATGGCTTAAATGGAATGATTGAAAGCTAGTCTTAATCATCAAAGAATTGGTTTCCATTTCTTTCTTTAATGGCTTTCTTCCTTTGATTGGAACCAAGTCTTAATCATTAAGGAATTGATTCTCTTCTCTTTAATGGCTTAAATGGAGTGATTGAAAGCTAGTCTTAATCATCAAAGAATTGGTTTCATTTCTTCTTTAATGGCTTTCTTCCTTTGATTGGAACCAAGTCTTAATCATTAAGGAATTGGATTCTCTTTCTCTTTAATGGCTTAAATGGAATGATTGAAAGCTAGTCTTAATCATCAAAGAATTGGTTTCCATTTCTTCTTTAATGGCTTTCTTCCTTTGATTGGAACCAAGTCTTAATCATTAAGGAATTGATTCTCTTTCTCTTTAATGGCTTCAATGGAATGATTGAAAGCTAGTCTTAATCATCAAAGAATTGGTTTCATTTCTTCTTTAATGGCTTTCTTCCTTTGATTGGAACCAAGTCTTAATCATTAAGGAATTGGATTCTTTCTTCTTTAATGGCTTTCTTCCTTGATTGAAAGCTAGTCTTAATCCTCTAGAATTGGTTTCATTTCTTCTTTAATGGCTTTCTTCCTTTGATTGGAACCAAGTCTTAATCATTAAGGAATTGATTCTCTTTCTCTTTTAATGGCTTAAATGGAATGATTGAAAGCTAGTCTTAATCATCAAAGAATTGGTTTCATTTCTTCTTTAATGGCTTTCTTCCTTTGATTGGAACCAAGTCTTAATCATTAAGGAATTGGATTCTCTTCTCTTTAATGGCTTAAATGGAATGATTGAAAGCTAGTCTTAATCATCAAAGAATTGGTTTCATTTCTTCTTTAATGGCTTTCTTCCTTTGATTGGAACCAAGTCTTAATCATTAAGGAATTGATTCTCTTCTCTTTAATGGCTTAAATGGAATGATTGAAAGCTAGTCTTAATCCTCAAAGAATTGGTTTCATTTCTTCTTTAATGGCTTTCTTCCTTTGATTGGAACCAAGTCTTAATCATTAAGGAATTGGATTCTCTTTCTCTTTAATGGCTTAAATGGAATGATTGAAAGCTAGTCTTAATCATCAAAGAATTGGTTTCATTTCTTCTTTAATGGCTTTCTTCCTTTGATTGGAACCAAGTCTTAATCATTAAGGAATTGATTCTCTTTCTCTTTAATGGCTTAAATGGAATGATTGAAAGCTAGTCTTAATCATCAAAGAATTGGTTTCCATTTCTTCTTTAATGGCTTTCTTCCTTTGATTGGAACCAAGTCTTAATCCCTAAGGAATTACATTCTCTTTCTCATTTAATGGCTTCCATGGAGTGATTGAAAGCTAGTCTTAATCCTCTAGGAATTGGTTAACATTTCTTCTTTAATGGCTTTCTTCCTTTGATTGGAACCAAGTCTTAATCATGAAGGAATTGGATTCTCTTTCTCTTTTAATGGCTTAAACGGAATGGTTCAAAGCTAGTCTTAATCATCAAAGAATTGGTTTCCATTTCTTCTTTAATGGCTTTCTTCCTTTGATTGCAACCAAGTCTTAATCCTTAAGGAATTGGTTTCTCTTTCTTTAATGGCTTAAATGGAATGATTAAAAGCTAGTCTTAATCCTCTAAGAATTTGTTTCCATTTCTTCTTTAATGGCTTTCTTCCTTTGATTGGAACCAAGTCTTAATCATTAAGGAATTGGATTCTCTTTTTCTTTTAATGGCTTAAACGGAATGATTGAAAGCTAGTCTTAATCATCAAAGAATTGGTTTCCATTTCTTCTTTAATGGCTTTCTTCCTTTGATTGGAACCAAGTCTTAATCATTAAGGAATTGGATTCTTTCTCTTTTAATGGCTTAAATGGAATGATTGAAAGCTAGTCTTAATCATCAAAGAATTGGTTTCATTTCTTCTTTAACGGCATTCTTCCTTCGGTTGGAAGCTTGTCTTAATCCTTAAGGAATTTGATTTTCTTTCTCCTTGAATGGCCTAAATGGAATGATTAAAACCTAGTATTAATCATTAAGGAATTGGATTCTCTTTCTCTTTTAATGGCCTAAATCGAATGATTGAAAGCTAGTCTTAATCATCAAAGAATTTGTTTCCATTTCTTCTTTAATGGCTTTCTTCCTTTGATTGGAACCAAGTCTTAATCATTAAGGAATTGATTCTTTTCTCTTTAATGGCTTAAATGGAATGATTGAAAGCTAGTCTTAATCATCAAAGAATTGGTTTCATTTCTTCTTTAATGGCTTTCTTCCTTTGATTGGAACCAAGTCTTAATCATTAAGGAATTGATTTCTCTTTCCCTTTTAATGGCTTAAATGGAATGATTGAAAGCTAGTCTTAATCATGAAAGAATTGGTTTCCATTTCTTTTTCATTGGCTTTCTTCCTTTGATTGGAACCAAGTCTTAATCGTTAAGGAATTGGATTCTCTGTCTCTTTTAACGGCTTAAATGGAATGATTGAAAGCTAGTATTAATCATCAAAGAGTTGGTTTCCATTTCTTCTTTAACGGCGTTTTTCCTTCGTTTGGAAGCTTGTCTGAATCCTGAAGGAATTTGATTCTCTTTCCCTTTTAATAGCTTAAATGGAATGATTGAAAGCTAGTCTTAATCATCAAAGAATTGGTTTCATTTCTTCTTTAATGGCTTTCTTCCTTTGATTGGAACCAAGTCTTAATCATTAAGGAATTGGATTCTCTTTCTCTTTTAATGGCTTAAATGGAATGATTGAAAGCTAGTCTTAATCCTCAAAGAATTGGTTTCATTTCTTCTTTAATGGCTTTCTTCCTTTGATTGGAACCAAGTCTTAATCATTAAGGAATTGATTCTCTTTCTCTTTAATGGCTTAAATGGAATGATTGAAAGCTAGTCTTAATCATCAAAGAATTGGTTTCATTTCTTCTTTAATGGCTTTCTTCCTTTGATTGGAACCAAGTCTTAATCATTAAGGAATTGATTCTCTTTCTCTTTTAATGGCTTAAATGGAATGATTGAAAGCTAGTCTTAATCCTCAAAGAATTGGTTTCATTTCTTCTTTAATGGCTTTCTTCCTTTGATTGGAACCAAGTCTTAATCATTAAGGAATTGGATTCTCTTTCTTTTAATGGCTTAAATGGAATGATTGAAAGCTAGTCTTAATCATCAAAGAATTGGTTTCATTTCTTCTTTAATGGCTTTCTTCCTTTGATTGGAACCAAATATTAATCATTAAGGAATTAGATTCTCTTTCTCTCTTAATGGCTTTCTTGGAATGATTGTAAGCTAGTCTTAATCATCAAAGAATTGGTTTCATTTCTTCTTTAATGGCTTTCTTCCTTTGATTGGAACCAAGTCTTAATCATTAAGGAATTGGATTTCTTTCTTCTTTAATGGCTTCAACGGAGTGATTGAAAGCTAGTCTTAATCCTCTAGGAATTGGTTTCATTTCTTCTTTAATGGCTTTCTTCCTTTGATTGGAACCAAGTCTTAATCATTAAGGAATTGATTCTCTTTTCTTTTAATGGCTTAAATGGAATGATTGAAAGCTAGTCTTAATCATCAAAGAATTGGTTTCATTTCTTCTTTAATGGCTTTCTTCCTTTGATTGGAACCAAGTCTTAATCATTAAGGAATTGATTCTCTTTCTCTTTAATGGCTTAAATGGAATGATTGAAAGCTAGTCTTAATCATCAAAGAATTGGTTTCATTTCTTCTTTAATGGCTTTCTTCCTTTGATTGGAACCAAGTCTTAATCATTAAGGAATTGATTTTCTTTCTTTAATGGCTTAAATGGAATGATTGAAAGCTAGTCTTAATCATCAAAGAATTGGTTTCATTTCTTCTTTAATGGCTTTCTTCCTTTGATTGGAACCAAGTCTTAATCATTAAGGAATTGGATTCTCTTTCTTTTAATGGCTTAAATGGAATGATTGAAAGCTAGTCTTAATCATCAAAGAATTGGTTTCATTTCTTCTTTAATGGCTTTCTTCCTTTGATTGGAACCAAGTCTTAATCATTAAGGAATTGGATTCTCTTTCTCTTTAATGGCTTAAATGGAATGATTGAAAGCTAGTCTTAATCCTCAAAGAATTGGTTTCATTTCTTCTTTAATGGCTTTCTTCCTTTGATTGGAACCAAGTCTTAATCATTAAGGAATTGGATTCTTCTTTTTCTTTAATGGCTTAAATGGAATGATTGAAAGCTAGTCTTAATCATCAAAGAATTGGTTTCATTTCTTCTTTAATGGCTTTCTTCCTTTGATTGGAACCAAGTCTTAATCATTAAGGAATTGATTCTCTTTCTCTTTAATGGCTTAAATGGAATGATTGAAAGCTAGTCTTAATCCTCAAAGAATTGGTTTCATTTCTTCTTTAATGGCTTTCTTCCTTTGATTGGAACCAAGTCTTAATCATTAAGGAATTGGATTCTCTTTCTTTAATGGCTTTCTGGAGTGATTGAAAGCTAGTCTTAATCCTCAAAGAATTGGTTTCATTTCTTCTTTAATGGCTTTCTTCCTTTGATTGGAACCAAGTCTTAATCATTAAGGAATTGGATTCTCTTTCTCTTTTAATGGCTTAAATGGAGTGATTGAAAGCTAGTCTTAATCATCAAAGAATTGGTTTCATTTCTTCTTTAATGGCTTTCTTCCTTTGATTGGAACCAAGTCTTAATCATTAAGGAATTGATTCTCTTTCTCTTTAATGGCTTAAATGGAATGATTGAAAGCTAGTCTTAATCATCAAAGAATTGGTTTCATTTCTTCTTTAATGGCTTTCTTCCTTTGATTGGAACCAAGTCTTAATCATTAAGGAATTGGATTCTC
This sequence comes from Pterocarpus macrocarpus, assembly GCA_031439585.1. Lineage (NCBI taxonomy): Eukaryota > Viridiplantae > Streptophyta > Magnoliopsida > Fabales > Fabaceae > Pterocarpus > Pterocarpus macrocarpus. Next base: position 18,125 of record JAVHNN010000410.1, read on the forward strand.
TTCTCTTTTAATGGCTTAAATGGAATGATTGAAAGCTAGTCTTAATCATCAAAGAATTGGTTTCATTTCTTCTTTAATGGCTTTCTTCCTTTGATTGGAACCAAGTCTTAATCATTAAGGAATTGATTCTCTTTCTCTTTAATGGCTTAAATGGAATGATTGAAAGCTAGTCTTAATCATCAAAGAATTGGTTTCATTTCTTCTTTAATGGCTTTCTTCCTTTGATTGGAACCAAGTCTTAATCATTAAGGAATTGATTCTCTTCTCTTTAATGGCTTAAATGGAATGATTGAAAGCTAGTCTTAATCCATCAAAGAATTGGTTTCATTTCTTCTTTAATGGCTTTCTTCCTTTGATTGGAACCAAGTCTTAATCATTAAGGAATTGATTCTCTTCTCTTTAATGGCTTAAATGGAATGATTGAAAGCTAGTCTTAATCATCAAAGAATTGGTTTCATTTCTTCTTTAATGGCTTTCTTCCTTTGATTGGAACCAAGTCTTAATCATTAAGGAATTGGATTCTTTCTCTTTAATGGCTTAAATGGAATGATTGAAAGCTAGTCTTAATCATCAAAGAATTGGTTTCATTTCTTCTTTAATGGCTTTCTTCCTTTGATTGGAACCAAGTCTTAATCATTAAGGAATTGATTCTCTTTCTTTTAATGGCTTAAATGGAATGATTGAAAGCTAGTCTTAATCATCAAAGAATTGGTTTCATTTCTTCTTTAATGGCTTTCTTCCTTTGATTGGAACCAAGTCTTAATCATTAAGGAATTGGATTCTCTTTCTCTTTAATGGCTTCAATGGAGTGATTGAAAGCTAGTCTTAATCCTCTAGGAATTGGTTTCATTTCTTCTTTAATGGCTTTCTTCCTTGATTGGAACCAAATCTTAATCATTAAGGAATTGGATTCTCTTTCTCTTTTAATGGCTTCAATGGAATGATTGAAAGCTAGTTTTAATCATCAAAGAATTGGTTTCCATTTCTTCTTTAATGGCTTTCTTCCTTTGAGTGGAACCAAGTCTTAATCATTAAGGAATTGGATTTTCTTTCTCTTTTAATGGCTTAAATGGAATGATTGAAAGCTAGTCTTAATCATCAAAGAATTGGTTTCATTTCTTCTTTAATGGCTTTCTTCCTTTGATTGGAACCAAGTCTTAATCATTAAGGAATTGGATTCTCTTTCTCTTTGAATGCCTTCAAGGGAATGATTGAAAGCTAGTCTTAATCATCAAAGAATTGGTTTCCATTTCTTCTTTAATGGCTTTCTTCCTTTGAGTGGAACCAAGTCTTAATCATTAAGGAATTGATTCTTTCTTCTTTAATGGCTTCAATGGAGTGATTGAAAGCTAGTCTTAATCCTCTAGGAATTGGTTTCATTTCTTCTTTAATGGCTTTCTTCCTTTGATTGGAACCAAGTCTTAATCATTAAGGAATTGGATTCTCTTTCTCTTTAATGGCTTAAATGGAATGATTGAAAGCTAGTCTTAATCATCAAAGAATTGGTTTCATTTCTTCTTTAATGGCTTTCTTCCTTTGATTGGAACCAAGTCTTAATCATTAAGGAATTGGATTCTCTTTCTTTTAATGGCTTCAAGGGAATGATTGAAAGCTAGTCTTAATCATCAAAGAATTGGTTTACATTTCTTCTTTAATGGCTTTCTTCCTTTGAGTGGAACCAAGTCTTAATCATTAAGGAATTGGATTCTCTTTCTTTAATGGCTTAAATGGAATGATTGAAAGCTAGTCTTAATCATTAAGGAATTGGATTCTCTTTCTTTAATGGCTTAAATGGAATGATTGAAAGCTAGTCTTAATCATCAAAGAATTGGTTTCTATTTCTTCTTTAATGGCTTTCTTCCTTTGATTGGAACCAAGTCTTAATCATTAAGGAATTGGATTCTCTTTCTCTTTGAATGGCTTCAAGGGAATGATTGAAAGCTAGTCTTAATCATCAAAGAATTGGTTTCCATTTCTTCTTTAATGGCTTTCTTCCTTTGAGTGGAACCAAGTCTTAATCATTAAGGAATTAGATTTTCTTCCTCTTTAATGGCTTAAATGGAATGATTGAAAGCTAGTCTTAATCCTCAAAGAATTGGTTTCCATTTCTTCTTTAATGGCTTTGTTCCTTTGATTGGAACCAAGTCTTAATCATTAAGGAATTGGACTCTCTTTCTGTTTTAATGGCTGAAATGGAATGATTGAATGCTAGTCTTAATCATCAAAAAATTGGTTTCATTTCTTCTTTAATGTCTTTGTTCCTTTGATTGGAACGAAGTCTTAATCATCAAGGAATTGGATTCTCTTTCTCTTTTAATGGCTTAAATGGAGTGATTGAAAGCTAGTCTTAATCCTCTAGGAATTGGTTTCATTTCTTCTTCAATGGCTTTCTTCCTTTGAATGGAACCAAGTCTTAATCATTAACGAATTGGATTCTCTTTCTCTTTTAATGGCTTAAATGGAATGATTGAAAGCTAGTCTTAATCATCAAAGAATTGGTTTCCATTTCTTCTTTAACGGCTTTCTTCCTTTGATTGGAACCAAATCTTAATCATTAAGGAATTGGATTTTGTTTCTCTTTTAATGGCTTCGATGGAGTGATTGAAAGCTAGTCTTAATCATCAAAGAATTGGTTTCATTTCTTCTTTAATGGCTTTCTTCCTTTGATTGGAACCAAGTCTTAATCATTAAGGAATAGGATTCTTCTTCTCTTTTAATGGCTTAAATTGAATGATTGAAAGCTAGTCTTAATCATCAAAGAATTGGTTTCCATTTCTTCTTTAATGGCTTTCTTCCTTTGATTGGAACCAAGTCTTAATCATTAAGGAATTGGATTCTCTTTCTCTTTTAATGGCTTCAATGGAATGATTGAAAGCTAGTCTTAATCATCAAAGAATTGGTTTCCATTTCTTCTTTAACGGCTTTCTTCCATTGATTGGAACCATGTCTTAATTATTAAGGAATTGGATTCTCTTTCTCTTTTAATGGCTGAAATGGAATGATTGAATGCTAGTCTTAATCATCAAAGAATTGGTTTCATTTCTTCTTTAATGGCTTTCTTCCTTTGATTGGAACCAAGTCTTAATCATTAAGGAATTGGATTCTCTTTCTCTTTGAATGGCTTCAAGGGAATGATTGAAAGCTAGTCTTAATCATCAAAGAGTTGGTTTCCATTTCTTCTTTAATGGCTTTCTTCCTTTGATTGGAACCAAGTCTTAATCATTAAGGAATTGGATTCTCTTTCTCTTTGAATGGCATGAAGGGAATGATTGAAAGCTAGTCTTAATCATCAAAGAATTGGTTTCCATTTCTTCTTTAATGGCTTTCTTCCTTTGAGTGGAACCAAGTCTTAATCATTAAGGAATTGGATTCTCTTTCTCCTTGAATGGCTTCAAGGGAATGATTGAAAGCTAGTCTTAATCATCAAAGAATTGGTTTCCATTTCTTCTTTAATGGCTTTCTTCCTTTGAGTGGAACCAAGTCTTAATCATTAAGGAATTGGATTCTCTTTCTCTTTGAATGGCTTAAATGGAATGATTGAAAGCTAGTCTTAATCCTCTAGGAATTGGTTTCCATTTCTTCTTTAATGGCTTTCTTCCTTTGATTGGAACCAAGTCTTAATCATTAAGGAATTGGATTCTCTTTCTCTTTTAATGGCTTAAATGGAATGATTGAAAGCTAGTCTTAATCCATCAAAGAATTGGTTTCATTTCTTCTTTAATGGCTTTCTTCCTTTGATTGGAACCAAGTCTTAATCATTAAGGAATTGATTCTCTTTCTCTTTTAATGGCTTAAATGGAATGATTGAAAGCTAGTCTTAATCATCAAAGAATTGGTTTCCATTTCTTCTTTAATGGCTTTCTTCCTTTGATTGGAACCAGGTCTTAATCATTAAGGAATTGGATTCTCTTTCTCTTTTAATGGCTTAAATGGAATGATTGAAAGCTAGTCTTAATCATCAAAGAATTGGTTTCATTTCTTCTTTAATGGCTTTCTTCCTTTGATTGGAACCAAGTCTTAATCATTAAGGAATTGATTCTCTTTCTCTTTAATGGCTTAAATGGAATGATTGAAAGCTAGTCTTAATCATCAAAGAATTGGTTTCATTTCTTCTTTAATGGCTTTCTTCCTTTGATTGGAACCAAGTCTTAATCATTAAGGAATTGATTTCTTTCTTCTTTAATGGCTTTCTGGAGTGATTGAAAACTAGTCTTAATCCTCTGGGAATTGTGTTTCATTTCTTCTTTAATGGCTTTCTTCCTTTGATTGGAACCAAGTCTTAATCATTAAGGAATTGGATTCGCTTTCTCTTTAATGGCTTAAATGGAATGATTGAAAGCTAGTCTTAATCATCAAAGAATTGGTTTCATTTCTTCTTTCATGGCTCTTTTCCTTTGATTGGAACCAAGTCTTAATCATTAAGGAATTGGATTCTCTTTCTCTTTTAATGGCTTAAATGGAATGATTGAAAGCTAGTCTTAATCATCAAAGAATTGGTTTCATTTCTTCTTTAATGGCTTTCTTCCTTTGATTGGAACCAAGTCTTAATCATTAAGGAATTGGATTCTCTTTTCTTTAATGGCTTCAATGGAATGATTGAAAGCTAGTCTTAATCATCAAAGAATTGGTTTCCATTTCTTCTTTAATGGCTTTCTTCCTTGATTGGAACCAAGTCTTAATCATTAAGGAATTGGATTCTCTTTCTCTTTTAATGGCTTAAATGGAATGATTGAAAGCTAGTCTTAATCATCAAAGAATTGGTTTCATTTCTTCTTTAATGGCTTTCTTCCTTTGATTGGAACCAAGTCTTAATCATTAAGGAATTGGATTCTTTCTTTTAATGGCTTAAATGGAATGATTGAAAGCTAGTCTTAATCATCAAAGAATTGGTTTCATTTCTTCTTTAATGGCTTTCTTCCTTTGATTGGAACCAAGTCTTAATCATTAAGGAATTGATTCTCTTTCTCTTTTAATGGCTTAAATGGAGTGATTGAAAGCTAGTCTTAATCCTCAAAGAATTGGTTTCATTTCTTCTTTAATGGCTTTCTTCCTTTGATTGGAACCAAGTCTTAATCATTAAGGAATTGGATTCTCTTTTTCTTTAATGGCTTAAATGGAATGATTGAAAGCTAGTCTTAATCATTAAGGAATTGGATTCTTTTTCTCTTTAATGGCTTAAATGGAATGATTGAAAGCTAGTCTTAATCATCAAAGAATTGGTTTCATTTCTTCTTTAATGGCTTTCTTCCTTTGATTGGAACCAAGTCTTAATCATTAAGGAATTGGATTCTCTTCTCTTTAATGGCTTAAATGGAATGATTGAAAGCTAGTCTTAATCATCAAAGAATTGGTTTCATTTCTTCTTTAATGGCTTTCTTCCTTTGATTGGAACCAAGTCTTAATCATTAAGGAATTGATTCTCTTCTCTTTAATGGCTTAAATGGAATGATTGAAAGCTAGTCTTAATCATCAAAGAATTGGTTTCATTTCTTCTTTAATGGCTTTCTTCCTTTGATTGGAACCAAGTCTTAATCATTAAGGAATTGGATTCTCTTCTTTTTAATGGCTTAAATGGAATGATTGAATGCTAGTCTTAATCATCAAAGAATTGGATTTCATTTCTCCTTTAACGGCTTTCTTCCTTTGATTCGAACCAAGTCTTAATCATTAAGGAATAGGATTCTGTTTCTCTTTTAATGGCTGAAATGGAATGATTGAAAGCTAGTCTTAAATATCAAAGAATTGGTTTCCATTTCTTCTTTAATGGCTTTCTTCCTTTGATTGAAACCAAGTCTAAATCATTAAGGAATTGGATTCTCTTTCTCTTTTAATGGCTGAAATGGAATGATTGAAAGCTAGTCTTAATCATTAAGGAGTTGGATTCTCTTTCTCTTTTAATGGCTTAAATGGAGTGATTGAAAACTAGTCTTAATCATCAAAGAATTGGTTTCCATTTCTTCTTTAATGGCTTTCTTCCTTTGATTCGAACCAAGTCTTAATCATTAAGGAATTGGATTCTCTCTCTTTAATGGCTTAAATGGAGAATGATTGAAAGCTAGTCTTAATCATCAAAGAATTGGTTTCATTTCTTCTTTAATGGCTTTCTTCCTTTGATTGGAACCAAGTCTTAATCATTAAGGAATTGGATTCTCTTTCTCTTTTAATGGCTTAAATGGAGTGATTGAAAGCTAGTCTTAATCATCAAAGAATTGGTTTCCATTTCTTCTTTAACGGCTTTCTTCCTTTGAATGGATCCAAGTCTTAATCATTAAGGAATTGGATTCTCTTTCTCTTTTAATGGCTTAAATGGAGTGATTGAAAACTAGTCTTAATCCTCAAGGAATTGGTTTCATTTCTTCTTTAATGGCTTTCTTCCTTTGATTGGAACCAAGTCTTAATCATTAAGGAATTGGATTCTCTTTTCTTTAATGGCTTAAATGGAATGATTGAAAGCTAGTCTTAATCATCAAAGAATTGGTTTCATTTCTTCTTTAATGGCTTTCTTCCTTTGTTTGGAACCAAGTCTTAATCATTAAGGAATTGGATTCTTCTTCTTTTAATGGCTTCAATGGAGTGATTGAAAGCTAGTCTTAATCCTCTAGGAATTGGTTTCATTTCTTCTTTAATGGCTTTCTTCCTTTGATTGGAACCAAGTCTTAATCATTAAGGAATTGATTCTCTTCTCTTTTAATGGCTTAAATGGAATGATTGAAAGCTAGTCTTAATCATCAAAGAATTGGTTTCATTTCTTCTTTAATGGCTTTCTTCCTTTGATTGGAACCAAGTCTTAATCATTAAGGAATTGGATTCTCTTCTCTTTAATGGCTTAAATGGAATGATTGAAAGCTAGTCTTAATCATCAAAGAATTGGTTTCATTTCTTCTTTAATGGCTTTCTTCCTTTGATTGGAACCAAGTCTTAATCATTAAGGAATTGATTCTCTTTCTTTTAATGGCTTAAATGGAATGATTGAAAGCTAGTCTTAATCCTCAAAGAATTGGTTTCATTTCTTCTTTAATGGCTTTCTTCCTTTGATTGGAACCAAGTCTTAATCATTAAGGAATTGGATTCTCTTTCTTTAATGGCTTAAATGGAATGATTGAAAGCTAGTCTTAATCATCAAAGAATTGGTTTCCATTTCTTCTTTAATGGCTTTCTTCCTTTGATTGGAACCAAGTCTTAATCATTAAGGAATTGGATTCTCTTTCTCTTTTAATGGCTTAAATGGAATGATTGAAAGCTAGTCTTAATCATCAAAGAATTGGTTTCATTTCTTCTTTAATGGCTTTCTTCCTTTGATTGGAACCAAGTCTTAATCATTAAGGAATTGGATTCTCTTCTCTTTAATGGCTTAAATGGAATGATTGAAAGCTAGTCTTAATCATCAAAGAATTGGTTTCATTTTCTCTTTAATGGCTTTCTTCCTTTGATTGGAACCAAGTCTTAATCATTAAGGAATTGATTTTCTTTTCTCTTTTTAATGGCTTAAATGGAGTGATTGAAAGCTAGTCTTAATCCTCTAAGAATTGGTTTCATTTCTTCTTTAATGGCTTTCTTCCTTTGATTGGAACCAAGTCTTAATCATTAAGGAATTGATTCTCTTTCTCTTTAATGGCTTAAATGGAATGATTGAAAGCTAGTCTTAATCATCAAAGAATTGGTTTCATTTCTTCTTTAATGGCTTTCTTCCTTTGATTGGAACCAAGTCTTAATCATTAAGGAATTGGATTCTCTTTCTCTTTAATGGCTTAAATGGAATGATTGAAAGCTAGTCTTAATCATCAAAGAATTGGTTTCATTTCTTCTTTAATGGCTTTCTTCCTTTGATTGGAACCAAGTCTTAATCATTAAGGAATTGGATTTCTTTCTTCTTTAATGGCTTAAATGGAATGATTGAAAGCTAGTCTTAATCCTCAAAGAATTGGTTTCATTTCTTCTTTAATGGCTTTCTTCCTTTGATTGGAACCAAGTCTTAATCATTAAGGAATTGGATTCTCTTTTCTTTAATGGCTTAAATGGAATGATTGAAAGCTAGTCTTAATCATCAAAGAATTGGTTTCATTTCTTCTTTAATGGCTTTCTTCCTTTGATTGGAACCAAGTCTTAATCATTAAGGAATTGATTCTCTTCTCTTTAATGGCTTCAATGGAGTGATTGAAAGCTAGTCTTAATCCTCTAAGAATTGGTTTCATTTCTTCTTTAATGGCTTTCTTCCTTTGATTGGAACCAAGTCTTAATCATTAAGGAATTGGATTCTCTTTTCTTTTAATGGCTTAAATGGAATGATTGAAAGCTAGTCTTAATCATCAAAGAATTGGTTTCATTTCTTCTTTAATGGCTTTCTTCCTTTGATTGGAACCAAGTCTTAATCATTAAGGAATTGGATTCTCTTTCTTCTTTAATGGCTTAATGGAATGATTGAAAGCTAGTCTTAATCATCAAAGAATTGGTTTCATTTCTTCTTTAATGGCTTTCTTCCTTTGATTGGAACCAAGTCTTAATCATTAAGGAATTGGATTCTCTTTCTCTTTAATGGCTTAAATGGAATGATTGAAAGCTAGTCTTAATCCTCAAAGAATTGGTTTTCATTTCTTCTTTAATGGCTTTCTTCCTTTGATTGGAACCAAGTCTTAATCATTAAGGAATTGGATTCTCTTTTCTTTTAATGGCTTAAATGGAATGATTGAAAGCTAGTCTTAATCATCAAAGAATTGGTTTCATTTCTTCTTTAATGGCTTTCTTCCTTTGATTGGAACCAAGTCTTAATCATTAAGGAATTGGATTCTCTTTCTCTTTAATGGCTTAAATGGAGTGATTGAAAGCTAGTCTTAATCATCAAAGAATTGGTTTCATTTCTTCTTTAATGGCTTTCTTCCTTTGATTGGAACCAAGTCTTAATCATTAAGGAATTGGATTCTTTTCTTTTAATGGCTTCATGGAATGATTGAAAGCTAGTCTTAATCATCAAAGAATTGGTTTCATTTCTTCTTTAATGGCTTTCTTCCTTTGATTGGAACCAAGTCTTAATCATTAAGGAATTGATTCTCTTTCTTTTAATGGCTTCAATGGAATGATTGAAAGCTAGTCTTAATCCTCAAAGAATTGGTTTCATTTCTTCTTTAATGGCTTTCTTCCTTTGATTGGAACCAAGTCTTAATCATTAAGGAATTGGATTCTCTTTCTCTTTAATGGCTTAAATGGAATGATTGAAAGCTAGTCTTAATCATCAAAGAATTGGTTTCATTTCTTCTTTAATGGCTTTCTTCCTTTGATTGGAACCAAGTCTTAATCATTAAGGAATTGGATTCTCTTTTCTTTAATGGCTTCAATGGAGTGATTGAAAGCTAGTCTTAATCCTCAAAGAATTGGTTTCATTTCTTCTTTAATGGCTTTCTTCCTTTGATTGGAACCAAGTCTTAATCATTAAGGAATTGATTCTCTTTCTTTTAATGGCTTAAATGGAATGATTGAAAGCTAGTCTTAATCCTCAAAGAATTGGTTTCATTTCTTCTTTAATGGCTTTCTTCCTTTGATTGGAACCAAGTCTTAATCATTAAGGAATTGGATTCTCTTTCTCTTTAATGGCTTAAATGGAATGATTGAAAGCTAGTCTTAATCATCAAAGAATTGGTTTCATTTCTTCTTTAATGGCTTTCTTCCTTTGATTGGAACCAAGTCTTAATCATTAAGGAATTGATTCTCTTCTCTTTTAATGGCTTAAATGGAATGATTGAAAGCTAGTCTTAATCATCAAAGAATTGGTTTCATTTCTTCTTTAATGGCTTTCTTCCTTTGATTGGAACCAAGTCTTAATCATTAAGGAATTGGATTCTCTTTCTTTAATGGCTTAAATGGAATGATTGAAAGCTAGTCTTAATCATCAAAGAATTGGTTTCATTTCTTCTTTAATGGCTTTCTTCCTTTGATTGGAACCAAGTCTTAATCATTAAGGAATTGGATTCTCTTTCTCTTTTAATGGCTTAAATGGAGTGATTGAAAGCTAGTCTTAATCCTCAAAGAATTGGTTTCATTTCTTCTTTAATGGCTTTCTTCCTTTGATTGGAACCAAGTCTTAATCATTAAGGAATTGATTCTTCTCTTTTAATGGCTTAAATGGAGTGATTGAAAGCTAGTCTTAATCATCAAAGAATTGGTTTCATTTCTTCTTTAATGGCTTTCTTCCTTTGATTGGAACCAAGTCTTAATCATTAAGGAATTGGATTCTCTTTCTCTTTAATGGCTTAAATGGAATGATTGAAAGCTAGTCTTAATCATCAAAGAATTGGTTTCATTTCTTCTTTAATGGCTTTCTTCCTTTGATTGGAACCAAGTCTTAATCATTAAGGAATTGATTCTTTCTTCTCTTTAATGGCTTAAATGGAGTGATTGAAAGCTAGTCTTAATCCTCAAAGAATTGGTTTCCATTTCTTCTTTAATGGCTTTCTTCCTTTGATTGGAACCAAGTCTTAATCATTAAGGAATTGGATTCTCTTTTCTTTTAATGGCTTAAATGGAATGATTGAAAGCTAGTCTTAATCATCAAAGAATTGGTTTCATTTCTTCTTTAATGGCTTTCTTCCTTTGATTGGAACCAAGTCTTAATCATTAAGGAATTGATTCTCTTTCTCTTTTAATGGCTTAAATGGAATGATTGAAAGCTAGTCTTAATCATCAAAGAATTGGTTTCATTTCTTCTTTAATGGCTTTCTTCCTTTGATTGGAACCAAGTCTTAATCATTAAGGAATTGGATTTCTTTCTCTTTAATGGCTTCAATGGAGTGATTGAAAGCTAGTCTTAATCCTCAAAGAATTGGTTTCATTTCTTCTTTAATGGCTTTCTTCCTTTGATTGGAACCAAGTCTTAATCATTAAGGAATTGGATTTTCTTCTCTTTTAATGGCTTCAATGGAAGTGATTGAAAGCTAGTCTTAATCATCAAAGAATTGGTTTCATTTCTTCTTTAATGGCTTTCTTCCTTTGATTGGAACCAAGTCTTAATCATTAAGGAATTGATTTTCTTTCTCTTTTAATGGCTTAAATGGAGTGATTGAAAGCTAGTCTTAATCCTCTAAGAATTGGTTTCATTTCTTCTTTAATGGCTTTCTTCCTTTGATTGGAACCAAGTCTTAATCATTAAGGAATTGGATTCTCTTTCTTTAATGGCTTAAATGGAATGATTGAAAGCTAGTCTTAATCATCAAAGAATTGGTTTCATTTCTTCTTTAATGGCTTTCTTCCTTTGATTGGAACCAAGTCTTAATCATTAAGGAATTGATTTCTTTCTCTTTTAATGGCTTAAATGGAATGATTGAAAGCTAGTCTTAATCATCAAAGAATTGGTTTCCATTTCTTCTTTAATGGCTTTCTTCCTTTGAGTGGAACCAAGTCTTAATCATTAAGGAATTGGATTCTCATTCTCTTTTAATGGCTTCGATGGAATGATTGAAAGCTAGTCTTAATCCTCAAAGAATTGGATTTCAATTCTTCTTTAATGGCTTTCTTCCTTTGATTGGAACCAAGTCTTAATCATTAAGGAATTGATTCTCTTTCTCTTTAATGGCTTAAATGGAATGATTGAAAGCTAGTCTTAATCATCAAAGAATTGGTTTCATTTCTTCTTTAATGGCTTTCTTCCTTTGATTGGAACCAAGTCTTAATCATTAAGGAATTGGATTCTCTTTTCTTTGAATGGCTTGAATGGAGTGATTGAAAGCTAGTCTTAATCCTCTAGGAATTGGTTTCCATTTCTTCTTTAATGGCTTTCTTCCTTTGATTGGAACCAAGTCTTAATCATTAAGGAATTGGATTCTCTTCTCTTTTAATGGCTTAAATGGAATGATTGAAAGCTAGTCTTAATCCTCAAAGAATTGGTTTCCATTTCTTCTTTAATGGCTTTCTTCCTTTGATTGGAACCAAGTCTTAATCATTAAGGAATTGATTCTCTTTTCTTTTAATGGCTTAAATGGAAGTGATTGAAAGCTAGTCTTAATCATCAAAGAATTGGTTTCATTTCTTCTTTAATGGCTTTCTTCCTTTGATTGGAACCAAGTCTTAATCATTAAGGAATTGATTTTCTTTCTCTTTAATGGCTTCAATGGAGTGATTGAAAGCTAGTCTTAATCATCAAAGAATTGGTTTCATTTCTTCTTTAATGGCTTTCTTCCTTTGATTGGAACCAAGTCTTAATCATTAAGGAATTGGATTCTCTTTCTCTTTTAATGGCTTAAATGGAATGATTGAAAGCTAGTCTTAATCATCAAAGAATTGGTTTCCATTTCTTCTTTAATGGCTTTCTTCCTTTGAGTGGAACCAAGTCTTAATCATTAAGGAATTGGATTCTCTTTCTCTTTTAATGGCTTAAATGGAGTGATTGAAAGCTAGTCTTAATCATCAAAGAATTGGTTTCATTTCTTCTTTAATGGCTTTCTTCCTTTGATTGGAACCAAGTCTTAATCATTAAGGAATTGGATTCTTTCTTCTTTAATGGCTTAAATGGAATGATTGAAAGCTAGTCTTAATCATCAAAGAATTGGTTTCATTTCTTCTTTAATGGCTTTCTTCCTTTGATTGGAACCAAGTCTAATTCATTAAGGAATTGATTCTCTTTCTTTTAATGGCTTCAATGGAGTGATTGAAAGCTAGTCTTAATCCTCTAGGAATTGGTTTCATTTCTTCTTTAATGGCTTTCTTCCTTTGATTGGAACCAAGTCTTAATCATTAAGGAATTGATTCTCTTCTCTTTAATGGCTTTCATGGAATGATTGAAAGCTAGTCTTAATCATCAAAGAATTGGTTTCATTTTCTTCTTTAATGGCTTCCTTTGATTGGAACCAAGTCTTAATCATTAAGGAATTGGATTTTCTTTTCTTTAATGGCTTCAATGGAGTGATTGAAAGCTAGTCTTAATCCTCTAGGAATTGGTTTCATTTCTTCTTTAATGGCTTTCTTCCTTTGATTGGAACCAAGTCTTAATCATTAAGGAATTGGATTTTCTTTCTCTTTAATGGCTTAAATGGAATGATTGAAAGCTAGTCTTAATCATCAAAGAATTGGTTTCATTTCTTCTTTAATGGCTTTTCTTCCTTTGATTGGAACCAAGTCTTAATCATTAAGGAATTGGATTCTCTTCTCTTTAATGGCTTAAATGGAATGATTGAAAGCTAGTCTTAATCATCAAAGAATTGGTTTCATTTCTCTTTAATGGCTTAAATGGAGTGATTGAAAGCTAGTCTTAATCATTAAGGAATTGGTTTCATTTCTTCTTTAATGGCTTTCTTCCTTTGATTGGAACCAAGTCTTAATCATTAAGGAATTGGTTTCTCTTTCTTTAATGGCTTAAATGGAATGATTGAAACCAAGTCTTAATCCTCGAGGAATTGGTTTCTCTTTGTCCTTTAATGGCTTAAATGGAATGATTGAAAGCAAGTCTGAATCATCAAAGAATTTGTTTCATTTCTTCTTTAATGGCTTTCTTCCTTTGATTGGAACCAAGTCTTAATCATTAAGGAATTGGATTCTCTTTCTCTTTAATGGCTTAAATGGAATGATTGAAAGCTAGTGTTGATCCTCAAAGAATTGGTTTCCATTTCTTCTTTAATGGCTTTCTTCCTTTGATTGGAACCAAGATTTCATCATTAAGGAATTGGATTCTTCTTCTCTTCTTTAATGGCTTTCTTCCTTTGATTGGAAACCAAGTCTTAATCATTAAAGAATTGGTTTCATTTCTTCTTTAATGGCTTTCCTTTGATTGAAACCAAGTCTTAATCATCTAGGAATTGGTTTCCATTTCTTCTTTAATTGCTTTCTTCCTTTGATTGAAAGCTAGTCTTAATCATCAAAGAATTGGTTTCCATTTCTTTTTTAATGGCTTTCTTCATTTGATTGGAACCAAGTCTTAATCATTAAGGAATTGGATTCTCTTTCTTTAATGGCTTAAATGGAATGATTGAAAGCTAGTCTTAATCATCAAAGAATTGGTTTCATTTCTTCTTTAATGGCTTTCTTCCTTTGATTGGAACCAAGTCTTAATCATTAAGGAATTGATTCTCTTCTCTTTAATGGCTTAAATGGAATGATTGAAAGCTAGTCTTAATCATCAAAGAATTGGTTTCATTTCTTCTTTAATGGCTTTCTTCCTTTGATTGGAACCAAGTCTTAATCATTAAGGAATTGGATTCTCTTTCTCTTTAATGGCTTAAATGGAATGATTGAAAGCTAGTCTTAATCCTCAAAGAATTGGTTTCCATTTCTTCTTTAATGGCTTTCTTCCTTTGATTGGAACCAAGTCTTAATCATTAAGGAATTGATTCTCTTCTCTTTAATGGCTTCAATGGAATGATTGAAAGCTAGTCTTAATCATCAAAGAATTGGTTTCATTTCTTCTTTAATGGCTTTCTTCCTTTGATTGGAACCAAGTCTTAATCATTAAGGAATTGGATTCTCTTTCTCTTTTAATGGCTTAAATGGAATGATTGAAAGCTAGTCTTAATCATCAAAGAATTGGTTTCATTTCTTCTTTAATGGCTTTCTTCCTTTGATTGGAACCAAGTCTTAATCATTAAGGAATTGGATTCTCTTTCTTTAATGGCTTAAATGGAATGATTGAAAGCTAGTCTTAATCATCAAAGAATTGGTTTCATTTCTTCTTTAATGGCTTTCTTCCTTTGATTGGAACCAAGTCTTAATCATTAAGGAATTGATTCTCTTTCTCTTTAATGGCTTAAATGGAGTGATTGAAAGCTAGTCTTAATCCTCTAGGAATTGGTTTCCATTTCTTCTTTAATGGCTTTCTTCCTTTGATTGGAACCAAGTCTTAATCATTAAGGAATTGGATTCTCTTTCTCTTTAATGGCTTAAATGGAATGATTGAAAGCTAGGCTTAATCATCAAAGAATTGGTTGCCATTTATTCTTTAGTGGCTCACTTCCTTTGATTGGAACCAAGTCTTAATCATTAAGGAATTGGATTCTCTTTCTCTTTAATGGCTTAAATGGAGTGATTGAAAGCTAGTCTTAATCCTCTAAGAATTGGTTTCATTTCTTCTTTAATGGCTTTCTTCCTTTGATTGGAACCAAGTCTTAATCATTAAGGAATTGGATTCTCTTTCTCTTTAATGGCTTAAATGGAGTGATTGAAAGCTAGTCTTAATCATCAAAGAATTGGTTTCATTTCTTCTTTAATGGCTTTCTTCCTTTGATTGGAACCAAGTCTTAATCATTAAGGAATTGGATTCTCTTCTCTTTAATGGCTTAAATGGAATGATTGAAAGCTAGTCTTAATCATCAAAGAATTGGTTTCATTTCTTCTTTAATGGCTTTCTTCCTTTGATTGGAACCAAGTCTTAATCATTAAGGAATTGGATTCTCTTTCTTTTAATGGCTTAAATGGAATGATTGAAAGCTAGTCTTAATCATCAAAGAATTGGTTTCCATTTCTTCTTTAATGGCTTTCTTCCTTTGAGTGGAACCAAGTCTTAATCATTAAGGAATTGGATTCTCTTTCTCTTTAATGGCTTAAATGGAATGATTGAAAGCTAGTCTTAATCCTCTAAGAATTGGTTTCATTTCTTGTTTAATGGCTTTCTTCATATGATTGGAACCAAGTCTTAATCATTAAGGAATTGAAATATCATTCTCTTTGAATAGCTTCATGGGAATGATTGAAAGCTAGTCTTAATCATCAAAGAATTGGTTTCAATTTCTTCTTTAATGGCTTTCTTCCTTTGAGTGGAACCAAGTCTTAATCATTAAGGAATTGGATTCTCTTTCTTTTAATGGCTTAAATGGAATGATTGAAAGCTAGTCTTAATCATCAAAGAATTGGTTTCCATTTCTTCTTTAATGGCTTTCTTCCTTTGAGTGGAACCAAGTCTTAATCATTAAGGAATTGGATTCTCTTTCTTCTTTAATGGCTTCATGGAGTGATTGAAAGCTAGTCTTAATCCTCTAGGAATTGGTTTCATTTCTTCTTTAATGGCTTTCTTCCTTTGATTGGAACCAAGTCTTAATCATTAAGGAATTGATTCTCTTTCTCTTTAATGGCTTAAATGGAATGATTGAAAGCTAGTCTTAATCATCAAAGAATTGGTTTCCATTTCTTCTTTAATGGCTTTCTTCCTTTGAGTGGAACCAAGTCTTAATCATTAAGGAATTGGATTTTCTTTCTCTTTAATGGCTTCAATGGAATGATTGAAAGCAGTCTTAATCATTAAGGAATTGGTTTCTTTTCTTCTTTAATGGCTTAAATGGAGTGATTGAAAGCTAGTCTTAATCATCAAAGAATTGGTTTCCATTTCTTCTTTAATGGCTTTCTTCCTTTGTTTGGAACCAAGTCTTAATCATTAAGGAATTGGATTCTCTTTCTCTTTTAATGGCTTAAATGGAATGATTGAAAGCTAGTCTTAATCATAAAAGAATTGGTTTCCATTTCTTCTTTAATGGCTTTGTTCCTTTGATTGGAACCAAGTCTTAATCATTAAGGAATTGGATTTCTTTTCTTCTTTAATGGCTTCCACGGAGTGATTGAAAGCTAGTCTTAATCCTCTAGGAATTGGTTTCAATTTCTTCTTTAATTGCTTTCTTCCTTTGATTTGAACCAAGTCTTAATCCTTAAGGAGTTGCATTATATTTCCCTTTTAATGGCTTCCATTGAGTGATTGAAAGCTAGTCTTAATCATCAAAGAATTGGTTTCATTTCTTCTTTAATGGCTTTCTTCCTTTGATTGGAACCAAGTCTTAATCATTAAGGAATTGATTCTCTTTCTCTTTAATGGCTTAAATGGAATGATTGAAAGCTAGTCTTAATCATCAAAGAATTGGTTTCCATTTCTTTTTTAATGGCTTTCTTCCTTTGATTGGAACCAAGTCTTAATCATTAAGGAATTGGATTCTCTTTCTCTTTTAATGGCTTAAATGGAATGATTGAAAGCTAGTCCTAATCATCAAAGAATTGGTTTCCATTTCTTCTTTATTGGCCTTCTTCCGTTGATTGGAACCAAGTCTTAATCATTAAGGAATTGGATTTCTTTCTTCTTTAATGGCTTTCTTGGAATGATTGAAAGCTAGTCTTAATCCTCAAAGAATTGGTTTCATTTCTTCTTTAATGGCTTTCTTCCTTTGATTGGAACCAAGTCTTAATCATTAAGGAATTGATTCTCTTTCTTTAATGGCTTAAATGGAATGATTGAAAGCTAGTCTTAATCATCAAAGAATTGGTTTCATTTCTTCTTTAATGGCTTTCTTCCTTTGATTGGAACCAAGTCTTAATCATTAAGGAATTGGATTCTCTTTTCTTTAATGGCTTAAATGGAATGATTGAAAGCTAGTCTTAATCATCAAAGAATTGGTTTCATTTCTTCTTTAATGGCTTTCTTCCTTTGATTGGAACCAAGTCTTAATCATTAAGGAATTGGATTCTCTTCTCTTTAATGGCTTAAATGGAATGATTGAAAGCTAGTCTTAATCATCAAAGAATTGGTTTCATTTCTTCTTTAATGGCTTTCTTCCTTTGATTGGAACCAAGTCTTAATCATTAAGGAATTGGATTCTTTCTTCTTTAATGGCTTTCATGGAATGACTGAAAGCAAGTCTTAATCCACAAGGAATTGGTTTCCATTTCTTCTTTATTGGCTTTCTTCCCATGATTGGAACCAAGTCTTAATCATTAAGGAATTGATTCTCTTTCTTTTAATGGCTTAAATGGAATGATTGAAAGCTAGTCTTAATCATCAAAGAATTGGTTTCATTTCTTCTTTAATGGCTTTCTTCCTTTGATTGGAACCAAGTCTTAATCATTAAGGAATTGGATTCTCTTTCTTCTTTAATGGCTTAAATGGAATGATTGAATGCAGGTCTTAATCCTCTAAGAATTGGTTTCATTTCTTCTTTAATGGCTTTCTTCCTTTGATTGGAACCAAGTCTTAATCATTAAGGAATTGATTCTCTTTCTCTTTAATGGCTTAAATGGAATGATTGAAAGCTAGTCTTAATCATCAAAGAATTGGTTTCATTTCTTCTTTAATGGCTTTCTTCCTTTGATTGGAACCTAGTCTTAATCCCTAAGGAATTGGATTCACTTTCTTTTTTAATGGCTTCAATGGAGTGATTGAAAGCTAGACTTAATCCTCAAAGAATTGGCTTCTGTTTCTTCTTTAATGGCTTTCTTCCTTTGATTGGAACCTGGCCTTAATCCTTAAGGAATTGGATTCTCTTCTTTTAATGGCTTAAATGGAATGATTGAAAGCTAGTCTTAATCATCAAAGAATTGGTTTCCATTTCTTCTTTAACGGCTTTCTTCCTTTGATTGGAACCAAGTCTTAATCATTAAGGAATTGGATTCTCTTTCTCTTTTAATGGCTGAAATGGAATGATTGAATGCTAGTCTTAATCATCAAAGAATTGGTTTCATTTCTTCTTTAACGGCTTCTTCCTTTGATTGGAACCAAGTCTTAATCATTAAGGAATTGGATTTTCTTCTCTTTTATTGGCTTCCATGGAGTGGTTGAAAGCTAGTCTTAATCATCAAAGAATTGGTTTCATTTCTTCTTTAACGGCTTTCTTCCTTTGATTGGAACCAAGTCTTAATCATTAAGGAATTGGATTTTCTTTCTCTTTTAATGGCTTCAATGGAGTGATTGAAAGCTAGTCTTAATCATCAAAGAATTGGTTTCCATTTCTTCTTTAATGGCTTTCTTCCTTTGATTAGAACCAAGTCTAAATCATTAAGGAATTGGATTCTCTTTCTCTTTTAATGGCTTAAATGGAATGATTGAAAGCTAGTCTTAATCATCAAAGAATTGGTTTCCATTTCTTCTTTAACGGCTTTCTTCCTTTGATTGGAACCAAGTCTTAATCATTAAGGAATTGAATTCTCTTTTCTCTTTAATGGCTTAAAGGGAATGATTGAATGCTAGTCTTAATCATCAAAGAATTGGTTTCATTTCTTCTTTAACGGCTTTCTTCCTTTGATTGGAACCAAGTCTTAATCATTAAGGAATTGGATTCTCTTTCTCTTTAATGGCTTAAATGGAGTGATTGAAAGCTAGTCTTAATCATCAAAGAATTGGTTTCATTTCTTCTTTAATGGCTTTCTTCCTTTGATTGGAACCAAGTCTTAATCATTAAGGAATTGGATTCTTTCTTCTTTAATGGCTTTCTGGAATGATTGAAAGCTAGTCTTAATCCTCAAAGAATTGGTTTCATTTCTTCTTTAATGGCTTTCTTCCTTTGATTGGAACCAAGTCTTAATCATTAAGGAATTGGATTCTTTCTTTTAATGGCTTCAATGGAATGATTGAAAGCTAGTCTTAATCCTCAAAGAATTGGTTTCATTTCTTCTTTAATGGCTTTCTTCCTTTGATTGGAACCAAGTCTTAATCATTAAGGAATTGGATTCTCTTTCTTTAATGGCTTAAATGGAATGATTGAAAGCTAGTCTTAATCCATCAAAGAGTTGGTTTCCATTTCTTCTTTAATGGCTTTCTTCCTTTGATTGGAACCAAGTCTTAATCATTAAGGAATTGGATTCTCTTTCTTCTTTAATGGCTTAAATGGAATGATTGAATGCTAGTCTTAATCATCAAAGAATTGGTATCCATTTCTTCTTTAATGGCTTTCTTCCTTTGATTGGAACCAAGTCTTAATCATTAAGGAATTGGATTCTCTTTCTCTTTTAATGGCTTCAATGGAGTGATTGAAAGCTAGTCTTAATGCTCTAGGAATTGGTTTCCATTTCTTCTTTAATGGCTTTCTTCCTTTGATTGGAACCAAGTCTTAATCATTAAGGAATTGGATTCTCTTTCTCTTTTAATGGCTTAAATGGAATGATTGAAAGCTAGTCTTAGTCATCAAAGAATTAGTTTCCATTTCTTCTTTAATGGCTTTCTTCCTTTGATTGGAACCAAGTCTTAATCATTAAGGAATTGGATTCTCTTTCCCTTTTAATGGCTTAAATGGAATGATTGAAAGCTAGTCTTAATCATTAAGGAATTGGATTCTTTCTTTAATGGCTTAAATGGAATGATTGAAAGCTAGTCTTAGTCATCAAAGAATTAGTTTCCATTTCTTCTTTAACGGCTTTCTTCCTTTGATTGGAACCAAGTCTTAATCATTAAGGAATTGGATTCTCTTTCCCTTTTAATGGCTTAAATGGAATGATTGAAAGCTAGTCTTAATCATCAAAGAATTGGTTTTCATTTCTTCTTTAACGGCTTTCTTCCTTTGATTGGAACCAAGTCTTAATCATTAAGGAATTGGATTTTCTTCTCTTTTAATGGCTTTAAATGGAGTGATTGAAAGCTAGTCTTCATCCTCTAGGAATTGGTTTCCATTTCTTCTTTAATGGCTTTCTTCCTTTGATTGGAACCAAGTCTAAATCATTAAGGAATTGGATTCTTTCTTCTTTAATGGCTTCATGGAGTGATTGAAAGCTAGTCTTAATCATCAAAGAATTGGTTTCATTTCTTCTTTAATGGCTTTCTTCCTTTGATTGGAACCAAGTCTTAATCATTAAGGAATTGGATTCTCTTTTCTCTTTAATGGCTTAAATGGAGTGATTGAAAGCTAGTCTTAATCATCAAAGAATTGGTTTCATTTCTTCTTTAATGGCTTTCTTCCTTTGATTGGAACCAAGTCTTAATCATTAAGGAATTGATTCTCTTTCTCTTTAATGGCTTAAATGGAATGATTGAAAGCTAGTCTTAATCCTCAAAGAATTGGTTTCCATTTCTTCTTTAATGGCTTTCTTCCTTGATTGGAACCAAGTCTTAATCATTAAGGAATTGGATTCTCTTTCTCTTTAATGGCTTAAATGGAATGATTGAAAGCTAGTCTTAATCATCAAAGAATTGGTTTCATTTCTTCTTTAATGGCTTTCTTCCTTTGATTGGAACCAAGTCTTAATCATTAAGGAATTGATTTCTTTCTTCTTTAATGGCTTCTTGGAGTGATTGAAAGCTAGTCTTAATCCTCAAAGAATTGGTTTCATTTCTTCTTTAATGGCTTTCTTCCTTTGATTGGAACCAAGTCTTAATCATTAAGGAATTGGATTCTCTTCTTTTAATGGCTTAAATGGAGTGATTGAAAGCTAGTCTTAATCATCAAAGAATTGGTTTACATTTCTTCTTTAATGGCTTTCTTCCTTTGATTGGAACCAAGTCTTAATCATTAAGGAACTGGATTCTCTTTCTCTTTTAATGGCTTAAATGGAATGATTGAAAGCTAGTCTTAATCATCAAAGAATTGGTTTCCATTTCTTCTTTAACGGCTTTCTTCCTTTGATTGGAACCAAGTCTTAATCATTCAGGAATTGGATTCTCTTTCTCTTTTATTGGCTTCAATGGAGTGATTGAAAGCTAGTCTTAATCATTAAGGAATTGGATTTTCTTTCTCTTTTAATGGCTTCAATGGAGTGATTGAAAGCTAGTCTTAATTTCTAGGAATTGGTTTACATTTCATCTTTAATGGCTTTCTTCCTTTGATTGGAACCAAGTCTTAATCATTAAGGAACTGGATTCTCTTTCTCTTTCAAAGGCTTAAATGGAAAGATTGAATGCTAGTCTTAATTATCAAAGAATTGGTTTCCATTTCTTCCTTAATGGCTTTTTTCCTTTGATTGGAACCAAGTCTTAATTATTAAGGAATTGGATTCTCTTTCTCTTTCAATGGCTTCAATAGAGTGATTGAAAGCTAGTCTTAATCCTCTAGGAGTTGGTTTCCATTTCTTCTTTAACGGCTTTCTTCCTTTGATTGGAACCAAGTCTTAATCATTAAGGAATTGGATTTTCTTTCTCTTTTAATGGCTTAAATGGAATGATTGAATGCTAGTATTAATCATCAAAGAATTGGTTTCCATTTCTTCTTTAACGGCTTTCTTCCTTTGATTGGAACCAAGTCTTAATCATTAAGGAATTGGATTCTCTTCTCTTTAATGGCTTCAATGGAGTGATTGAAAGCTAGTCTTAATCATCAAAGAATTGGGTTCCTGTTCTTCTTTAATGGCTTTCTTCCTTTGTGTGGAACCAAGTCTTAATCATTAAGGAATTGGATTCTATTTCTCATTTAATGTCTAAAATGGAATGATTGAAAGGTAGTCTTAATCATCAAAGAATTGGTTTCCATTTCTTCTTTAATGGCTTTCTTCCTTTGATTGGAACCAAGTCTTAATCATTAAGGAATTGGATTCTCTTTCTCTTTTAAAGGCTTGAATGGAGTGATTGAAAGCTAGTCTTAATCATCAAAGAATTGGTTTTCATTTCTTCTTTAACGGCTTTCTTCCTTTGATTGGAACCAAGTCTTAATCATTAAGGAATTGGATTCTTTTTCTCTTTTAATGGCTTAAATGGAATGATTGAAAGCTAGTCTTAGTCATCAAAGAATTAGTTTCCATTTCTTCTTTAACGGCTTTCTTCCTTTGATTGGAACCAAGTCTTAATCATTAAGGAATTAGATTTTCGTTCTCTTTTAATGGCTTAAATGGAGTGATTGAAAGCTAGTCTTAATCCTCAAAGAATTGGTTTCATTTCTTCTTTAATGGCTTTCTTCCTTTGATTGGAACCAAGTCTTAATCATTAAGGAATTGATTCTCTTCTCTTTTAATGGCTTCAATGGAATGATTGGAAGCAAGTCTTAATCCTTAATGAATTGGTTTCCATTTCTTCTTTAATGGCTTTCTTCCTTTGATTGGAACCAAGTCTTAATCATTAAGGAATTGGATTCTCTTTCTCTTTTAATGGCTTAAATGGAATGATTGAAAGCTAGTCTTAGTCATCAAAGAATTGGTTTCATTTCTTCTTTAATGGCTTTCTTCCTTTGATTGGAACCAAGTCTTAATCATTAAGGAATTGGATTTTCTTTTCTCTTTAATGGCTTAAATGGAGTGATTGAAAGCTAGTCTTAATCCTCTAGGAATTGGTGTTCATTTCTTCTTTAATGGCTTTCTTCCTTTGATTGGCACCAAGTCTTAATCATTAAGGAATTGGATTCTCTCTCTTTTAATGGCTTAAATGGAGTGATTGAAAGCTAGTCTTAATCATCAAAGAATTGGTTTCATTTCTTCTTTAATGGCTTTCTTCCTTTGATTGGAACCAAGTCTTAATCATTAAGGAATTGGATTCTCTTTCTCTTTAATGGCTTAAATGGAATGATTGAAAGCTAGTCTTAATCATCAAAGAATTGGTTTCATTTCTTCTTTAATGGCTTTCTTCCTTTGATTGGAACCAAGTCTTAATCATTAAGGAATTGATTCTCTTTCTCTTTAATGGCTTCAATGGAGTGATTGAAAGCTAGTCTTAATCCTCTAAGAATTGGTTTCATTTCTTCTTTAACGGCTTTCTTCCATTGATTGGAACCAAGTCTTAATTATTAAGGAATTGGATTCTCTTCTTTAATGGCTTAAATGGAATGATTGAATGCTACTCTTAATCATCAAAGAATTGGTTTCATTTCTTCTTTAATGGCTTTCTTCCTTTGATTGGAACCAAGTCTTAATCATTAAGGAATTGATTCTTTCTCTTTAATGGCTTAAATGGAATGATTGAAAGCTAGTCTTAATCATCAAAGAATTGGTTTCATTTCTTCTTTAATGGCTTTCTTCCTTTGATTGGAACCAAGTCTTAATCATTAAGGAATTGATTCTCTTTCTCTTTAATGGCTTCAATGGAGTGATTGAAAGCTAGTCTTAATCCTCAAAGAATTGGTTTCATTTCTTCTTTAATGGCTTTCTTCCTTTGATTGGAACCAAGTCTTAATCATTAAGGAATTGGATTTCTTTCTCTTTAATGGCTTCAATGGAGTGATTGAAAGCTAGTCTTAATCCTCTAGGAATTGGTTTCATTTCTTCTTTAATGGCTTTCTTCCTTTGATTGGAACCAAGTCTTAATCATTAAGGAATTGGATTCTCTTCTCTTAATGGCTTAAATGGAGTGATTGAAAGCTAGTCTTAATCATCAAAGAATTGGTTTCATTTCTTCTTTAATGGCTTTCTTTGATTGGAACCAAGTCTTAATCATTAAGGAATTGGATTCTCTTTCTTCTTTAATGGCTTAAATGGAATGATTGAAAGCTAGTCTTAATCATCTAGGAATTGGTTTCATTTCTTCTTTAATGGCTTTCTTCCTTTGATTGGAACCAAGTCTTAATCATTAAGGAATTGGATTCTCTTTCTCTTTAATGGCTT
>JAVHNN010000411.1:0-75718 GCA_031439585.1 Pterocarpus macrocarpus
GATTAAGACTTGATTCCAATCATAAGACTTAAGACAATTCAATCAATACCAAAAGAACTTAAAGGACAAAGAGAAACCAATTCCTCAAGGATTAAGACTTGATTCCAATCAATGGCAAAAAGAACTTAAAAGACAAGAGAAACCAATTCATTATGGATTAAGACTTGATTCCAATCAATTACCAAAAGAAACTTAGAGAAAAAGAGAAACCAATTCCTTAAGGATTAAGACTTGATTCCAATCAATTGAACCAAAAGAACTTAAAGGACAAAGAGAAACCAATTCATTATGGATTAAGACTTGATTCCAATCAATACCAAAAGAACTTAAAGAAAAGAGAAACCAATTCCTTAAGGATTAAGACTTAGTTCCAATCAATTACCAAAAGAACTTAAAGGACAAAGAGAAACCAATTCCTCAAGGATTAAGACTTGATTCCAATCAATGGCAAAAAGAACTTAAAAGACAAAGAGAAACCAATTCATTATGGATTAAGACTTGATTCCAATCAATACCAAAAGAAACTTAGAGGAAAAGAGAAACCAATTCATTAAGGATTAAGACTTGATTCCAATCAATTACCAAAAGAACTTAAAGGACAAAGAGAAACCAATTCCTCAAGGATTAAGACTTTCCAATCAATGGCAAAAAAGAACTTAAAAGACAAAGAGAAACCAATTCATTAAGGATTAAGACTTGATTCCAATCAATACCAAAAAGAACTAGAGGAAAAGAGAAACCAATTCCTTATGGATTGAGACTTGTTTCCAATCAATGGCCAAAAGAACTTAAAGGACAAAGAGAAATCAATTCCTCAAGGATTTAGACTTGATTCCAATCAATGGCAAAAAGAACTTAAAGGACAAAGAGAAACCAATTCATTAAGGATTAAGACTTGATTCCAATCAATACCAAAAGAACTAGAGGAAAAAGAGGAACCAATTCCTTAAGGATTAACACTTAGTTCCAATCAATTACAAAAAGAACTTAAAGGACAAAGAGAAACCAATTCCTCAAGGATTAAGACTTAATTTCTATCAATGCTAAAAAGAACTTAAACAACAAAGAGAAACCAATTCATTAAGGAGTAAGACATGATTCCAATCAATACCAAAAAGAAACTAGAGAAAAGAGAAACCAATTCAAGGATTAAGACTTGATTCCAATCAATTACCAAAAGAACTTAAAGGACAAAGAGAAACCAATTCCTCAAGGATTAAGACTTGATTCCAATCAATGGCAAAAGAACTTAAAGGACAAAGAGAAACCAATTCATTAAGGATTAAGACTTGATTCCAATCAATACCAAAAGAGAACTTAGAGAGGACAAAGAGAAACCAATTCATCAAGGATTAAGACTTGCTTCCAGTCAATTACCAAAAGAACTTAAAGGACAAAGAGAAACCAATTCCTCAAGGATTAAGACTTGATTCCAATCAATGGCAAAAAGAACTTAAAGGACAAAGAGAAACCAATTCATTAATGATTAAGACATGTTTCCAATCAATACAAAAAAGAACTTAAAGGACAAAGAGAAACCAATTCCTTAAGGATTAAGACTTGATTCCAATCAATACCAAAAGAACTTAAAGGACAAGAGAAACCAATTCCTCAAGGATTAAGACTTGATTCCAATCAATGGCAAAAAGAACTTAAAGGACAAAGAGACACCAATTCCTTAATGATTAGGACTTGATTCCAATCAATACAAAAAGAAACTTAGAGACAAAGAGAAACCAATTCCTTAAGGATTAAGACTTGATTCCAATCAATTACCAAAAGAACTTAAAGGACAAAGAGAAACCAATTCCTCAAGGATTAAGACTTGATTCCAATCAATTACAAAAGAACTTAAAGGACAAAGAGAAACCAATTCATTAAGGATTAAGACTTGATTCCAATCAATTACCAAAAGAACTAGAGGAAAAGAGAAACCAATTCTTAAGGATTAAGACTTATTCCAATCAATTACCAAAAGAACTTAGAGGACAAAGATAAACCAATCACTCAAGGATTAAGACTTGATTCCAATCAATGGCAAAAAGAACTTAAAAGACAAAGAGAAACCAATTCATTATGGATAAAGACTTGATTCCACTCAATGGCAAAAAGAACTTAAAGAAGAAAGAGAAACCAATTCCTTAAGGATTAAGACTTAGTTCCAATCAATTACCAAAAGAACTTAAAGGACAAAGAGAAACCAATCACTCAAGGATTAAGACTTGATTCCAATCAATGGCAAAAAGAACTTAAAAACAAGAGAAACCAATTCATTAAGGATTAAGACTTGATTCCAATCAATACCAAAAAGAACTTAGAGGAAAAGAGAAACCAATTCCTTAAGGATTAAGACTTGATTCCAATCAATTACCAAAAGAACTTAAAGGACAAAGAGAAACCAATTCCTCAAGGATTAAGACTTGATTCCAATCAATGGCAAAAGAACTTAAAACACAAGAGAAACCAATTCATTATGGATTAAGACTTGATTCCAATCAATACCAAAAGAACTTAAAGGAAAAGAGAAACCAATTCCTTAAGGATTAAGACTTGATTCCAATCAATTACCAAAAGAACTTAAAGGACAAAGAGAAACCAATTCCTTAAGGATTAAGACTTGATTCCAATCAATGGCAAAAAGAACTTAGAAGAAAAGAGAAACCAATTCATTAAGGATTAAGACTTGATTCCAATCAATACCAAAAGAACTAAAGGACAAAGAGAAACCAATTCCTTAAGGATTAAGACTTGAGTTCCAATCAATTACAAAAGAACTTAAAGGACAAAGAGAAACCAATTCATTAAGGATTAAGACTTGATTCCAATCAATGGCAAAAGAACTTAAGACAAAGAGAAACCAATTCATTAAGGATTAAGACTTGATTCCAATCAATACCAAAAGAACTTAAAGGAGAAAGAGAAACCAATTCCTTAAGGATTAAGACTTGATTCCAATCAATGGCAAAAAGAACTTAAAGGTCAAAGAGAAACCAATTCATCAAGGATTAAGACTTGCTTCCAATCAATACAAAAAGAACTAAAGAAAAGAGAAACCAATTCATTAAGGATTAAGACTTGATTCCAATCAATTACCAAAAGAACTTAAAGGACAAAGAGAAACCAATTCCTCAAGGATTAAGACTTGATTCCAATCAATGGCAAAAAGAACTTAAAGACAAAGAGAAACCAATTCATTATGGATTAAGACTTGATTCCAATCAATACCAAAAAGAAACTAGAGGAAAAGAGAAACCAATTCCTAAGGATTAAGACTTAGTTCCAATCAATTACCAAAAGAACTTAAAGGACAAAGAGAAACCAATTCCTCAAGGATTAAGACTTGATTCAATCAAAAAGAACTTAAAGACAAGAGAAACCAATTCATTATGGATTAAGACTTGATTCCAATCAATGGCAAAAGAAACTAGAGGAAAAGAGAAACCAATTCATTAAGGATTAAGACTTAGTTCCAATCAATTACCAAAAGAACTTAAAGGAAAAGAGAAACCAATTCCTCAAGGATTAAGACTTGATTCCAATCAATGGCAAAAGAACTTAAAAGACAAAGAGAAACCAATTCATTAAGGATTAAGACTTGATTCCAATCAATACCAAAAAGAACTTAAAGAAAAGAGAAACCAATTCATTAAGGATTAAGACTTGAGTTCCAATCAATTACCAAAAGAACTTAAAGGAAAAGAGAAACCAATTCCTCAAGGATTAAGACTTGATTCCAATCAATTACAAAAAGAACTTAAAAGACAAAGAGAAACCAATTCATTATGGATTAAGACTTGATTCCAATCAATACCAAAAAGAAACTAAGGAAGAGAAACCAATTCCTTAAGGATTAAGACTTGAGTTCCAATCAATTACAAAAAGAACTTAAAGGACAAAGAGAAACCAATTCCTCAAGGATTAAGACTTGATTCCAATCAATGGCAAAAGAACTTAAAGACAAAGAGAAACCAATTCATTAAGGATTAAGACTTGATTCCAATCAATACCAAAAGAAACTAAGGAAAAAGAGAAACCAATTCCTTAAGGATTAAGACTTAGTTCCAATCAATTACCAAAAGAACTTAAAGGACAAAGAGAAACCAATTCCTTAAGGATTAAGACTTGCTTCCAATCAATGGCAAAAAGAAATTAAAGAATAAAGAGAAACCAATTCATTACGGATTAAGACTTGATTTCAATCAATGGCAAAAGAACTTAAAGGAAGAGAAACCAATTCCTTAAGGATTAAGACTTGATTCCAATCAATTACCAAAAAGAACTTAAAGGACAAAGAGAAACCAATTCCTTAAGGATTAAGACTTGATTCCAATCAATACCAAAAGAACTAAAGGACAAAGAGAAACCAATTCATTTAAGGATTAAGACTTGATTCCAATCAATTACCAAAAGAACTTAAAGGACAAAGAGAAACCAATTCCTTAAGGATTAAGACTTGATTCCAATCAATTACAAAAAGAACTTAAAGGACAAAGAGAAACCAATTCCTTAAGGATTAAGACTTGATTCCAATCAATACAAAAAGAACTTAAAGGACAAGAGAAACCAATTCATTAAGGATTAAGACTTGATTCCAATCAATTACCAAAAGATCTTAAAGGACGAAGAGAAACCAATTCCTTAAGGATTAAGACTTGATTCCAATCAATTACCAAAAGAACTTAAAGGATAAAGAGAAACCAATTCCTTAAGGATTAAGACTTGATTCCAATCAATGGCAAAAGAACTTGAGGGACAAAGAGAATCCAATTTACTACGGATTAAGACATGATTCCAACCTTTTGCCAAAAGAACTTAATGGTCAAACAGAAACCAATTCATTACGGATTAAGACTTGATTCCAATCAATGGCCAAAAGAACTTAAAGACAAAGAGAAACCAATTCCTTAATGATTAAGACTTGATTCCAATCTTTGGCCAAAAGCACTGAAGGGACAAAGAGAAGCCAATTTATTACGGATTAAGACTTGATTCCAATCAATTACCAAAAGAACTTAAAGGACAAAGAGAAACCAATTCCTTAAGGATTAAGACTTGATTCCAATCAATTACAAAAAGAACTTAAAGACAAAGAGAAACCAATTCCTTAAGGATTAAGACTTGATTCCAATCAATACCAAAAGAAACTAAAGGAAAAGAGAAACCAATTCCTTAAGGATTAAGACTTGATTCCAATCAATTACCAAAAGAACTTAAAGGACAAAGAGAAACCAATTCCTTAAGGATTAAGACTTGATTCCAATCAATGGCAAAAGAACTTAAAGACAAAGAGAAACCAATTCATTAAGGATTAAGACTTGATTCCAATCAATACCAAAAGAAACTTAGAGGAAAAGAAACCAATTCCTCAAGGATTAAGACTTGATTCCAATCAATTACCAAAAGAACTTAAGGACAAAGAGAAACCAATTCCTCAAGGATTAAGACTTGATTCCAATCAATGGCAAAAGAACTTAAAACAAAGAGAAACCAATTCATTAAGGATTAAGACTTGATTCCAATCAATACCAAAAGAACTTAAAGGACAAAGAGAAACCAATTCCTTAGGATTAAGACTTGATTCCAATCAATTACCAAAAGAACTTAAAGGACAAAGAGAAACCAATTCCTCAAGGATTAAGACTTGATTCCAATCAATGGCAAAAGAACTTAAAGAAAAGAGAAACCAATTCATTAAGGATTAAGACTTGATTCCAATCAATACCAAAAGAACTTAGAGGAAAAGAGAAACCAATTCCTTAAGGATTAAGACTTGATTCCAATCAATACCAAAAAGAACTTAAAAGACAAAGAGAAACCAATTCCTTAAGGATTAAGACTTGATTCCAATCAATACCAAAAGAACTTAAAGACAAAGAGAAACCAATTCATTAAGGATTAAGACTTGATTCCAATCAATTACCAAAAGAACTTAAGGAAAAGAGAAACCAATTCCTAAGGATTAAGACTTGATTCCAATCAATACCAAAAGAACTTAAAGGACAAAGAGAAACCAATTCCTCAAGGATTAAGACTTGATTCCAATCAATGGCAAAAAGAACTTAAAAGACAAAGAGAAACCAATTCCTTAAGGATTAAGACTTGCTTCCAATCAATTACCAAAAGAACTTAAAGGACAAAGAGAAACCAATTCCTCAAGGATTAAGACTTGATTCCAATCAATGGCAAATGAACTTAAAGGATAAAGAGAAACCAATTCCTTAAGGATTAAGACTTGATTCCAATCAATACCAAAAGAACTAAAGGAAAGAGAAACCAATTCCTTAAGGATTAAGACTTGATTCCAATCAATACCAAAAGAACTTAAAGGACAAAGAGAAACCAATTCCTCAAGGATTAAGACTTGATTCCAATCAATGGCAAAAGAACTTAAAGACAAGAGAAACCAATTCATCAAGGATTAAGACTTGATTCCAATCAATACCAAAAGAAACTAAAGAAAAGAGAAACCAATTCCTTAAGGATTAAGACTTGATTCCAATCAATTACCAAAAGAACTTAAAGGACAAGAGAAACCAATTCCTTAAGGATTAAGACTTGATTCCAATCAATTACAAAAGAACTTAAAGACAAAGAGAAACCAATTCATTAAGGATTAAGACTTGATTCCAATCAATACCAAAAGAACTTAAAGGAAAAGAGAAACCAATTCCTTAAGGATTAAGACTTGATTCCAATCAATTACCAAAAGAACTTAAGGACAAAGAGAAACCAATTCCTCAAGGATTAAGACTTGATTCCAATCAATGGCAAAAAGAACTTAAAAGACAAAGAGAAACCAATTCATTATGGATTAAGACTTGATTCCAATCAATACAAAAAGAAACTTAGAGGACAAAGAGAAACCAATTCAAGGATTAAGACTTGATTCCAATCAATTACAAAAAGAACTTAAAGGACAAAGAGAAACCAATTCCTAAGGATTAAGACTTGATTCCAATCAATGGCAAAAAGAACTTAAAGACAAAGAGAAACCAATTCATTATGGATTAAGACTTGATTCCAATCAATACCAAAAGAACTAGAGGAAAAGAGAAACTAATTCCTTAAGAAATTAGACTTGCTTACAATCAATTACAAAAGAACTTAAAGGACAAAGAGAAACCAATTCCTCAAGGATTAAGACTTGATTCCAATCAATGGCAAAAAGAACTTAAAGCACCAAGAGAAACCAATTCATTATAGATTAAGACTTGATTCCAATCAATACCAAAAGAACTTAAAGGACAAAGAGACACCAATTCCTTAAGGATCAAGACTTGATTCCAATCAATTACCAAAAAGAACTTAAAGACAAAGAGAAACCAATTCCTCAAGGATTAAGACTTGATTCCAATCAAGGGCAAAAAGAACTTAATGGACAAAGAGAAACCAATTCATTAAGGATTAAGACTTGATTCCAATCAATACTGAAAAGAAACTAGAGGAAAAAGAGAAACCAATTCCTTAAGGATTAAGACTTGATTCCAATCAATGGCCAAAAGAACTTAAAGGACAAAGAGAAACCAATTCCTTAAGGATTAAGACTTGATTCCAATCAATGGCAAAAGAACTTAAAGACAAAGAGAAACCAATTCATTAAGGATTAAGACTTGATTCCAATCAATACCAAAAGAACTAGAGGAAGAGAAACCAATTCCTTAAGGATTAAGACTTGATTCCAATCAATTACCAAAAGAACTTAAAGGACAAGAGAAACCAATTCCTTAAGGATTAAGACTTGATTCCAATCAATGGCAAAAGAACTTAAAGACAAGAGAAACCAATTCATTAAGGATTAAGACTTGATTCCAATCAATACAAAAGAACTAGAGGAAAGAGAAACCAATTCCTTAAGGATTAAGACTTATTCCAATCAATTACCAAAAAGAACTTAAGGACAAAGAGAAACCAATTCCTCAAGGATTAAGACTTGATTCCAATCAATGGCAAAAAGAACTTAAAAGACAAGAGAAACCAATTCATTATGGATTAAGACTTGATTCCAATCAATACCAAAAAGAACTTAGAGGAAAAGAGAAACCAATTCCTAAGGATTAAGACTTGATTCCAATCAATTACCAAAGAACTTAAAGGACAAAGAGAAACCAATTCCTCAAGGATTAAGACTTGATTCCAATCAATGGCAAAAGAACTTAAAAGACAAGAGAAACCAATTCATTAAGGATTAAGACTTGATTCCAATCAATACCAAAAGAAACTAGAGGAAAAGAGAAACCAATTCCTTAAGGATTAAGACTTGATTCCAATCAATTACAAAAGAACTTAAGGACGAAGAGAAACCAATTCCTCAAGGATTAAGACCTGATTCCAATCAATGGCAAAAAGAGCTTAAAAGACAAGGAGAAACCAATTCATTATGGATTAAGACTTGATTCTAATCAATACAGAAAAGAACGTAGAGGAAAAAGAGAAACCAATTCCTTAAGGATTAAGACTTACTTCCAATCAGTTACCAAAAGAACTTAAAGGACAAAGAGAAACCAATTCCTCAAGGATTAAGACCTGATTCCAATCAATGGCAAAAGAACTTAAAACAAAGAGAAACCAATTCATTAAGGATTAAGACTTGATTCCAATCAATACCAAAAGAACTTAGAGGAAAAAGAGAAACCAATTCCTTAAGGATTAAGACTTGATTCCAATCAATTACCAAAGAACTTAAGGACAAAGAGAAACCAATTCCTCAAGGATTAAGACTTGATTCCAATCAAATGGCAAAAGAACTTAAAAGACAAAGAGAAACCAATTCATTAAGGATTAAGACTTGATTCCAATCAATACCAAAAGAAACTAAAGGAAAAGAGAAACCAATTCCTTAAGGATTAAGACTTGATTCCAATCAATTACCAAAAAGAACTTAAAGGACAAAGAGAAACCAATTCCTCAAGGATTAAGACTTGATTCCAATCAATGGCAAAAAGAACTTAAAGACAAAGAGAAACCAATTCATTAAGGATTAAGACTTGATTCCAATCAATACCAAAAGAAACTAGAGGAAAAGAGAAACCAATTCCTTAAGGATTAAGACTTATTCCAATCAATTACCAAAGAACTTAAAGGACAAAGAGAAACCAATTCTCAAGGATTAAGACTTGATTCCAATCAATGGCAAAAAGAACTTAAAGACAAAGAGAAACCAATTCATTATGGATTAAGACTTGATTCCAATCAATACCAAAAGAACTTAAACACAAAGAGAAACCAATACGTTAAGGACTAAGACTTGATTCCAATCAATTACCAAAAGAACTTAAAGGACAAAGAGAAACCAATTCCTCAAGGATTAAGACTTGATTCCAATCAATGGCAAAAGAACTTAAAGACAAAGAGAAACCAATTCATTAAGGATTAAGACTTGATTCCAATCAATACCAAAAGAACTAGAGGAAAAAGAGAAACCAATTCCTTAAGGATTAAGACTTGATTCCAATCAATTACCAAAAAGAACTTAAAGGACAAAGAGAAACCAATTCCTCAAGGATTAAGACTTGATTCCAATCAATGGCAAAAAGAACTTAAAGACAAAGAGAAACCAATTCATTAAGGATTAAGACTTGATTCCAATCAATACCAAAAGAACTAGAGGAAAGAGAAACCAATTCCTCAAGGATTAAGACTTGATTCCAATCAATACCAAAAGAACTTAAAGACAAAGAGAAACCAATTCCTCAGGATTAAGACTTGATTCCAATCAATGGCAAAAAGAACTAAAGACAAAGAGAAACCAATTCATTAAGGATTAAGACTTGATTCCAATCAATTACCAAAAAGAACTTAGAAAAAGAGAAACCAATTCCTCAAGGATTAAGACTTGATTCCAATCAATGGCAAAAGAACTTAAAGGACAAAGAGAAACCAATTCCTCAAGGATTAAGACTTGATTCCAATCAATGGCAAAAAGAACTAGAGGAAAAGAGAAACCAATTCATAAGGATTAAGACTTGATTCCAATCAATTACCAAAAGAACTTAAAGGACAAAGAGAAACCAATTCCTCAAGGATTAAGACTTGATTCCAATCAATGGCAAAAGAACTTAAAGACAAAGAGAAACCAATTCATTATGGATTAAGACTTGATTCCAATCAATACAAAAAGAACTAGAGGAAAGAGAAACCAATTCCATTAGGATTAAGACTTATTCCAATCAATTACCAAAAGAACTTAAAGGACAAGAGAAACCAATTCTCTTAAGGATTAAGACTTGATTCCAATCAATGGCAAAAAGAACTTAAAAGCCAAAGAGAAACCAATTCATTATGGATTAAGACTTGATTCCAATCAATACCAAAGAAACTAGAGGAAAAAGAGAAACCAATTCATTAAGGATTAAGACTTATTCCAATCAATTACCAAAAGAACTTAAAGGAAAGAGAAACCAATTCCTCAAGGATTAAGACTTGATTCCAATCAATGGCAAAAGAACTTAAAGACAAAGAGAAACCAATTCATTAAGGATTAAGACTTGATTCCAATCAATACAAAAAGAAACTAGAGGAAAAAGAGAAACCAATTCATTAAGGATTAAGACTTATTCCAATCAATTACCAAAAGAACTTAAAGGACAAAGAGAAACCAATTCCTCAAGGATTAAGACTTGATTCCAATCAATGGCAAAAGAACTTAAAGACAAAGAGAAACCAATTCATTAAGGATTAAGACTTGATTCCAATCAATACCAAAAAGAAACTAGAGAAAAAGAGAAACCAATTCCTTAAGGATTAAGACTTATTCCAATCAATTACCAAAGAACTTAAAGGACAAAGAGAAACCAATTCCTCAAGGATTAAGACTTGATTCCAATCAATGGCAAAAAGAACTTAAAGACAAGAGAAACCAATTCATTAAGGATTAAGACTTGATTCCAATCAATTAAAAGAACTTAAAGGACAAAGAGAAACCAATTCCTTAAGGATTAAGACTTGATTCCAATCAATACCAAAAGAACTTAAAGACAAAGAGAAACCAATTCCTTAAGGATTAAGACTTGATTCCAATCAATACAAAAAGAACTTAAGGACAAAGAGAAACCAATTCCTAAGGATTAAGACTTGATTCCAATCAATACCAAAAGAACTTAAAGACAAAGAGAAACCAATTCATTAAGGATTAAGACTTGATTCCAATCAATACCAAAAAGAACTTAAAGACAAAGAGAAACCAATTCCTTAAGGATTAAGACTTGATTCCAATCAATGGCAAAAAGAACTTAAAGGACAAAGAGAAACCAATTCCTTAAGGATTAAGACTTGATTCCAATCAATTACCAAGAACTTAAGGACAAAGAGAAACCAATTCCTTAAGGATTAAGACTTGATTCCAATCAATACAAAAAGAACTTAAAGGACAAAGAGAAACCAATTCATTCAAGGATTAAGACTTGATTCCAATCAATGGCAAAAAGAACTTAGAGAAAGAGAAACCAATTCCTTAGGATTAAGACTTGATTCCAATCAATACCAAAGAACTTAGAGGAAGAGAAACCAATTCCTTAAGGATTAAGACTTGATTCCAATCAATACCAAAAGAACTTAAAGGACAAAGAGAAACCAATTCCTTAAGGATTAAGACTTGATTCCAATCAATACCAAAAGAACTTAAAGGACAAAGAGAAACCAATTCATTAAGGATTAAGACTTGATTCCAATCAATTACCAAAAGAACTTAAAGGACAAAGAGAAACCAATTCATTAAGGATTAAGACTTGATTCCAATCAATACCAAAAAGAACTAAAAGAAAGAGAAACCAATTCCTTAAGGATTAAGACTTGATTCCAATCAATTAAAAAGAACTTAAAGGACAAGAGAAACCAATTCATTAAGGATTAAGACTTGATTCCAATCAATACCAAAAGAACTTAAAGGAAAGAGAAACCAATTCTTAAGGATTAAGACTTGATTCCAATCAATACCAAAAGAACTTAAAGGAAAAGAGAAACCAATCCTCAAGGATTAAGACTTGATTCCAATCAATTACCAAAAGAACTTAAAGACAAAGACCAATTCAATTCATTTTAAGACTTGATTCCAATCAACAAAAGAACTAAAGACAAAGAGAAACCAATTCCTTAAGGATTAAGACTTGATTCCAATCAATACCAAAAGAACTTAAAGACAAAGAGAAACCAATTCCTTAAGGATTAAGACTTGATTCCAATCAATGGCAAAAGAACTTAAAGGACAAAGAGAAACCAATTCATTAAGGATTAAGACTTGATTCCAATCAATACCAAAAAGAAACTAGAGGTAAAAGAGAAACCAATTCATTAAGGATTAAGACTTGCTTCCAATCAATCTCCAAAAGAACTTAAAGGTCAAAGAGAAACCAATTCCTCAAGGATTAAGACTTGATTCCAATCAATGGCAAAAAGAACTTAAAAGACAAGAGAAACCAATTCATTATGGATTAAGACTTGATTCCAATCAATACCAAAAGAAACTAGAGGAAAAGAGAAACCAATTCCTTAAGAATTAAGACTTGCTTCCAATCAATCTCCAAAAGAACTTAAAGGTCAAAGAGAAACCAATTCCTCAAGGATTAAGACTTGATTCCAATCAATGGCAAAAAGAACTTAAAAGACAAAGAGAAACCAATTCATTATGGATTAAGACTTGATTCCAATCAATACCAAAAGAAACTAGAGGAAAAAGAGAAACCAATTCCTAAGGATTAAGACTTATTCCAATCAATTACCAAAAGAACTTAAAGGACAAAGAGAAACCAATTCCTTAAGGATTAAAGACTTGATTCCAATCAATGGCAAAAGAACTTAAAGACAAGAGAAACCAATTCCTTAAGGATTAAGACTTGATTCCAATCAATTACAAAAGAACTTAAAGGACAAAGAGAAACCAATTCTCAAGGATTAAGACTTGATTCCAATCAATGGCAAAAGAACTTAAAAGACAAAGAGAAACCAATTCATTAAGGATTAAGACTTGATTCCAATCAATACCAAAAGAACTAAAGAAAAAGAGAAACCAATTCTTAGGATTAAGACTTGATTCCAATCAATTACCAAAAGAACTTAAAGGACAAAGAGAATCCAATTCCTCAAGGATTAAGACTTGATTCCAATCAATGGCAAAAAGAACCAAAAGAAAGAGAAACCAATTCATTAAGGATTAAGACTTGATTCCAATCAATTACAAAAAGAACTAAAGAAAAAGAGAAACCAATTCTTAAGGATTAAGACTTATTCCAATCAATTACCAAAAGAACTTAAAGGACAAAGAGAAACCAATTCCTTAAGGATTAAGACTTGATTCCAATCAATGGCAAAAAGAACTTAAAGACAAAGAGAAACCAATTCATTAAGGATTAAGACTTGATTCCAATCAATACCAAAAGAAACTAGAGGAAAAGAGAAACCAATTCCTCAAGGATTAAGACTTGATTCCAATCAATTACCAAAAGAACTTAAAGGACAAAGAGAAACCAATTCTCAAGGATTAAGACTTGATTCCAATCAATGGCAAAAAGAACTTAAAGACAAAGAGAAACCAATTCATTAAGGATTAAGACTTGATTCCAATCAATTAAAAAGAAACTAGAGGAAAAAGAGAAACCAATTCCTTAAGGATTAAGACTTAGTTCCAATCAATTACCAAAAGAACTTAATGACAAAGAGAAACCAATTCCTCAAGGATTAAGACTTGATTGCAATCAACGGCAAAAAGAACTTAAAAGACAAAGAGAAACCAATTCATTAATGATTAAGGCATGTTTCCAATCAATACAAAAAGAAACTAGAAGGAGAGAAACCAATTCCTTAAGGATTAAGACTTAGTTCCAATCAATTACCAAAAGAACTTAAAGGACAAGAGAAACCAATTCCTCAAGGATTAAGACTTGATTCCAATCAATGGCAAAAAGAACTTAAAGACAAAGAGAAACCAATTCATTATGGATTAAGACTTGATTCCAATCAATACCAAAAAGAACTTAGAGGAAAAGACAAACCAATACCTTAAGGATTAAAACTTAGTTCCAACCAATTACCAAAAGAACTTAAAGGACAAAGAGAAACCAATTCCTCAAGGATTCAGACTTGAGTCCAATCAATGGCAAAAAGAACTTAAAAGACAAGAGAAACCAATTCATTAAGGATTAAGACTTGATTCCAATCAATACCAAAGAACCTAGAGGAAAAGAGAAACCAATTCCTTAAGGATTAAGACTTAGTTCCAATCAATTACCAAAAGAACTTAAAGGACAAGAGAAACCAATTCCTCAAGGATTAAGACTTGATTCCAATCAATGGCAAAAGAACTTAAAGACAAAGAGAAACCAATTCATTAGGATTAAGACTTGATTCCAATCAATACCAAAAGAAACTAAAGGAAAAGAGAAACCAATTCCTTAAGGATTAAGACTTGATTCCAATCAATTACCACAAGAACTTAAAGGACAAAGAGAAACCAATTCCTCAAGGATTAAGACTTGAGTCCAATCAATGGCAAAAAGAACTTAAAAGACAAAGAGAAACCAATTCCTTAAGGATTAAGACATACTTCCAATCAATTACCAAAAGAACTTAGAGGACAAAGAGAAACCAATTCCTTATGGATTAAGACTTGATTGAAATCAATGGCAAAACGAAGTTAAAGGACAAAGAGAAACCAATTCCTTAAGGATTAAGACTTGATTCCAATCAATGGCAAAAAGAACTAAAAGACAAAGAGAAACCAATTCCTTAGGATTAAGACTTGATTCCAATCAATTAAAAAGAACTTAAAGAAGAGAAACCAATTCCTTAAGGATTAAGACTTGATTCCAATCAATGGCAAAAAGAACTTTAAGAACAAAGAGAAACCAATTCATTATGGATTAACCCTAGATTCCAATCAATACCAAAAAGAACTTAAAGGAAAAGAGAAACCAATTCCTTAAGGATTAAGACTTGATTCCAATCAATTACCAAAAGAACTTAAAGGACAAGAGAAACCAATTCCTCAAGGATTAAGACTTGATTCCAATCAATGGCAAAAGAACTTAAAAGACAAAGAGAAACCAATTCATTAAGGATTAAGACTTGATTCCAATCAATACCAAAAGAAACTAAAGGAAAAGAGAAACCAATTCCTTAAGGATTAAGACTTGATTCCAATCAATTACCAAAAGAACTTAAAGGACAAAGAGAAACCAATTCCTCAAGGATTAAGACTTGATTCCAATCAATACCAAAAGAACTTAAAGGACAAGAGAAACCAATTCATTAAGGATTAAGACTTGATTCCAATCAATACCAAAAGAACTTAGAGGACAAAGAGAAACCAATTCCTTAGGATTAAGACTTGATTCCAATCAATTACCAAAAGAACTTAAAGACAAAGAGAAACCAATTCCTCAAGGATTAAGACTTGATTCCAATCAATGGCAAAAGAACTTAAAGAAAAGAGAAACCAATTCATTAAGGATTAAGACTTGATTCCAATCAATACAAAAAGAAACTAGAGGAAGAGAAACCAATTCCTTAAGGATTAAGACTTAGTTCCAATCAATTACAAAAAGAACTTAAGGACAAAGAGAAACCAATTCCTCAAGGATTAAGACTTGATTCCAATCAATGGCAAAAAGAACTTAAAAGACAAAGAGAAACCAATTCATTAAGGATTAAGACTTGATTCCAATCAATACCAAAAGAACTTAAAGGACAAAGAGAAACCAATTCATAAGGATTAAGACTTGATTCCAATCAATACCAAAAGAACTTAAGGACAAAGAGAAACCAATTCCTCAAGGATTAAGACTTGATTCCAATCAATTACAAAAGAACTTAAAGACAAAGAGAATTCATTAAGGATTAAGACTTGATTCCAATCAATGGCAAAAGAAACTAGAGGAAAGAGAAACCAATTCCTTAGGATTAAGACTTGATTCCAATCAATTACCAAAAGAACTTAAAGGAAAGAGAAACCAATTCCTCAAGGATTAAGACTTGATTCCAATCAATGGCAAAAAGAACTTAAGACAAAGAGAAACCAATTCATTAAGGATTAAGACTTGATTCCAATCAATACCAAAAAGAACTTAGAAGGAAAAGAGAAACCAATTCCTTAAGGATTAAGACTTAGTTCCAATCAATTACCAAAAGAACTTAAAGGACAAAGAGAAACCAATTCCTCAAGGATTAAGACTTGATTCCAATCAATGGCAAAAAGAACTTAAAGACAAAGAGAAACCAATTCATTAAGGATTAAGACTTGATTCCAATCAATACCAAAAGAACTTAAGAAAAAAGAGAAACCAATTCATTATGGATTAAGACTTGATTCCAATCAATACCAAAAGAACTTAAAGGAAAGAGAAACCAATTCCTAAGGATTAAGACTTGATTCCAATCAATACCAAAAGAACTTAAAGGACAAAGAGAAACCAATTCCTTAAGGATTAAGACTTGATTCCAATCAATGGCAAAAAGAACTTAAAGACAAAGAGAAACCAATTCATTAGGATTAAGACTTGATTCCAATCAATTACCAAAAGAACTTAAAGAAAAGAGAAACCAATTCCTTAAGGATTAAGACTTGATTCCAATCAATTACAAAAAGAACTTAAAGGACAAAGAGAAACCAATTCCTCAAGGATTAAGACTTGATTCCAATCAATTGGCAAAAAGAACTTAAAGAAAAGAGAAACCAATTCATTAAGGATTAAGACTTGATTCCAATCAATTACAAAAAAGAACTTAAAGACAAAGAGAAACCAATTCCTTAAGGATTAAGACTTGCTTCCAATCAATTGCCAAAAGAACTTAAAGGACAAAGAGAATCCTATTCCTCAAGGATTAAGACTTGATTCCAATCAATATCCAAAAGAACTTA
The DNA here is from genome assembly GCA_031439585.1 of Pterocarpus macrocarpus. NCBI lineage: Eukaryota > Viridiplantae > Streptophyta > Magnoliopsida > Fabales > Fabaceae > Pterocarpus > Pterocarpus macrocarpus. The sequence continues at coordinate 16,847 of JAVHNN010000411.1, forward strand.
AAGACAAAGAGAAACCAATTCATTATGGATTAAGACTTGATTCCAATCAATACCAAAAAGAACTTAGAAAAAGAAACCAATTCCTTAAGGATTAAGACTTAGTTCCAATCAATTACAAAAGAACTTAAAGGACAAAGAGAAACCAATTCCTCAAGGATTAAGACTTGATTCCAATCAATGCCAAAAGAACTTAAAGACAAAGAGAAACCAATTCATTAAGGATTAAGACTTGATTCCAATCAATACCAAAAAAGAACTAGACAAAGAGAAACCAATTCCTTAAGGATTAAGACTTGATTCCAATCAATTACCAAAAAGAACTTAAAGGACAAGAGAAACCAATTCCTCAAGGATTAAGACTTGATTCCAATCAATGGCAAAAAGAACTTAAAAGACAAAGAGAAACCAATTCATTAAGGATTAAGACTTGATTCCAATCAATACCAAAAGAACTAGAGGAAAGAGAAACCAATTCCTAAGGATTAAGACTTGATTCCAATCAATTACCAAAAGAACTTAAGGACAAAGAGAAACCAATTCCTCAAGGATTAAGACTTGATTCCAATCAATGGCAAAAAGAACTTAAAGACAAAGAGAAACCAATTCATTTATGGATTAAGACTTGATTCCAATCAATACCAAAAAGAAACTAGAGGAAAAAAGAAAACCAATTCTTAAGGATTAAGACTTAGTTCCAATCAATACCAAAAGAACTTAAAGGACAAAGAGAAACCAATTCCTCAAGGATTAAGACTTGATTCCAATCAATGGCAAAAGAACTTAAAGACAAGAGAAACCAATTCATTAAGGATTAAGACTTGATTCCAATCAATACCAAAAGAAACTAGAGGAAAAAGAGAAACCAATTCCTCAAGGATTAAGACTTATTCCAATCAATTACCAAAAGAACTTAAAGGACAAAGAGAAACCAATTCCTTATGGATTAAGACTTGATTCAATCAATGGCAAAAAGAACTTAAAGAAAAGAGAAACCAATTCATTAAGGATTAAGACTTGATTCCAATCAATTACCAAAAGAACTTAAAGAGGAAAAGAGAAACCAATTCCTCAAGGATTAAGACTTATTCCAATCAATGGCAAAGAACTTAAAGACAAGAGAAACCAATTCATTAGATTAAGACTTGATTCAATCAATGGCAAAAAAGAACTAAAGAAAAGAGAAACCAATTCCTTAAGGATTAAGACTTGATTCCAATCAATTACCAAAAGAACTTAAAGGACAAAGAGAAACCAATTCCTCAAGGGATTAAGACTTGATTCCAATCAATGGCAAAGAACTTAAAGACAAGAGAAACCAATTCATTATGGATTAAGACTTGATTCCAATCAATACCAAAAAGAACTAGAGGAAAAAGAGAAACCAATTCATTAAGGATTAAGACTTAGTTCAATCAATTACCAAAAGAACTTAAGGACACAAGAGAAACCAATTCCTCAAGGATTAAGACTTGATTCAATCAATGGCAAAAGAACTTAAAGACAAAGAGAAACCAATTCATTAAGGATTAAGACTTGATTCCAATCAATACCAAAAAGAAACTAGAAAAAAGAGAAACCAATTCCTTAAGGATTAAGACTTATTCCAATCAATTACCAAAGAACTTAAGGACAAAGAGAAACCAATTCCTCAAGGATTAAGACTTGATTCAATCAATGGCAAAAAGAACTTAAAGACAAGAGAAACCAATTCATTAAGGATTAAGACTTGATTCCAATCAATACCAAAAGAAACTAGAGGAAAAGAGAAACCAATTCCTTAAGGATTAAGACTTAGTTCAATCAATTACCAAAAGAACTTAAAGACAAAAGAGAAACCAATTCTCAAGGGATTAAGACTTGATTCCAATCAATGGCAAAAGAACTTAAAAGACAAGAGAAACCAATTCATTAAGGATTAAGACTTGATTCCAATCAATACCAAAAGAAACTAGAGGAAAGAGAAACCAATTCAAGGATTAAGACTTAGTTCCAATCAATTACCAAGAACTTAAGGACAAGAGAAACCAATTCCTCAAGGATTAAGACTTGATTCCAATCAATGGCAAAAAGAACTTAAAGACAAAGAGAAACCAATTCCTAAGGATTAAGACTTGATTCCAATCAATACAAAAAGAAACTAGAGGAAAAGAGAAACCAATTCCTTAGGATTAAGACTTAGATTCCAATCAATGCCCAAAAGAACTTAAAGGACAAAGAGAAACCAATTCCTCAAGGATTAAGACTTGATTCCAATCAATGGCAAAAATAACTTAAAAGACAAAGAGAAACCAATTCATTATGGATTAAGACTTGATTCCAATCAATTACCAAAAAGAACTAAAAAAGACAAAGAGAAACCAATTCCTCAAGGATTAAGACTTGATTCCAATCAATACCAAAAGAACTTAAAGACAAGAGAAACCAATTCATTAAGGATAAGACTTGATTCCAATCAATTACAAAAGAAACTAGAGGAAAGAGAAACCAATTCCTTAAGGATTAAGACTTATTCCAAATCAATTACCAAAAGAACTTAAAGGACAAAGAGAAACCAATTCATCACGGATTAAGACTTGATTACAATCAATGGCAAAAAGAAATTAAAGACAAAGAGAAACCAATTCATTATGGATTAAGACTTGATTCCAATCAATGGCAAAAAGAACTAGAGGAAAAAGAGAAACCAATTCCTTAAGGATTAAGACTTAGTTCCAATCAATTACCAAAAGAACTTAAAGGACAAAGAGACACCAATTCCTTAATGATTAAGGCTTGATTCCAATCAATGGCAAAAGAACTTAAAAGACAAGAGAAACCAATTCATTATAGGATTAAGACTTGATTCCAATCAATACCAAAAAGAAACTAGAGGACAAAGAGAAACCAATTCATTAGGATTAAGACGTGTTTCCAATCAATGGCCAAAAGAACTTAGGACAAAGAGAAACCAATTCCTCAAGGATTAAGACTTGATTCAATCAATGGCAAAAGAACTTAAAGACAAAGAGAAACCAATTCATTATGGATTAAGACTTGATTCCAATCAATACCAAAAGAACTAGAGAAAAGAGAAAACCAATTAAGGATTAAGACTTGATTCCAATCAATTACCAAAAGAACTTAGGACAAAGAGAAACCAATTCCTCAAGGATTAAGACTTGATTCCCAATCAATACAAAAAGAACTTAAAGACAAGAGAAACCAATTCATTAAGGATTAAGACTTGATTCAATCAATACAAAAGAAACTAAAGAAAAAGAGAAACCAATTCTTAGGATTAAGACTTATTCAATCAATTACCAAAAGAACTTAAAGGACAAGAGAAACCAATTCCTCAAGGATTAAGACTTGATTCCAATCAATGGCAAAAAAGAACTTAAAGGACAAAGAGAAACCAATTCCTTAAGGATTAAGACTTGATTCCAATCAATACCCAAAAGAACTTAGAGGACAAAGAGAAACCAATTCCTTAAGATTAAGACTTAGATTCCAATCAATTACCAAAAAAGAACTTAAAGGACAAGAGAAACCAATTCCTCAAGGATTAAGACTGATTCCCAATCAATGGCAAAAGAACTTAAAAGACAAAGAGAAACCAATTCATTAAGGATTAAGACTTGATTCAATCAATACCAAAGAAACTAGAGAAAAGAGAAACCAATTCCTTAAGGATTAAGAAGACTTAGTTCCAATCAATTACCAAAGAACTTAAGGACAAGAGAAACCAATCCTCAAGGATTAAGACTTGATTCCAATCAATGGCAAAAAGAACTTAAAGACAAAGAGAAACCAATTCATTTAAGGATTAAGACTTGATTCAATCAATTACAAAAGAACTTAGAGGACAAGAGAAACCAATTCCTAAGGATTAAGACTTGATTCCAATCAATTACCAAAAAGAACTTAAAGGACAAGAGAAACCAATTCCTCAAGGATTAAGACTTGATTCAATCAATACCAAAAGAACTTAAGGACAAAGACCAATTTCATTTATGGATTAAGACTTGATTCCAATCAATGGCAAAAGAACTAAAGAAAGAGAGAAACCAATTCCTTAAGGATTAAGACTTGATTCAATCAATTACAAAAAGAACTTAAAGGACAAAGAGAAACCAATTCCTTAAGGATTAAGACTTGATTCCAATCAATACCAAAAGAAACTAGAAAGAAAGAAACCAATTCCTTAAGGATTAAGACTTGATTCAATCAATTACCAAAAGAACTTAAGGACAAGAGAAACCAATTCCTTAAGGATTAAGACTTGATTCCAATCAATTACAAAAAAGAACTTAAAGACAAAGAGAAACCAATTCCTCAAGGATTAAGACTTGATTCAATCAATACAAAAAGAACTTAGAAAGAGAAACCAATTCATAAGGATTAAGACTTGATTCCAATCAATTACCAAAGAACTTAAAGGACAAAGAGAAACCAATTCCTAAGGATTAAGACTTGATTCCAATCAATACAAAAAGAACTTAAGACAAAGAGAAACCAATTCCTTAAGGATTAAGACTTGATTCCAATCAATTACCAAAAGAACTAAAGACAAAGAGAAACCAATTCCTTAAGGATTAAGACTTGATTCCAATCAATACCAAAAGAACTTAAGACAAAGAGAAACCAATTCCTTAAGATTAAGACTTGATTCCAATCAATACCAAAAGAAACTAGAAAAAGAGAAACCAATTCCTTAAGGATTAAGACTTGATTCCAATCAATTACCAAAAGAACTTAAAGGACAAAGAGAAACCAATTCCTTAAGGATTAAGACTTGATTCCAATCAATGGCAAAAAGAACTTAAAAGACAAAGAGAAACCAATTCCTTAAGATTAAGACTTGATTCCAATCAATACCAAAGAACTTAGGACAAAGAGAAACCAATTCCTTAAGGATTAAGACTTGATTCCAATCAATGGCAAAAGAACTTAAAGGACAAAGAGAAACCAATTCATTAAGGATTTAAGACTTGATTCCAATCAATACCAAAAGAAACTAAAGGACAAAGAGAAACCAATTCATTAAGGATTAAGACTTGATTCCCAATCAATTACAAAAGAACTTAAAGACAAAGAGAAACCAATTCCTTAGGATTAAGACTTGATTCCCAATCAATGGCAAAAAGAACTTAAAGACAAAGAGAAACCAATTCATTAAGGATTAAGACTTGATTCAATCAATACCAAAAGAACTTAAAGGACAAAGAGAAACCAATTCCTTAGGATTAAGACTTGATTCCAATCAATTACCAAGAACTTAAGGACAAAGAGAAACCAATTCAAGGATTAAGACTTGATTCCAATCAAATACCAAAAAGAACTTAAAAGACAAAGAGAAACCAAATTCATTAAGGATTAAGACTTGATTCCAATCAATACCAAAAAGAAACTTAAAGGAAAAAGAGAAACCAATTCCTTAAGGATTAAGACTTGTTCCAATCAATTACCAAAAGAACTTAAAGACAAGAGAAACCAATTCTCAAGGATTAAGACTTGATTCAATCAATGGCAAAAGAACTTAAAGGAGAAACCAATTCATTATGGATTAAGACTTGATTCCAATCAATACAAAAAGAACTTAGAGGAAAGAGAAACCAATTCCTTAAGGATTAAGACTTAGATTCCAATCAATGGCAAAAGAACTTAAAGACAAAGAGAAACCAATTCCTTAAGGATTAAGACTTGATTCCAATCAATACAAAAAGAAACTAAAGGAAAAACCAATTCCTTAAGGATTAAGACTTGATTCCAATCAATTACCAAGAACTTAAAGGACAAAGAGAAACCAATTCCTCAAGGATTAAGACTTGATTCCAATCAATTACAAAAAGAACTTAAAAGACAAAGAGAAACCAATTCATTAAGGATTAAGACTTGATTCAATCAATACCAAAAGAACTTAAAGGAAAAGAGAAACCAATTCCTAAGGATTAAGACTTGATTCCAATCAATTACCAAAAAGAACTTAAGGACAAAGAGAAACCAATTCCTTAAGGATTAAGACTTGATTCAATCAATGGCAAAAAGAACTTAAAGACAAGAGAAACCAATTCATTAAGGATTAAGACTTGATTCCAATCAATACCAAAAGAACTTAGAGAAAAGAGAAACCAATTCCTAAGGATTAAAGACTTGATTCCCAATCAATACCAAAAAAGAACTTAAAGGACAAAGAGAAACCAATTCCTTAAGATTAAGACTGATTCCAATCAATGGCAAAAAGAACTTAAAGACAGAGAAACCAATTCATTAAGGATTAAGACTTGTTCAATCAATTACCAAAAGAACTTAAAGGAAAGAGAAACCCAATTCCTTAAGGATTAAGACTTGATTCCAATCAATTACCAAAAGAACTTAAGGACAAGAGAAACCAATTCCTTAAGGATTAAGACTTGATTCCAATCAATGGCAAAAAGAACTTAAAGACAAGAGAAACCAATTCCTTAAGGATTAAGACTTGATTCCAATCAATTACCAAAGAACTTAGAAAGAGAAACCCAATTCCTCAAGGATTAAGACTTGATTCCAATCAATACAAAAAGAACTTAAAGACAAAGAGAAAACCAATTCATTAAGGATTAAGACTTGATTCCAATCAATGGCAAAAAGAACTAAAGGAAAAGAGAAACCAATTCCTAAGGATTAGAGACTTGATTCCAATCAATTACCAAAAGAACTTAAAGACAAAGAGAAACCAATTTCCTCAAGGATTTAAGACTTGATTCAAATCAATGGCAAAAGAACTTAAAGACAAAGAGAACCAATTCCTTATGGATTAAGACTTGATTTCCAATCAATGGCAAAAGAACTAAAGACAAAGAGAAACCAATTCATTAAGGATTAAGACTTGATTCCAATCAATTACCAAAAGAACTTAAGGACAAAGAGAAACCAATCCTCAAGGATTAAGACTTGATTCCCAATCAAATACCAAAAGAACTTAAAGACAAGAGAGAACCAATTCATTAAGGATTTAAGACTTGATTCCAATCAAATACCAAAAGAAACTAGAGGAAAGAGAGAACCCAATTCATTAGGATTAAGACTTGATTCCAATCAATTACCAAAAGAACTTAAGGAAAAGAGAAACCAATTCCTCAAGGATTAAGACTTGATTCCAATCAATACCAAAAGAACTTAAAGACAAAGAGAAACCAATTCCTTAAGGATTTAAGACTTGATTCCAATCAATACCAAAAAGAACTTAAAGGAAAGAGAAACCAATTCCTAAGATTAAAGACTTGATTCCAATCAATTACCAAAAGAACTTAAAGGAAAAGAGAAACCAATTCCTTAAGGATTAAGACTTGATTCCAATCAATACCAAAAGAACTAAAGACAAAGAGAAACCAATTCCTTAAGATTAAGACTTGATTCAATCAATACCAAAGAACTTAGAAAAAGAGAAACCAATTCCTTAAGGATTAAAGACTTGATTCCAATCACCAAAAGAACTTAAAAGACAAGAGAAACCAATTCCTTAAGGATTAAGACTTGATTCAATCAATGGCAAAAAGAACTTAAGGACAAAGAGAAACCAATTCCTTAAGGATTAAGACTTGATTCAATCAATACAAAAGAACTTAAGGAAAAAGAGAAACCAATTCCTTAAGGATTAAGACTTGATTCCAATCAATTACCAAAAAGAACTTAAAGACAAAGAGAAACCAATTCCTCAAGGATTAAGACTTGATTCAATTCAATAAAAAAGAAAGACTAAAGACAAGAAACCAATTCCTTAGGATTAAGACTTGATTCCAATCAATACCAAAAAGAACTTAAAGGACAAAGAGAAACCAATTCCTTAAGGATTAAGACTTGATTCAATCAATTACAAAAGAAACTAAAGGAAGAGAAACCAATTCCTCAAGGATTAAGACTTGATTCCAATCAATGGCAAAAAGAACTTAGAGGTCAAACAGAAACTAATTCATCAAGGATTAATACTTGATTCAATCAATTACCAAAAAGAACTTAAAAAAGAGAAACCAATTCCTTAAGGATTAAGACTTGATTCCAATCAATACCAAAAGAAACTAAAAAGAGAAACCAATTCCTCAAGGATTAAGACTTGATTCCAATCAATTACCAAAAGAACTTAAGACAAAGAGAAACCAATTCATTAAGATTAAGACTTGATTCCAATCAATACCAAAAAGAACTAAAAACAAGAGAAACCAATTCATTAAGGATTAAGACTTGATTCCAATCAATACCAAAAAGAACTTAGAGGACAAAGAGAAACCAATTCCTTAGGATTAAGACTTGATTCCAATCAATTACCAAAAGAACTTAAAGGACAAGAGAAACCAATTCATTAAGGATTAAGACTTGATTCCAATCAATTACAAAAAGAACTTAAAGGACAGAGAAACCAATTCCTTAAGGATTAAAGACTTGATTCCAATCAATTAAAAGAACTTAGAAAAAGAGAAACCAATTCTCAAGGATTAAGACTTGATTCCAATCAAATGGCAAAAACTTAAAAGACAAGAGAAACCAATTCCTTAGGATTAAGACTTGATTCAATCAATACCAAAAGAACTAAAGGAAAAACCAAATTCCTAAGGATTAAGACTTAGATTCCAATCAATTACCAAAGAACTTAAAGGACAAAGAGAAACCAATTCCTCAAGGATTAAGACTTGATTCCAATCAATGGCAAAAGAACTTAAAGACAAAGAGAAACCAATTCATTAGGATTAAGACTTGATTCCAATCAATACCAAAAGAAACTAGAGGAAAGAGAAACCAATTCCTTAAGGATTAAGACTTGATTCCCAATCAATTACCAAAGAACTTAAAGGAAGAGAAACCAATTCTTAAGGATTAAGACTTGATTCCAATCAATGGCAAAAAGAACTTAAAACAAGAGAAACCAATTCATTATGGATTAAGACTTGATTCCAATCAATACACCAAAAGAAACTAAAGGACAAAGAGAAACCAATTCCTTAAGGATTAAAGACTTGATTCCAATCAATTACCAAGAACTTAAAGGACAAGAGAACCAATTCCTTAAGGATTAAAGACTTGATTCCAATCAATACAAAAAGAACTTAAAGACAAAGAGAAACCAATTCCTTAAGATTAAGACTTGATTCCAATCAATACCAAAGAAACTAAAGGACAAAGAGAAACCAATTCTTAAGGATTAAGACTTATTCAATCAATTACCAAAAGAACTTAAGAGACAAAGAGAAACCAATTCATTAAGGATTTAAGACTTGATTCCAATCAATACCAAAAGAACTAAAAACAAGAGAAACCCAATTCATTAAGGATTAAGACTTGATTCCAATCAATACCAAAAAAGAACTTAAGGAAAAGAGAAACCAATTCCTTAGGATTAAGACTTGATTCCAATCAATTACAAAGAACTTAAGGACAAAGAGAAACCAATTCATTAAGGATTAAGACTTGATTCCAATCAATACCAAAAAAGAACTTAAAAAAGAGAAACCAATTCATTAAGGATTAAGACTTGATTCAATCAATACCAAAAGAACTTAAAGGAAAAGAGAAACCAATTCCTCAAGGATTAAGACTTGATTCCAATCAATACCAAAAGAACTTAAAGGACAAAGAGAAACCAATTCCTTAAGGATTAAGACTTGATTCCAATCAATACCAAAGAACTTAAAGGACAAAGAGAAAACCAATTCCTTAAGGATTAAGACTTGATTCCAATCATTACAAAAGAACTTAAAGGACAAGAGAGAACCAATTCCTTAAGGATTAGACTTGATTCCAATCAATTACCAAAAGAACTTAAAGGACAAGAGAAACCAATTCCTTAAGGATTAAGACTTGATTCCAATCAATTACAAAAAGAACTTAAAGGACAAGAGAAACCAATTCCTTAAGGATTAAGACTTGATTCCAATCAATACCAAAAGAAACTAAAGACAAAGAGAAACCAATTCCTCAAGGATTAAGACTTGATTCCAATCAATTACCAAAAGAACTTAAGGACAGAAGACCAATTCATTAAGGATTAAGACTTGATTCAATCAATTACAAAAAGAACTAAAGAAAAGAGAACCAATTCCTTAAGGATTAAGACTTGATTCAATCAATTACCAAAGAACTTAAAGACAAGAGAAAAACCAATTCCTTAAGATTAAGACTTGATTCCAATCAATGGCAAAAGAACTTAAAAGACAAGAGAAACCAATTCATTAAGATTAAGACTTGATTCCAATCAATACCAAAAAGAACTTAAAAAGAGAAACCAATTCCTCAAGGATTAAGACTTGAGTTCCAATCAATTACCAAAAAGAACTTAAAGGACAAAGAGAAACCAATTCTCAAGGATTAAGACTTGATTCAATCAATGGCAAAAAGAACTTAAAGGAAAAAGAGAAACCAATTCATTAAGGATTAAGACTTGATTCAATCAATACAAAAAGAAACTAAAGGAAAGAGAAACCAATTCCTTAAGGATTAAGACTTATTCCAATCAATTACAAAAGAACTTAAAGGACAAGAGAAACCAATTCCTTAAGGATTAAGACTTGATTCCAATCAATGGCAAAAAGAACTTAAAGACAAAGAGAAACCCAATTCATTAAGGATTAAGACTTGATTCCAATCAATACAAAAGAACTTAAAGGAAAAGAGAAACCAATTCCTTAAGGATTAAGACTTGATTCCAATCAATTAAAAGAACTTAAGGAAGAGAAAGAAACCAATTCCTAAGGATTAAGACTTGATTCCAATCAATGGCAAAAAGAACTTAAAGGACAAAGAGAAACCAATTCATTATGGATTAAGACTTGATTCCAATCAATACCAAAAGAACTAAAGGAAAGAGAAACCAATTTCATAAGGATTAAGACTTATTCAATCAATTACCAAAAGAACTTAAAGGACAAGAGAAACCAATTCCTAAGGATTAAGACTTGATTCCAATCAATACCAAAAGAACTTAAAAGACAAGAGAAACCAATTCATTAAGGATTTAAGACTTGATTCCAATCAATACCAAAAGAACTAAAGGAAAGAGAAACCAATTCCTTAAGGATTAAGACTTGATTCCAATCAATACCAAAAAGAACTTAAGGACAAAAGAGAAACCAATTCTTAAGGGATTAAGACTTGATTCCAATCAATGGCAAAAGAACTTAAAGACAAGAGAAACCAATTCATTAAGGATTTAAGACTTGATTCAATCAATGGCACCAAAAGAACTTAAAGAAAAGAGAAACCAATTCCTTAAGGGATTAAGACTTGATTCCAATCAATTACCAAAAGAACTTAAAGACAAAGAGAAACCCAATTCCTTAAGGATTAAGACTTGATTCCCAATCAATGGCAAAAGAACTTAAAGACAAAGAGAAACCAATTCATTAAGGATTAAGACTTGATTCCAATCAATACAAAAGAACTAGAGGAAAGAGAAACCAATTCCTTAAGATTAAGACTTGATTCCAATCAATTACCAAAAGAACTTAAGGACAAGAGAGAAACCAATTCCTCAAGGATTAAGACTTGATTCCCAATCAATGGCAAAGAACTTAAAGACAAGAGAAACCAATTCATTATGGATTTAAGACTTGATTCCAATCAATACCAAAAGAAACTAGAGGAAGAGAAACCAATTCCTTAAGGATTAAGACTTAGTTCCAATCAATTACCAAAGAACTTAAGGACAAGAGAAACCAATTCCTCAAGGATTAAGACTTGATTCCAATCAATGGCAAAAGAACTTAAAGGACAAGAGAGAACCAATTCATTAAGGATTAAGACTTGATTCCAATCAATACCAAAAGAACTAGAGGAAAAGAGAAACCAATTCCTTAAGGATTAAGACTTGATTCCAATCAATTACCAAAACTTAAAGGACAAGAGAAACCAATTCCTCAAGGATTAAGACTTGATTCCAATCAATGGCAAAAGAACTTAAAGGACAAGAGAAACCAATTCATTAAGATTAAGACTTGATTCCAATCAATACCAAAAAGAAACTAAAGGAAAAGAGAAACCAATTCCTTAAGGATTAAGACTTGAGATTCCAATCAATACCAAAAAAAGAACTTAAGGACAAAGAGAAACCAATTCCTTAAGGATTAAGACTTGATTCAATCAATACCAAAGAACTTAAAGGACAAGAGAAAACCAATTCTTAAGGATTAAGACTTGATTCCAATCAATACCAAAAAAGAACTTAAAGGACAAAGAGAAACCAATTCCTTAAGGATTAAGACTTGATTCCAATCAATTACCAAAGAACTTAAAGGACAAGAGAAACCAATTCTTAAGGATTAAGACTTGATTCCATCAATACAAAAAGAACTTAAAGACAAGAGAAACCAATTCCTTAAGGATTTAAGACTTGATTCCAATCAATACCAAAAGAACTAAAAGACAAAGAGAAACCAATTCCTTAAGGATTAAGACTTGATTCCAATCAATTACAAAAGAACTTAAGAAAAGAAGAAACCAATTCCTTAAGGATTAAGACTTGATTCCAATCAATACCAAAAAGAACTTAAAGAGAAACCAATTCTTAGGATTAAGACTTGATTCCAATCAATTACAAAAGAACTTAAAGACAAAGAGAAACCAATTCATTAAGGATTAAGACTTGATTCCCAATCAATGCAAAAAAGAACTTAAAACAAGAGAAACCAATTCCTTAAGGATTAAGACTGATTCCAATCAATACCAAAAGAAACTTAAAGGAAAGAAACCAATTCTTAAGGATTAAGACTTGATTCAATCAATTACAAAAGAACTTAAGGACAAGAGAAACCAATTCATTAAGGATTAAGACTTGATTCAATCAATGGCAAAAGAACTTAAAGAAAAGAGAAACCAATTCATTATGGATTAAAGACTTGATTCAATCAATACCAAAGAAACTTAAAGAGGAAGAGAAAAACCAATTCCTTAAGGATTAAAGACTTGATTCCAATCAATTACAAAAAGAACTTAAAGGACAAGAGAAACCAATTCATTAAGGATTAAGACTTGATTCCAATCAATGGCAAAAAGAACTTAAAGAAAAGAGAAACCAATTCATTAAGGATTAAGACTTGATTCCAATCAATACCAAAAAGAAACTAGAGGAAAGAGAAACCAATTCCTTAGGATTAAGACTTGATTCCAATCAATTACCAAAAAGAACTTAAGGACAAAGAGAAACCATTCCTCAAGGATTAAGACTTGATTCCAATCAATGGCAAAAAAGAACTTAAAAGAGAAACCAATTCATTATGGATTAAGACTTGATTCCAATCAATTACCAAAAGAACTTAGAGGAAAAAGAGAAAACCAATTCCTCAAGGATTAAGACTTAGTTCCAATCAATACCAAAGAACTTAAGGACAAAGAGAAACCAATTCCTCAGGATTAAGACTTGATTCCAATCAATGGCAAAAGAACTTAAAGACAAAGAGAAACCAATTCATTAAGGATTAAGACTTGATTCCAATCAATACCAAAAGAAACTAGAGGACAAAGAGAAACCAATTCCTAAGGATTAAGACTTAGTTCCAATCAATTACCAAAGAACTTAAAGACAAGAGAAACCAATTCATCAAGGATTAAGACTTGATTCCAATCAATACCAAAGAACTTAAAGACAAAGAGAAACCAATTCATTAAGGATTAAGACTTGATTCCAATCAATACCAAAAAGAACTAGAGGAAAAGAGAAACCAATTCCTCAAGGATTAAGACTTGATTCCAATCAATTACCAAAGAACTTAAGGACAAAGAGAAACCAATTCCTCAAGGATTAAGACTTGATTCCAATCAATGGCAAAAGAACTTAAAGACAAAAGAGAAACCAATTCATTATGGATTAAGACTTGATCCAATCAATACAAAAGAAACTAGAGGAAAAAGAGAAACCAATTCAAGGATAAGACTTATTCCAATCAATTACCAAAAGAACTTAAAGACAAGAGAAACCAATTCCTCAAGGATTAAGACTTGATTCCAATCAATGGCAAAAAGAACTTAAAAGACAAAGAGAAACCAATTCATTACGGATTAAGACATGTATCCAATCAATACCAAAGAACTAGAGGAAAAGAGAAACCAATTCCTTAGGATTAAGACTTGATTCCAATCAATTACCAAAGAACTTAAAGGACAAGAGAAACCAATTCCTCAAGGATTAAGACTTGATTCCAATCAATGGCAAAAGAACTTAAAGGACAAGAGAAACCAATTCATTATGGATTAAGACTTGATTCCAATCAATACCAAAAGAACTAGAGGAAAAAGAGAAACCAATTCCTTAAGGATTAAGACTTATTCAATCAATTACCAAAAGAACTTAAGGACAAAGAGAAACCAATTCCTCAAGGATTAAGACTTGATTCCAATCAATGGCAAAAAGAACTTAAAACAAGAGAAACCAATTCATTAAGGATTAAGACTTGATTCCAATCAATACCCAAAAAGAACTAGAGGAAAAAGAGAAACCAATTCCTCAAGGATTAAGACTTGATTCCCAATCAATTACCAAAAGAACTTAAAGGACAAGAGAAACCAATTCCTCAAGGATTAAGACTTGATTCCAATCAATACAAAAGAACTTAAAAGACAAAGAGAAACCAATTCATTAAGGATTAAAGACTTGATTCCAATCAATACCAAAAAGAACTAAAGGAAAAAGAGAAACCAATTCCTTAAGGATTAAGACTTGAGTTCCAATCAATTACAAAAAGAACTTAAAGGACAAGAGAAACCAATTCCTTTTGGAATAAGACTGGATTCCAATCAATGGCAAAAAGAACTTAAAGGACAAAGAGAAACCAATTCATTAATGATTAAGACTTGTTTCCAATCAATACCAAAAGAACTTAAAGGAAAAGAGAACCAATTCCTTAAGGATTAAGACTTGATTCCAATCAATTACAAAAAGAACTTAAAGGACAAAGAGAAACCAATTCATTATGGATTAAGACTTGATTCCCAATCAATACCAAAAAGAACTTAAAGAAAGAGAAACCAATTCCTTAAGGATTAAGACTTGATTCAATCAATACCCAAAAGAACTTAAAGGACAAGAGAGAACCAATTCCTCAAGGATTAAGACTTGATTCCAATCAATACCAAAAGAACTTAAAGACAAAGAGAAACCAATTCATTAAGGATTAAGACTTGATTCCAATCAATACCAAAAGAACTTAAAGAAAAGAGAAACCAATTCATTAAGGATTAAGACTTGATTCCAATCAATACCAAAAGAACTTAAAGGAAAAAGAGAAACCAATTCCTTAAGGATTAAGACTTGATTCCAATCAATTACAAAAGAACTTAAAGACAAAGAGAACCACCATTCATTAAGGATTAAGACTTGATTCCAATCAATGGCAAAAAGAACTTAAAGGACAAAGAGAAACCAATTCATTAAGGATTAAGACTTGATTCCCAATCAATACCAAAAGAAACTTAAAGAAAAGAGAAACCAATTCCTTAAGATTAAGACTTGATTCCAATCAATGGCCAAAAGAACTTAAGGACAAGAGAAACCAATCCTTAAGGATTAAGACTTGATTCCAATCAATACCAAAGAAACTTAAAGACAAAAGAGAAACCAATTCATTAAGGATTAAGACTTGATTCCAATCAATTACAAAAGAAACTAAAGGAAAGAGAGAACCAATTCCTCAGGATTAAGACTTGATTTCCAATCAATACCAAAAGAACTTAAAGGACAAAGAGAAACCAATTCATTAAGGATTAAGACTTGATTCCCAATCAATTACAAAAAGAACTTAAAAAAAGAGAAACCAATTCCTTAAGGATTAAGACTTGATTCCAATCAATACCAAAAGAAACTTAAAGGAAAAGAAACCAATTCCTCAAGGATTAAGACTTGATTCCAATCAATTAAAAGAACTTAAAGGACAAAGAAACCAATTCATTATGGATTAAGACTTGATTCCAATCAATTACAAAAAGAACTTAAAGGACAAGAGAAACCAATTCCTTAAGGATTAAGACTTGATTCCAATCAATTACCAAAAGAACTTATTGAACAAAGACAAACCAATTCATCAAGGATTAAGACTTGTTTCCAATCAATGGCAAAAAGAACTTAAAAGATAAAGAGAAACCAATTCATTATGGATTAAGACTTGATTCCAATCAATACCAAAATAAACTTAATGGAAAAAGTTAAACCAATTCCTTAATGATTAAGGCTTGATTCCAATCAATTACCAAGAACTTAAAGACAAGAGAGAACCAATTCCTCAAGGATTAAGACTTTGATTCCAATCAATGGCAAAAGAACTTAAAAGACAAAGAGAAACCAATTCATTAAGGATTAAGACTTGATTCCAATCAATACCAAAAGAACTAGAGGAAAAGAAGAAACCAATTCCTTAAGGATTAAGACTTATTCCAATCAATTACCAAAAGAACTTAAAGGACAAAGAGAAACCAATTCCTCAAGGATTAAGACTTGATTCCAATCAATGGCAAAAGAACTTAAAAGACAAAGAGAAACCAATTCATTATGGATTAAGACTTGATTCCAATCAATACCAAAAGAAACTAGAGAAAAAGAGAAACCAATTCCTTAAGGATTAAGACTTGTTCCAATCAATTACCAAAAAGAACTTAAAGGACAAAGAGAAACCAATTCCTCAAGGATTAAGACTTGATTCCAATCAATGGCAAAAGAACTTAAAAGACGAAGAGAAACCAATTCATTATGGATTAAGACTTGATTCCAATCAATACCAAAAAGAAACTAGAGGAAAAAGAGAAACCAATTCCTTAAGGATTAAGACTTAGTTCCAATCAATTACCAAAAGAACTTAAAGGACAAAGAGAAACCAATTCCTCAAGGATTAAGACTTGCTTCCAATCAATTGCAAAAGGAACATAAAGGAGAATGAGAAACCAATTCATTATGGATTAAGACTTGATTCCAATCAATACCAAAAAGAACCTAGAGGAAAAAGAGAAACCAATTCCTAGAGGATTAAGACTTAGTTCCAATCAATTACAAACAGAACTTAAAGGACAAAGAGAAACCAATTCCTCAAGGATTAAGACTTGATTCCCAATCAATGGCAAAAGAACTTAAAAGACAAAGAGAAACCAATTCATTATGGATTAAGACTTGATTCCAATCAATACAAAAGAACTAGAAGAGAAACCAATTCCTTAAGGATTAAGACTTAGTTCCAATCAATTACCAAAAGAACTTAAAGGACAAGGAGAAATCAATTCCTCAGGTATTCAGACTTGATTCCAATCAATGGCAAAAAGAACTTAAAAGACAAAGAGAAACCAATTCATTATGGATATAGACTTGATTCCAATCAATACCGAAAAGAAACTAGAGGAAAAAAAGAAACCAATTCCTTAAGGATTAAGACTTAGTTCCAATCAATTACCAAAAGAACTTAAAGGACAAAGAGAAACCAATCCTCAAGGATTAAGACTTGATTCAATCAATGGCAAAAGAACTTAAAAAAAGAGAAACCAATTCATTATGGATTAAGACTTGATTCCAATCAATACCAAAAGAACCTAGAGGAAAAGAGAAACCAATTCCTTAAGGATTAAGACTTGATTCCAATCAATTACCAAAAGAACTTAAAGGACAAAGAGAAACCAATCCTCAAGGATTAAAGACTTGATTCAATCAATGGCAAAAAGAACTTAAAAGACAAGAGAAACCAATTCATTATGGATTAAGACTTGATTCCCAATCAATACCAAAAGAACTTAGAGAAAAGAGAAACCAATTCCTTAAGGATTAAGACTTATTCCAATCAATTACCAAAGAACTTAAAGGACAAAGAGAAACCAATCCTCAAGGATTAAGACTTGATTCCAATCAATGGCAAAAGAACTTAAAGACAAAGAGAAACCAATTCATTAAGGATTAAGACTTGATTCAATCAATTACCAAAAGAAACTAGAGGAAAAGAGAAACCAATTCCTTAGGATTAAGACTTCCAATCAATTACCAAAAGAACTTAAAGGACAAAGAGAAACCAATTCAAGGATTAAGACTTGATTCCAATCAATGGCAAAAAGAACTTAAAGACAAAGAGAAACCAATTCATTATGGATTAAGACTTGATTCCAATCAATATACAAAAAGAACTTAGAGGAAAAGAGAAACCAATTCCTAAGGATTAAGACTTAGTTCCAATCAATTACCAAAAGAACTTAAAGGACAAAGAGAAACCAATTCCTCAAGGATTAAGACTTGATTCCAATCAATGGCAAAAGAACTTAAAAGACAAAGAGAAACCAATTCATTAAGGATTAAGACTTGATTCCAATCAATACCAAAAGAAACTAAAGGACAAAGAGAAACCAATTCCTTAAGGATTAAGACTTGAGTTCCAATCAATTACCAAAAGAACTTAAAGGACAAAGAGAAACCAATTCCTCAAGGATTAAGACTTGATTCCAATCAATGGCAAAAAGAACTTAAAGACAAGAGAAACCAATTCATTAAGGATTAAGACTTGATTCCAATCAATACCAAAAAGAACTTAGAGGAAAAGAGAAACCAATTCCTTAAGGATTAAGACTTGATTCCAATCAATTACAAAAGAACTTAAAGACAAAGAGAAACCAATTCATCAAGGATTAAGACTTGATTCCAATCAATGGCAAAAAAGAACTTAAAGGAAAGAGAAACCAATTCCTTAAGGATTAAGACTTGATTCCAATCAATTACCAAAAAGAACTTAAAGGACAAAGAGAAACCAATTCCTTAAGGATTAAGACTTGATTCCAATCAATGGCAAAAAGAACTTAAAGGACAAAGAGAAACCAATTAATTAATGATTAAGACTTGATTCCAATCAATGGCAAAAAGAACTAAAGGAAAAAGAGAAACCAATTCCTTAAGGATTAAGACTTGATTCCAATCAATTACCAAAAGAACTTAAAGGACAAAGAGAAAACCAATTCCTCAAGGATTAAGACTTGATTCCAATCAATGGCAAAAAGAACTTAAAGACAAGAGAAACCAATTCATTAAGGATTAAGACTTGATTCCAATCAATACCAAAAAGAAACTAGAGGAAAGAGAAACCAATTCCTTAGGATGAAGACTTAGTTCCAACCAATTACCAAAAGAACATAAAGGACAAAGAGAAACCAATTCCTCAAGGATTAAGACTTGATTCCAATCAATGGCAAAAAGAACTAAAAGACAAAGAGAAACCAATTCATTAAGGATTAAGACTTGATTCCAATCAATTACAAAAAGAACTTAGAGAAAAGAGAAACCAATTCCTAAGGATTAAGACTTAGTTCCAATCAATTACAAAAGAACTTAAAGGACAAGAGAAACCAATTCTTCAAGGATTAAGACTTGATTCCAATCAATGGCAAAAAGAACTTAAGAGGAAAAGAGAAACCAATTCATTATAGATTAAGACTTGATTCCAATCAATACCAAAAGAACTTAGAGGACAAAGAGAAACCAATTCCTTAAGGATTAAGACTTGATTCCAATCAATTACAAAAGAACTTAAAGGACAAGAGAAACCAATTCATTAAGGATTAAGACTTGATTCCAATCAATGGCAAAAAGAACTTAAAGGACAAAGAGAAACCAATTCATTATGGATTAAGACTTGATTCCAATCAATTACCAAAAGAACTTAGAGGAAAAGAGAAACCAATTCAAAGGATTAAGACTTGATTCCAATCAATTACAAAAGAACTTAAAGACAAAGAGAAACCAATTCATTAAGGATTAAGACTTGATTCCAATCAATACAAAAAGAACTAGAGGAAAAGAGAAACCAATTCCTTAAGGATTAAGACTTGATTCCAATCAATTACAAAAGAACTTAAGGACAAAGAGAAACCAATTCCTCAAGGATTAAGACTTGATTCCAATCAATGGCAAAAAGAACTTAAAGACAAAGAGAAACCAATTCATTAAGGATTAAGACTTGATTCCAATCAATACCAAAAAGAACTTAGAGGAAAGAGAGAACCAATTCCTTAAGGATTAAGACTTGATTCCAATCAATTACCAAAAGAACTTAAAGGACAAAGAGAAACCAATTCCTTAAGGATTAAGACTTGATTCCAATCAATGGCAAAAGAACTTAAAGGACAAAGAGAAACCAATTCATTAAGGATTAAGACTTGATTCCAATCAATACCAAAGAAACTTAAGAGAAAG
This sequence comes from Pterocarpus macrocarpus, assembly GCA_031439585.1. Classification (NCBI taxonomy): domain Eukaryota; kingdom Viridiplantae; phylum Streptophyta; class Magnoliopsida; order Fabales; family Fabaceae; genus Pterocarpus; species Pterocarpus macrocarpus. The sequence goes on from JAVHNN010000411.1 coordinate 36,990, forward strand.
AGAAACCAATTCCTTAAGGATTAAGACTTGATTCCAATCAATTACAAAAAGAACTTAAAGGAAAAAGAGAAACCAATTCCTTAAGGATTAAGACTTGATTCCAATCAATGGCAAAAGAACTTAAAGACAAAGAGAAACCAATTCATTAAGGATTAAGACTTGATTCCAATCAATACCAAAAAAGAACTAAAGGAAAAGAGAAACCAATTCCTTAAGGATTAAGACTTGATTCCAATCAATTACCAAAAGAACTTAAAGGACAAAGAGAAACCAATTCCTCAAGGATTAAGACTTGATTCCAATCAATGGCAAAAGAACTTAAAGGACAAAGAGAAACCAATTCATTATGGATTAAGACTTGATTCCAATCAATACCAAAAGAACTTAGAGGAAAGAGAAACCAATTCCTTAAGGATTAAGACTTGATTCCAATCAATTACCAAAAGAACTTAAGGACAAGAGAAACCAATTCCTCAAGGATTAAGACTTGATTCCAATCAATGGCAAAAGAACTTAAAAGACAAAGAGAAACCAATTCATTAAGATTAAGACTTGATTCCAATCAATACCAAAAAGAACTTAGAAGGAAGAGAAACCAATTCCTTAAGGATTAAGACTTAGATTCCAATCAATTACAAAAAGAACTTAAAGGACAAGAGAAACCAATTCTCAAGGATTAAGACTTGATTCCAATCAATGGCAAAAGAACTTAAAAGACAAAGAGAAACCAATTCATTAAGGATTAAGACTTGATTCCAATCAATACCAAAAAGAACTTAGAGGAAAAGAGAAACCAATTCCTTAAGGATTAAGACTTAGATTCCAATCAATTACCAAAAGAACTTAAAGGACAAGAGAAACCAATTCCTCAAGGATTAAGACTTGATTCCAATCAATGGCAAAAGAACTTAAAGACAAAGAGAAACCAATTCATTATGGATTAAGACTTGATTCCAATCAATACAAAAAGAACTTAGAGGAAAAGAGAAACCAATTCCTTAAGGATTAAGACTTGATTCCAATCAATTACCAAAAAGAACTTAAAGGACAAAGAGAAACCAATTCCTCAAGGATTAAGACTTGATTCCAATCAATACCAAAAGAACTTAAAGGACAAAGAGAAACCAATTCATTAGATTAAGACTTGATTCCAATCAATTACCAAAAAGAACTTAAAGGAAAAGAGAAACCAATTCCTTAAGGATTAAGACTTGATTCCAATCAATTACCAAAAGAACTTAAGGACAAAGAGAAACCAATTCCTCAAGATTAAGACTTGATTCCAATCAATGGCAAAAGAACTTAAAGACAAAGAGAAACCAATTCATTATGGATTAAGACTTGATTCCAATCAATTACCAAAAGAACTTAAAGGAAAGAGAAACCAATTGCTTAAGGATAAAGACTTGATTCCAATCAATTACCAAAAGAACTTAAAGGACAAGGAGAAACAAATTCCTCAAGGATTAAGACTTGATTCCAATCAATGGCAAAAGAACTTAAAGACAAAGAGAAACCAATTCATTATGGATTAAGACTTGATTCCAATCAATACCAAAAGAACTTAGAGGAAAAGAAACCAATTCCTTAAGGATTAAGACTTAGTTCCAATCAATTATCAAAAGAACTTAAAGGACAAAGAGAAACCAATTCCTCAAGGATTAAGACTTGATTCCAATCAATGGCAAAAAGAACTTAAAAGACAAAGAGAAACCAATTCATTAATGATTAAGACTTGTTTCCAATCAATACCAAACAGAACTTAGAGGAAAAAGAGAAACCAATTCCTTAAGGATTAAGACTTAGTTCCAATCAATTACCAAAAGAACTTAAAGGACAAGAGAAACCAATTCCTCAAGGATTAAGACTTGATTCCAATCAATGGCAAAAGAACTTAAAGGACAAAGAGAAACCAATTCATTAAGGATTAAGACTTGATTCCAATCAATACCAAAAAGAACTTAAAGGAAAGAGAAACCAATTCCTTAAGGATTAAGACTTGATTCCAATCAATTACCAAAAGTACATAAAGGATAAAGAGAAACCAATTCCTTAAGGATTAAGACTTGATTACCATCAATGGCAAAAGAACTTAAAGACAAAGAGAAACCAATTCATTAAGGATTAAGACTTGATTCCAATCAATTACCAAAAGAACTTAGAGGAAAAGAGAACCAATTCCTTAAGGATTAAGACTTGATTCCAATCAATGGCAAAAGAACTTAAAGACAAAGAGAAACCAATTCCTTAAGGATTAAGACTTGATTCCAATCAATGGCAAAAGAACTTAAAGGACAAAGAGAAACCAATTCATTAAGGATTAAGACTTGATTCCAATCAATTACCAAAAGAACTTAAAGGACAAAGAGAAACCAATTCCTTAAGGATTAAGACTTGATTCCAATCAATTACCAAAAGAACTTAAAGGACAAAGAGAAACCAATTCCTTAAGGATTAAGACTTGATTCCAATCAATGGCAAAAGAACTTAAAACAGAGAAAAACCAATTCATTATGGATTAAGACTTGATTCCAATCAATTACCAAAAGAACTTAAAGGAAAAGAGAAACCAATTCCTTAAGGATTAAGACTTGATTCCAATCAATTACCAAAAGAACTTAAGGACAAAGAGAAGCCAATTCCTCAAGGATTAAGACTTGTTTCCAATCAATGGCAAAAAGAACTTAAAGAACAAAGAGAAACCAATTCATTACGCATTAAGACTTGATTCCATTCAATACCAAAAGAACTTAAAGGAAAAGAGAAACCAATTCCTTAAGGATTAAGACTTGATTCCAATCAATTACAAAAGAACTTAAGGACAAAGAGAAACCAATTCCTCAAGGATTAAGACTTGATTCCAATCAATACCAAAAAGAACTTAAAAGACAAAGAGAAACCAATTCATTAAGGATTAAGACTTGATTCCAATCAATACCAAAAGAACTTAAAGGAAAAGAGAAAACCAATTCCTTAAGGATTAAGACTTGATTCCAATCAATTACAAAAGAACTTAAAGGACAAAGAGAAACCAATTCCTCAAGGATTAAGACTTGATTCCAATCAATGGCAAAAGAACTTAAAAGACAAGAGAAACCAATTCATTAAGGATTAAGACTTGATTCCAATCAATTACCAAAAGAACTTAAAGGAAAAGAGAAACCAATTCCTTAAGGATTAAGACTTGATTCCAATCAATGGCAAAAAGAACTTAAAGGACAAAGAGAAACCAATTCCTTAAGGATTAAGACTTGATTCCAATCAATGGCAAAAGAACTTAAAAGACAAGAGAAACCAATTCATTAAGGATTAAGACTTGATTCCAATCAATTACCAAAAGAACTTAAAGGAAAAAGAGAAACCAATTCCTTAAGGATTAAGACTTGATTCCAATCAATTACCAAAAGAACTTAAAGGACAAAGAGAAACCAATTCATTAAGGATTAAGACTTGATTCCAATCAATGGCAAAAAGAACTTAAGACAAAGAGAAACCAATTCATTAAGGATTAAGACTTGATTCCAATCAATACCAAAAAAACTTAAAGGACAAAGAGAAACCAATTCCTTAAGGATTAAGACTTGATTCCAATCAATTACAAAAGAACTTAAAGGACAAAGAGAAACCAATTCAAGGATTAAGACTTGATTCCAATCAATCAATGGCAAAAGAACTTAAAGAACAAAGAGAAACCAATTCCTTAAGGATTAAGACTTGATTCCAATCAATACCAAAAAAACTTAAAAGACAAAGAAACCAATTCCTTAAGGATTAAGACTTGATTCCAATCAATTACCAAAAGAACTTAAAGGACAAAGAGAAACCAATTCCTTAAGGATTAAGACTTGATTCCAATCAATGGCAAAAAGAACTTAAAGGACAAAGAGAAACCAATTCATTAAGGATTAAGACTTGATTCCAATCAATACCAAAAAGAACATAAAGGATAAAGAGAAACCAATTCCTTAAGGATTAAGACTTGATTCCAATCAATTACCAAAAGAACTTAAAGGACAAAGAGAAACCAATTCATTAAGGATTAAGACTTGATTCCAATCAATACCAAAAGAACTTAAAGGACAAAGAGAAACCAATTCCTTAAGGATTAAGACTTGATTCCAATCAATACCAAAAGAACTTAAAGGACAAAGAGAAACCAATTCCTCAAGGATTAAGACTTGATTCCAATCAATGGCAAAAGAACTTAAAGGACAAAGAGAAACCAATTCATTAAGGATTAAGACTTGATTCCAATCAATACCAAAAGAACTTAAAGACAAAGAGAAACCAATTCATTAAGGATTAAGACTTGATTCCAATCAATTACCAAAAGAACTTAAAGGACAAAGAGAAACCAATTCTTAAGGATTAAGACTTGATTCCAATCAATTACCAAAAGAACTTAAAGGACAAAGAGAAACCAATTCCTCAAGGATTAAGACTTGATTCCAATCAATTACAAAAGGAACATAAAGGAGAATAAGAAACCAATTCCTTAAGGATTAAGACTTAGTTCCAATCAATTACCAAAAGAACTTAAAGGGGAAAGAGAAACCAATTCCTCAAGGATTAAGACTTGATTCCAATCAATTACCAAAAGAACTTAAATGACAAAGAGAAACCAATTCCTCAAGGATTAAGACTTGATTCCAATCAATACCAAAAGAACTTAAAGACAAAGAGAAACCAATTCATTAAGGATTAAGACTTGATTCCAATCAATTACCAAAAGAACTTAAAGGAAAAAGACAAACCAATTCCTTAAGGATTAAGACTTGTTCCAATCAATTACCAAAAGAACTTAAAGGACAAAGAGAAACCAATTCCTCAAGGATTAAGACTTGATTCCAATCAATGGCAAAAGAAAAAAGACAAAGAGAAACCAATTCATTTAGGATTAAGACATGTTTCCAATCAATGGCCAAAAGAACTTAAAGGACAAAGAGAAACCAATTCCGTAAGGATTAAGACTTAGTTCCAATCAATTACCAAAAGAACTTAAAGGACAAAGAGAAACCAATTCCTCAAGGATTAAGACTTGATTCCAATCAATGGCAAAAAGAACTTAAAAGACAAAGAGAAACCAATTCGTTATGGATAAAGACTTGATTCCATCAATTACCAAAAGAACTTAAAGGAAAAAGAGAAACCAATTCCTTAAGGATTAAGACTTACTTCCAATCAATTACCAAAAGAACTTAAAGGACAAAGAGAAACCAATTCCTCAAGGATTAAGACTTGATTCCAATCAATGGCAAAAAGAACTTAAAGACAAAGAGAAACCAATTCATTAAGGATTAAGTCTTGCTTCCAATCAATTACCAAAAGAACTTAGAGAAAAAGAGAAACCAATTCCTTAAGGATTAAGACTTGATTCCAATCAATGGCCAAAAGAACTTAAAGGACAAAGAGAAACCAATTCCTTAAGGATTAAGACTTGATTCCAATCAATACCAAAAAGAACTTAAAGAAAAAGAGAAACCAATTCATTAAGGATTAAGACTTGATTCCAATCAATTACCAAAAGAACTTAAAGGACAAGAGAAACCAATTCCTTAAGGATTAAGACTTGATTCCAATCAATTACCAAAAGAACTTAAAGGACAAAGAGAAACCAATTCATCAAGGATTAAGACTTGATTCCAATCAATGGCAAAAGAACTTAAAAAAAAGAGAAACCAATTCATTAAGGATTAAGACTTGATTCCAATCAATACCAAAAGAACTTAAAGGACAAAGAGAAACCAATTCCTTAAGGATTAAGACTTGATTCCAATCAATTACAAAAGAACTTAAAGGACAAAGAGAAACCAATTCATTAAGGATTAAGACTTGATTCCAATCAATACCAAAAGAACTTAGAGGACAAAGAGAAACCAATTCATTAAGGATTAAGACTTGATTCCAATCAATTACCAAAAGAACTTAAAGGACAAAGAGAAACCAATTCCTAAGGATTAAGACTTGATTCCAATCAATTACCAAAAAACTTAAAGGACAAAGAGAAACCAATTCATCAAGGATTAAGACTTGATTCCAATCAATGGCAAAAGAACTTAAAGGACAAGAGAAACCAATTCATTAAGGATTAAGACTTGATTCCAATCAATTACCAAAAGAACTTAAAGGAAAAGAGAAACCAATTCCTTAAGGATTAAGACTTGATTCCAATCAATTACCAAAAAGAACTTAAAGGACAAAGAGAAACCAATTCATTAGGATTAAGACTTGATTCCAATCAATACCAAAAGAACTTAAAGGAAAAGAGAAACCAATTCATTAAGGATTAAGACTTGATTCCAATCAATTACCAAAAGAACTTAAAGGACAAAGAGAAACCAATTCCTCAAAGATTAAGACTTGATTCCAATCAATGGCAAAAAGAACTTAAAGGACAAAGAGAAACCAATTGATTACGGATTAAGACTTGCTACCAATCAATACCAAAAAGAACTTAAAGGAAAAGAGAAACCAATTCATTATGGATTAAGACTTGATTCCAATCAATACCAAAAGAGAACTTAAAGGACAAACAGAAACCAATTCCTTAAGGATTAAGACTTGATTCCAATCAATGGCAAAAAGAACTTAAAGGACAAAGAGTAACCAATTCATTAAGGATTAAGACATGTTTCCAATCAATGGTCAAAAGAACTTAAAGGACAAGAGAAACCAATTCCTTAAGGATTAAGACTTGATTCCAATCAATACCACCAAAAGAACTTAAAGGACAAAGAGAAACCAATTCCTTAAGGATTAAGACTTGATTCCAATCAATTACCAAAAGAACTTAAAGGACAAAGAGAAACCAATTCATCAAGGATTAAGACTTGATTCCAATCAATACCAAAAAGAACTTAAAGACAAAGAGAAACCAATTCATTAAGGATTAAGACTTGATTCCAATCAATTACCAAAAGAACTTAAAGGAAAGAGAAACCAATTCCTCAAGGATTAAGACTTGATTCCATTCAATGGCAAAAAGAACTTAAAGGACAAAGAGAAACCAATTCATTATGGATTAAGAATTGATTCCAGTCAATACCAAAAAGAACTTAAAGGACAAAGAGAAACCAATTCCTTAAGGAGTAAGGCTTGATTCCAATCAATTACCAAAAGAACTTAAAGGACAAAGAGAAACCAATTCCTCAAGGATTAAGACTTGATTCCAATCAATGGCAAAAGAACTTAAAGGACAAAGAGAAACCAATTCATTAAGGATTAAGACTTGATTCCAATCAATACCAAAAGAACTTAAAGGAAAAAGAGAAACCAATTCCTTAAGGATTAAGACTTGATTCCAATCAATTACCAAAAGAACTTAAAGGACAAAGAGAAACCAATTCCTCAAGGATTAAGACTTGATTCCAATCAATGGCAAAAGAACTTAAAGACAAAGAGAAACCAATTCCTGGATTAAGACTTGATTCCAATCAATACCAAAAAGAACTTAAGAACAAAGAGAAACCAATTCCTTAAGGATTAAGACTTGATTCCAATCAATTACCAAAAGAACTTAAAGGACAAAGAGAAACCAATTCCTTAAGGATTAAGACTTGATTCCAATCAATGGCAAAAGAACTTAAAGGACAAAGAGAAACCAATTCCTTAAGGATTAAGACTTGATTCCAATCAATACCAAAAGAACTTAAAGGAAAAGAGAAACCAATTCCTTAAGGATTAAGACTTGATTCCAATCAATTACCAAAAGAACTTAAAGGACAAAGAGAAACCAATTCCTTAAGGATTAAGACTTGATTCCAATCAATGGCAAAAGAACTTAAAGACAAAGAGAAACCAATTCATTAAGGATTAAGACTTGATTCCAATCAATACCAAAAGAACTAAAGGAAAAGAGAAACCAATTCATTAAGGATTAAGACTTGATTCCAATCAATTACCAAAAAGAACTTAAGGACAAAGAGAAACCAATTCCTCAAGGATTAAGACTTGATTCCAATCAATTACAAAAAGAACTTAAAGGACAAAGAGAAACCAATTCCTTAAGGATTAAGACTTGATTCCAATCAATACCAAAAGAACTTAAAGGACAAAGAGAAACCAATTCCTTAAGGATTAAGACTTGATTCCAATCAATACCAAAAGAACTTAAAGGACAAAGAGAAACCAATTCCTTAAGGATTAAGACTTGATTCCAATCAATTACAAAAAGAACTTAAAGGACAAAGAGAAACCAATTCCTTAAGGATTAAGACTTGATTCCAATCAATACCAAAAAGAACTTAAAGACAAAGAGAAACCAATTCCTTAAGGAATAAGACTTGCTTCCAATCAATTATCAAAAGAACTTAAAGGACAATGAGAAACCAATTCCTCAAGGATTAAGACTTGATTCCAATCAATGGCAAAAAGAACTTAAAGGACAAAGAACAACCAATTCATTAATGATTAAGACTTGTTTCCAATCAATGGCCAAAAGAACTTAAAGGACAAAGAGAAACCAATTCCTTAAGGATTAAGACTTGCTTCCAATCAATTACCAAAAGAAATTAAAGGACAAAGAGAAACCAATTGCTCAAGGATTAAGACTTGATTTCAAACAATGGCAAAAGAACTTAAAGACAAAGAGAAACCAATTCATTATGGATTAAGACTTGATTCCAATCAATACCAAAAGAACTTAAAGGAAAAAGAGAAACCAATTCCTTAAGGATTAAGACTTGTTTCCAATCAATGGCCGAAAAAACTTATGGGACAAAGAGAAACCAATTCCTCAAGGATTAATACTTGATTCCAATCAATGGCAAAAAGAACTTAAAGACAAAGAGAAACCAATTCATTAAGGATTAAGACTTGATTCCAATCAATACCAAAAGAACTTAAAGGAAAAAGAGAAACCAATTCCTTAAGGATTAAGACTTGATTCCAATCAATTACCAAAAGAACTTAAAGGACAAAGAGAAACCAATTCCTCAAGGATTAAGACTTGATTCCAATCAATGGCAAAAGAACTTAAAGACAAAGAGAAACCAATTCATTAAGGATTAAGACTTGATTCCAATCAATACCAAAAGAACTTAAAGGACAAAGAGAAACCAATTCCTTAAGGATTAAGACTTGATTCCAATCAATTACCAAAAGAACTTAAAGGACAAAGAGAAACCAATTCCTCAAGGATTAAGACTTGATTCCAATCAATGGCAAAAAGAACTTAAAGACAAAGAGAAACCAATTCATTAAGGATTAAGACTTGATTCCAATCAATACCAAAAGAACTTAAAGGACAAAGAGAAACCAATTCCTTAAGGATTAAGACTTGATTCCAATCAATTACAAAAGAACTTAAAGGACAAAGAGAAACCAATTCCTCAAGGATTAAGACTTGATTCCAATCAATACCAAAAGAAACTTAAAGACAAAGAGAAACCAATTCATTATGGATTAAGACTTGATTCCAATCAATTACCAAAAGAACTTAGAGGAAAAGAGAAACCAATTCCTTAAGGATTAAGACTTGATTCCAATCAATTACCAAAAGAACTTAAAGGACAAAGAGAAACCAATTCATCAAGGATTAAGACTTGATTCCAATCAATGGCAAAAAGAACTTAAAGACAAAGAGAAACCAATTCATTAAGGATTAAGACTTGATTCCAATCAATACCAAAAGAACTTAAAGGAAAAAGAGAAACCAATTCTCAAGGATTAAGACTTGATTCCAATCAATTACCAAAAAGAACTTAAAGGACAAAGAGAAACCAATTCCTCAAGGATTAAGACTTGATTCCAATCAATGGCAAAAGAACTTAAAAGACAAGAAGACCAATTCATTAAGGATTAAGACTTGATTCCAATCAATTACCAAAAGAACTTAGAGACAAAGAGAAACCAATTCCTTAAGGATTAAGACTTGATTCCAATCAATTACCAAAAGAACTTAAAGGACAAAGAGAAACCAATTCCACAAGGATTAAGACTTGATTCCAATCAATGGCAAAAAGAACTTAAAGGAGACAAGAGAGAAACCAATTCATTAAGGATTAAGACTTGATTCCAATCAATACCAAAAAGAACCTAAAGGAAAAGAGAAACCAATTCCTTAAGGATTAAGACTTATTCCAATCAATTACCAAAAGAACTTAAAGGACAAAGAGAAACCAATTCCTCAAGGATTAAGACTTGATTCCAATCAATGGCAAAAGAACTTAAAGACAAAGAGAAACCAATTCATTAAGGATTAAGACTTGATTCCAATCAATTACCAAAAAGAACTTAGAGGAAAAGAGAAACCAATTCCGTAAGGATTAAGACTTAGTTCCAATCAATTACCAAAAGAACTTAAAGGACAAAGAGAAACCAATTCCTTAAGGATTAAGACTTGGTTCCAATCAATGCCCAAAAGAACTTAAAGACAAAGAGAAACCAATTCATTAAGGATTAAGACTTGATTCCAATCAATACCAAAAGAACTTAAAGGAAAAGAGAAACAAATTCCTTAAGGAATAAGACTTGCTTCCAATCAATTACAAAAGAACTTAAAGGACAAAGAGAAACCAATTCCTCAAGGATTAAGACTTGATTCCAATCAATACCAAAAGAACTTAAAGACAAAGAGAAACCAATTCATTATAGATGAAGACTTGATTCCAATCAAAACCAAAAAGAACTTAAAAAAGAATGGGAAACCAATTCCTTAAGGAATAAGACTTGCTTCCAATCAATTACAAAAGAACTTAAAGGACAAAGAGAAACCAATTCCTCAAGGATTAAGACTTGATTCCAATCAATGGCAAAAAGAACTTAAAGGACAAAGAGAAACCAATTCATTAATGATTAGGACTTGATTCCAATCAATACCAAAAGAACTTAAGGACAAGAGAAACCAATTGCTTAAGGATAAAGACTTGATTCCAATCAATTGCACAAGGAACTTAAAGGACGAAGAGAAACCAATTCCTCAAGGATTAAGACTTGATTCCAATCAATACCGAAAGATCTTCAAGGACAAAGACAAACCAATTCATTAAGGATTAAGACTTGATTCCAATCAATACCAAAAGAACTTAAAGGACAAAGAGAAACCAATTCCTTAAGGATTAAGACTTGATTCCAATCAATTACAAAAGAACTTAAAGGACAAAGAGAAACCAATTCCTCAAGGATTAAGACTTGATTCCAATCAATTACCAAAAGAACTTAAAGGAAAAGAGAAACCAATTCCTTAAGGATTAAGACTTGATTCCAATCAATTACCAAAAGAACTTAAAGGACAAAGAGAAACCAATTCCTTAAGGATTAAGACTTGATTCCAATCAATACCAAAAGAACTTAAAGGACAAAGAGAAACCAATTCATTAAGGATTAAGACTTGATTCCAATCAATTACCAAAAGAACTTAAAGGACAAAGAGAAACCAATTCCTTAAGGATTAAGACTTGATTCCAATCAATTACCAAAAGAACTTAAAGGACAAAGAGAAACCAATTCCTCAAGGATTAAGACTTGATTCCAATCAATTACAAAAGAACTTAAAGACAAGAGAAACCAATTCATTATGGATTAAGACTTGATTCCAATCAATACCAAAAGAACTTAGAGGAAAAGAGAAACCAATTCCTTAAGGATTAAGACTTGATTCCAATCAATTACCAAAAGAACTTAAAGGACAAAGAGAAACCAATTCCTCAAGGATTGAGACTTGATTCCAATCAATGGAAAAAAGAACTTAAAGACAAAGAGAAACCAATTCATTAAGGATTAAGACTTGATTCCAATCAATACCAAAAGAAACTTAGAGGAAAAGAGAAACCAATTCCTTAAGGATTAAGACTTGATTCCAATCAATTACCAAAAGAACTTAAAGGACAAAGAGAAACCAATTCCTCAAGGATTAAGACTTGATTCCAATCAATGGCAAAAAGAACTTAAAGACAAAGAGAAACCAATTCATTAAGGATTAAGACTTGATTCCAATCAATACCAAAAGAACTTAGAGGAAAGAGAAACCAATTCCTTAAGGATTATGACTTAGTTCCAATCAATTATCAAAAGAACTTAAAGGACAAAGAGAAACCAATTCCTCAAGGATTAAGACTTGATTCCAATCAATGGCAAAAAGAACTTAAAAGACAAGAGAAACCAATTCATTATGGATTAAGACTTGATTCCAATCAATACCAAAAGAAACTAGAGGAAAAAGAGAAACCAATTCCTTAAGGATTAAGACTTAGTTCCAATCAATTACCAAAAGAACTTAAAGGACAAAGAGAAACCAATTCCTCAAGGATTCAGACTTGATTCCAATCAATGGCAAATAGAACTTAAAGACAAGAGAAACCAATTCATTATGGATTAAGACTTGATTCCAATCAATACCAAAAGAAACTAGAGAAAAAGAGAAACCAATTCCTTAAGGATTAAGACTTAGTTCCAATCAATTACCAAAAGAACTTAAAGGACAAAGAAAAACCAATTCCTCAAGGATTAAGACTTGATTCCAATCAATGGCAAAAGAACTTAAAAGACAAAGAGAAACCAATTCATTATGGATTAAGACTTGATTCCAATCAATACCAAAAGAACCTAGAGAAAAGACAAACCAATTCCTTAAGGATTAAGACTTAGTTCCAATCAATTACCAAAAGAACTTAAAGGACAAAGAGAAACCAATTCCTCAAGGATTAAGACTTGATTCCAATCAATGGCAAAAGAACTTAAAGACAAAGAGAAACCAATTCATTATGGATTAAGACTTGATTCCAATCAATACCAAAAGAACTAAAGGAAAAAGAGAAACCAATTCCTCAAGGATTAAGACTTGATTCCAATCAATTACCAAAAGAACTTAAAGGACAAAGAGAACCCAATTCCTCAAGGATTAAGACTTGCTTACAATCAATGGCAAAAGAACTTAAAGACAAAGAGAAACCAATTCATTATGGATTAAGACTTGATTCCAATCAATACCAAAAAGAACTTAAAGGTCAAAGAGAAACCAATTCCGTAAGGATTAAGACTTAGTTCCAATCAATTACCAAAAGAACTTAAAGGACAAAGAGAAACCAATTCCTCAAGGATTAAGACTTGATTCCAATCAATATCCAAAAGAACTTAAATTACAAAAAGAAACCAATTCATTATGGATTAAGACTTGATTCCAATCAATACCAAAAAGAACCTAGAGGAAAAAGAGAAACCAATTCCTTAAGGATTAAGACTTAGTTCCAATCAATTATGAAGAGAACTTAAAGGACAAAGAGAAACCAATTCATTAAGGATTAAGACTTGATTCCAATCAATACCAAAAAGAACTTAAAGGACAAAGAGAAACCAATTCATTAAGGATTAAGACTTGAGTTCCAATCAATTACCAAAAGAACTTAAAGGACAAGAGAAACCAATTCCTCAAGGATTAAGACTTGATTCCAATCAATGGCAAAAGAACTTAAAAGACAAAGAGAAACCAATTCATTAAGGATTAAGACTTGATTCCAATCAATACCAAAAGAACTAGAGGAAAAAGAGAAACCAATTCCTTAAGGATTAAGACTTGATTCCAATCAATTACCAAAAGAACTTAAAGGACAAAGAGAAACCAATTCCTCAAGGATTAAGACTTGATTCCAATCAATGGCAAAAGAACTTAAAGGACAAAGAGAAACCAATTCATTAAGGATTAAGACTTGATTCCAATCAATACCAAAAGAACTTAGAGGAAAGAGAAACCAATTCATTAAGGATTAAGACTTGATTCCAATCAATTACCAAAAGAACTTAAAGGAAAAGAGAAACCAATTCCTCAAGGATTAAGACTTGATTCCAATCAATGGCAAAAAGAACTTAAAGGACAAGAGAAACCAATTCATTAAGGATTAAGACTTGATTCCAATCAATACCAAAAGAACCTAGAGGAAAAGAGAAACCAATTCCTTAAGGATTAAGACTTGATTCCAATCAATTACCAAAAGAACTTAAAGGACAAAGAGAAACCAATTCCTCAAGGATTAAGACTTGATTCCAATCAATGGCAAAAGAACTTAAAGGACAAGAGAAACCAATTCATTAAGGATTAAGACTTGATTCCAATCAATACCAAAAAAACTAGAGGAAAAAGAGAAACCAATTCCTTAAGGATTAAGACTTACTTCCAATCAATTACCAAAGGAACTTAAAGGACAAAGAGAAACCTATTCCTCAAGGATTAAGACTTGATTCCAATCAATGGCAAAAGAACTTAAAAGACAAAGAGAAACCAATTCATTATGGATTAAGACTTGATTCCAATCAATACCAAAAGAACTAGAGGAAAAGAGAAACCAATTCCTTAAGGAATAAGACTTAGTTCCAATCAATTACGAAAAGAACCTAAAGGACAAAGAGAAACCAATTCCTCAAGGATTAAGACTTGATTCCAATCAATGGCAAAAATAACTTAAAACACAAGAGAAACCAATTCATTATAGATTAAGACTTGATTCCAATCAATACCAAAAGAACCTAGAGGAAAAAGATAACCCAATTCCTTAAGGATTAAGACTTAGTACCAATCAATTACCAAAAGAACTTAAAGGACAAAGAGAAACCAATTCCTCAAGGATTAAGACTTGATTCCAATCAATGGCAAAAAGAACTTAAAACACAAGAGAAACCAATTCATTATGGATTAAGACTTGATTCCAATCAATACCAAAAGAACCTAGAGGAAAAAGAGAAACCAATTCCTTAAGGATTAAGACTTAGATTCCAATCAATTACCAAAAGAACTTAAAGGACAAAGAGAAACCAATTCCTCAAGGATTAAGACTTGATTCCAATCAATGGCAAAAGAACTTAAAAGACAAAGAGAAACCAATTCATTATGGATTAAGACTTGATTCCAATCAATACCAAAAGAACTAGAGGAAAAGAGAAACCAATTCCTTAAGGATTAAGACTTAGTTCCAATCAATTACCAAAAGAACTTAAAGGACAAAGAGAAACCAATTCCTCAAGGATTAAGACTTGATTCCAATCAATGGCAAAAAGAACTTAAAGACAAAGAGAAACCAATTCATTATGGATTAAGACTTGATTCCAATCAATACCAAAAGAACTTAGAGGAAAAGAGAAACCAATTCCTTAAGGATTAAGACTTAGATTCCAATCAATTACCAAAAGAACTTAAAGGACAAAGAGAAACCAATTCCTCAAGGATTAAGACTTGATTCCAATCAATGGCAAAAAGAACTTAAAGACAAGAGAAACCAATTCATTATGGATTAAGACTTGATTCCAATCAATACCAAAAGAAACTAGAGGAAAAAGAGAAACCAATTCCTTAAGGATTAAGACTTAGATTCCAATCAATTACCAAAGAACTTAAAGGACAAAGAGAAACCAATTCCTCAAGGATTAAGACTTGATTCCAATCAATGGCAAAAAGAACTTAAAGACAAAGAGAAACCAATTCATTATGGATTAAGACTTGATTCCAATCAATACCAAAAGAACTAGAGGAAAAGAGAAACCAATTCCTTAAGGATTAAGACTTAGTTCCAATCAATTACCAAAGAGAACTTAAAGGACAAAGAGAAACCAATTCCTCAAGGATTAAGACTTGATTCCAATCAATGGCAAAAAGAACTTAAAGACAAGAGAAACCAATTCATTATGGATTAAGACTTGATTCCAATCAATACTGAAAAGAACTTAGAGAAAAAGAGAAACCAATTCCTTAAGGATTAAGACTTAGTTCCAATCAATTACCAAAAGAACTTAAAGGACAAAGAGAAACCAATTCCTCAAGGATTAAGACTTGATTCCAATCAATGGCAAAAAGAACTTAAAGGAAAAAGAAAAGAAACCATTAAGGATTAAGACTTGATTCCAATCAATACCAAAAGAACTAGAGGAAAAGAGAAACCAATTGCTTAAGAATAAAGACTTGATTCCAATCAATTGCAAAAAGAACTTAAAGGACAAAGGGCAACCAATTCATTAATGATTAAGACTTGTTTCCAATTAATGGCAAAAGAACTTAAAGGACAAAGAGAAACCAATTCATTAGGATTAAGACTTGATTCCAATCAATACCAAAAGAACTTAAAGGACAAAGAGAAACCAATTCCTTAAGGATTAAGACTTGATTCCAATCAATTACAAAAGAACTTAAAGACAAAGAGAAACCAATTCCTCAAGGATTAAGACTTGATTCCAATCAATGGCAAAAGAGAACTTAAAGGAAAAGAGAAACCAATTCATTAAGGATTAAGACTTGATTCCAATCAATACCAAAAGAACTTAAAGGACAAAGAGAAACCAATTCCTTAAGGATTAAGACTTGATTCCAATCAATGGCAAAAGAACTTAAAGGACAAAGAGAAACCAATTCATTAAGGATTAAGACTTGATTCCAATCAATGGCAAAAGAACTAAAGGAAAAGAGAAACCAATTCCTTAAGGATTAAGACTTGATTCCAATCAATTACCAAAAGAACTTAAAGGACAAAGAGAAACCAATTCCTTAAGGATTAAGACTTGATTCCAATCAATGGCAAAAGAACTTAAAGACAAAGAGAAACCAATTCATTAAGGATTAAGACTTGATTCCAATCAATACCAAAAGAACTAGAGGAAAAAGAGAAACCAATTCCTTAAGGATTAAGACTTGATTCCAATCAATTACCAAAAGAACTTAAAGGACAAAGAGAAACCAATTCCTCAAGGATTAAGACTTGATTCCAATCAATGGCAAAAGAACTTAAAGGACAAAGAGAAACCAATTCATTATGGATTAAGACTTGATTCCAATCAATACCAAAAAGAACTTAGAGGAAAAGAGAAACCAATTCCTTAAGGATTAAGACTTGATTCCAATCAATTACCAAAAGAACTTAAAGGGGAAAGAGAAACCAATTCCTCAAGGATTAAGACTTGATTCCAATCAATTACCAAAAGAACTTAAATGACAAAGAGAAACCAATTCATTATAGATTAAGACTTGATTCCAATCAATACCAAAAAGAACTTAAAGGAAAATGGGAAACCAATTCTTTAAGGATTAAGACTTGATTCCAAACAATTACAAAAAGAACTTAAAGGACAAAGAGAAACCAATTCCTCAAGGATTAAGACTTGATTCCAATCAATGGCAAAAGAACTTAAAGGACAAAGAGAAACCAATTCATTAAGGATTAAGACTTGATTCCAATCAATTACCAAAAGAACTTAGAGGAAAAGAGAAACCAATTCCTTAAGGATTAAGACTTGATTCCAATCAATTACCAAAAGAACTTAAAGGACAAAGAGAAACCAATTCCTCAAGGATTAAGACTTGATTACCATCAATGGCAAAAAGAACTTAAAGGACAAAGAGAAACCAATTCCTTAAGGATTAAGACTTGATTCCAATCAATTACCAAAAGAACTAGAGGAAAAGAGAAACCAATTCATTAAGGATTAAGACTTGATTCCAATCAATTACCAAAAGAACTTAAAGGACAAAGAGAAACCAATTCCTCAAGGATTAAGACTTGATTCCAATCAATGGCAAAAGAACTTAAAGACAAAGAGAAACCAATTCATTAAGGATTAAGACTTGATTCCAATCAATACCAAAAAGAACTTAGAGGAAAAAGAGAAACCAATTCCTTAAGGATTAAGACTTGATTCCAATCAATTACCAAAAGAACTTAAAAGACAAAGAGAAACCAATTCCTCAAGCATTAAGACTTGATTCCAATCAATGGCAAAAAGAACTTAAAGGGCAAAGAGAAACCAATTCATTGTGGATTAAGATTTGATTCCAATCAATACCAAAAAGAACTAGAGGAAAAGAGAAACCAATTCCTTAAGGATTAAGACTTGATTCCAATCAATTACCAAAAGAACTTAAAGGACAAAGAGAAACCAATTCCTCAAGGATTAAGACTTGATTCCAATCAATGGCAAAAGAACTTAAAGGACAAAGAGAAACCAATTCATTAAGGATTAAGACTTGATTCCAATCAATACCAAAAAGAACTTAGAGGAAAAGACAAACCAATTCCTTAAGGATTAAGACTTAGTTCCAATTAATTACCAAAGAACTTAAAAGATGAAGAGAAACCAATTCCTCAAGGATTAAGACTTGATTCCAATCAATGGCAAAAAGAACATAAAGGAGAATGAGAAACCAATTCATTTAGGATTAAGACTTGTTTCCAATCAATACCAAAAAGAACTTAGAGAAAACGAGAAACCTATTCCTTAAGGACTAAGACTTGATTCCGATCAATGGCCAAAAGAACTTAAAGATCAAACATACACCAATTCATCAAGGATTAAGACTTGATTCCAATCAATGGCAAAAGAACTTAAAAGACAAAGAGAAACCAATTCATTAAGGATTAAGACTTGCTTCCAATCAATCTCCAAAACAACTTAAAGGAAAAAGAGAAACCAATTCCCTAAGGATTAAGACTTAGTTCCAATCAATTACAAAAAGAACTTAAAGGACAAAGAGAAACCAATTCCTCAAGGATTAATACTTGCTTTCAATCAATGGCCAAAAGAACTTAAAAGAAAGAGAAACCAATTCATTAAGGATTAAGACTTGATTCCAATCAATTACCAAAAGAACTTAAAGGACAAAGAGAAACCAATTCCTTAAGGATTAAGACTTAGATTCCAATCAATTACAAAAGAACTTAAAGGACAAAGAGAAACCAATTCCTCAAGGATTAAGACTTGATTCCAATCAATGGCAAAAGAACTTAAAAGACAAAGAGAAACCAATTCATTAAGGATTAAGACTTGATTCCAATCAATACCAAAAGAACTTAGAGGAAAAGAGAAACCAATTCCTTAAGGATTAAGACTTAGTTCCAATCAATTACCAAAGAACTTAAAGGACGAAGAGAAACCAATTCCTCAAGGATTAAGACTTGATTCCAATCAATGGCCAAAAGAACTTAAAGGACAAAGAGAAACCAATTCATTACGGATTAAGACTTGATTCCAATCAATTACAAAAAGAACCTGGAGAAAAAGAGAAACCAATTGCTTATGGATTAAGACTTGATTCCAATCAATGGCAAAAATAACTTAGAAGACAAAGAGAAACCAATTCATCAAGGATTAAAACTTGATTCCAATCAATGGCGAAAAGAACTTAAAGGACAAAGTGAAACCAATTCATTATGGATTAAGACTTGATTCCAATCAATACCAAAAGAACTTAAAGGAAAAGAGAAACCAATTCCTTAAGGATTAAGACTTGATTCCAATCAATGGCAAAAAGAACTTGAAGGACAATGAGAAACCAATTCCTCAAGGATTAAGACTTGATTCCAATCAATGGCTAAAAGAAGTTAAAGAACAAAGAGAAACCAATTCATTAGGATTAAGACTTGATTCCAATCAATACCAAAAGAACTTAGAGGAAAAGAGAAACCAATTCCTTAAGGATTAAGACTTGATTCCAATCAATTACCAAAAAGAACTTAAAGACAAAGAGAAACCAATTCCTCAAGGATTAAGACTTGATTCCAATCAATGGCAAAAAGAACTTAAAGGAAAGAGAAACCAATTCCTTAAGGATTAAGACTTGATTCCAATCAATTACCAAAAGAACTTAAAGGAAAAGAGAAACCAATTCCTTAAGGATTAAGACTTGATTCCAATCAATACCAAAAGAACTTAAAGGACAAAGAGAAACCAATTCATTAAGGATTAAGACTTGATTCCAATCAATTACAAAAAGAACTTAAAGGACAAAGAGAAACCAATTCATTAAGGATTAAGACTTGATTCCAATCAATTACCAAAAGAACTTAAAGGAAAAGAGAAACCGATTGCTTAAGGATAAAGACTTGATTCCAATCAATTACCAAAAGAACTTAAAGGACAAAGAGAAACCAATTCCTCAAGGATTAAGACTTGATTCCAATCAATACCAAAAAGAACCTAGAGGAAAAAGAGAAACCAATTCCTTAAGGATTAAGACTTACTTCAATTCAATTACCAAAAGAACTTAAACGACAAAGAGAAACCAATTCCTCAAGGATTAAGACTTGATTCCAATCAATGGCCAAAAGAATTTAAAGGGCAAGAGAAACCAATTCATTAAGGATTAAGACTTGATTCCAATCAATACCAAAAGAACTTAAAGGACAAAGAGAAACCAATTCCTTAAGGATTAAGACTTGATTCCAATCAATTACCAAAAGAACTTAAAGGGGAAAGAGAAACCAATTCCTCAAGGATTAAGACTTGATTCCAATCAATTACCAAAAGAACTTAAAGGACAAAGAGAAACCAATTCATTAAGGATTAAGACTTGATTCCAATCAATACCAAAAAGAACTTAAAGGACAAAGAGAAACCAATTCCTTAAGGATTAAGACTTGATTCCAATCAATACCAAAAGAACTTAAAGAAAAGAGAAACCAATTCCGTAAGGATTAAGACTTAATTCCAATCAATTACCAAAAGAACTTAACGGACAAAAAGAAACCAATTCATTAAGGACTAAGACTTGCTTCCAATCAATTACAAAAAGAACTTAAAGGACAAAGAGAAACCAATTCCTTAAGGATTAAGACTTGATTCCAATCAATTACCAAAAGAACTTAAAGAAAAAGAGAAACCAATTCCTTAAGGATTAAGACTTGATTCCAATCAATTACCAAAAGAACTTAAAGACAAAGAGAAACCAATTCCTTAAGGATTATGACTTGCTTCCAATCAATGGCTTACAGAACTTAAAGGACAAAGAGAAACCAATTCCTCAAGGATTAAGACTTGATTCCAATCAATTACCAAAAGATCTTAAAGGACAAAGAGAAACCAATTCCTCAAGGATTAAGACTTGATTCCAATCAATTACCAAAAGAACTTAAAGGACAAAGAGAAACCAATTCCTCAAGGATTTAGACTTGATTCTAATCAATGGCAAAAGAACTAAAAGACAAAGAGAAACCAATTCCTTAAGGATTAAGACTTGATTCCAATCAATACCAAAAGAACTTAGAGGACAAAGAGAAACCAATTCCTTAAGGATTAAGACTTGATTCCAATCAATTACCAAAAGAACTTAAAGGACAAAGAGAAACCAATTCATTAAGGATTAAGACTTGATTCCAATCAATGGCAAAAAGAACTTAAAGACAAAGAGAAACCAATTCCTTAAGGATTAAGACTTGCTTTCAATCAATATCCAAAAGAACTTAAAGGACAAAGAGAAACCAATTCATTAAGGATTAAGACTTAGTTCCAATCAATTACCAAAAGAACTTAAAGGACAAAGAGAAACCAATTCCTCAAGGATTAAGACTTGATTCCAATCAATGGCAAAAAGAAATTAAAGACAAAGAGAAACCAATTCATTATGGATTAAGACTTGATTCCAATCAATACCAAAAAGAACCTAGAGGAAAATGACAAACCAATTCCTTAAGGATTAAGACTTAGTTCCAATCAATTACCAAAAGAACTTAAAGGACAAAGAGAAACCAATTCCTCAAGGATTAAGACTTGATTCCAATCAATGGCAAAAAGAACTTAAAAGACAAGAGAAACCAATTCATTATGGATTAAGACTTGATTCCAATCAATACCAAAAGAACCTAGAAGGAAAGAGAAACCAATTCCTTAAGGATTAAGACTTGATTCCAATCAATTACCAAAAGAACTTAAAGGACAAAGAGAAACCAATTCCTCAAGGATTAAGACTTGATTCCAATCAATGGCAAAAGAACTTAAAAGACAAGAGAAACCAATTCATTATGGATTAAGACTTGATTCCAATCAATACCAAAAGAACTTAGAGAAAAGAGAAACCAATTGCTTAAGGATAAAGGCTTAATTCCAATCAATTACCAAAGAACTTAAAGGACGAAGAGAAACCAATTCCTCAAGGATTAAGACTTGATTCCAAACAATGGCAAAAGAACTTAAAGGACAAAGAGAAGCCAATTCATTATGGATTAAGACTTGATTCCAATCAATACCAAACAGAACTTAGAGGAAAAGAGAAACCAATTCCTTAAGGATTAAGACTTAGATTCCAATCAATTACCAAAAGAACTTAAAGGACAAAGAGAAACCAATTCCTCAAGGATTAAGACTTGATTCCAATCAATGGCAAAAAGAACTTAAAGACAAAGAGAAACCAATTCATTATGGATTAAGACTTGATTCCAATCAATACCAAAGAAACTAGAGGAAAAGAGAAACCAATTCCTTAAGGATTAAGACTTGATTCCAATCAATTACCAAAAGAACTTAAAGGACAAAGAGAAACCAATTCCTCAAGGATTAAGACTTGATTCCAATCAATGGCAAAAGAACTTAAAAGACAAAGAGAAACCAATTCATTAAGGATTAAGACTTGATTCCAATCAATACCAAAAAGAACTTAGAGGAAAAGAGAAACCAATTCCTTAAGGATTAAGACTTAGTTCCAATCAATTACCAAAGAAACTTAAAGGACAAAGAGAAACCAATTCTCAAGGATTAAGACTTGATTCCAATCAATGGCAAAAAGAACTTAAAGACAAAGAGAAACCAATTCATTACGGATAAAGACTTGATTCCAATCAATACCGAAAAGAAACTAGAGGAAAAAGAGAAACCAATTCCTTAAGTATTAAGACATAGTTCCAATCAATTACCAAAAGAACTTAAAGGACAAAGAGAAACCAATTCCTCAAGGATTAAGACTTGATTCCAATCAACGGCAAAAAGAACTTAAAAGACAAAGAGAAATCAATTCATTTAGGATTAAGACTTGCTTCCAATCAATACCGAAAAGAAACTAGAGGAAGAAAAGAAACCAATTCCTTAAGGATTAACACTTAGTTCCAATCAATTACAAAAGAACTTAAAGGAAAAAGAGAATCCAATCCCTCAAGGATTAAGACTTGATTCCAATCAATGGCAAAAAGAACATAAAAGACAAAGTGAAACCAATTCATTATGGATAAAGACTTGATTCCAATCAATACCAAAAGAACTTAAAGAAAAAGAGAAACCAATTCCTAAGGATTAAGACTTAGATTCCAATCAATTACCAAAAGAAGTTAGAGGACAAAGAGAAACCAATTCCACAAGGATTAAGACTTGATTCCAATCAACAGCAAAGAGAACTTAGAAGACAAAGAGAAACCAATTCATTAAGGATTAAGACTTGATTCCAATCAATACCAAAAGAACTTAAAGGAAAAGAGAAACCAATTCCTTAAGGATTAAGACTTGATTCCAATCAATTACCAAAAGAACTTAAAGGACAAAGAGAAACCAATTCCTCAAGGATTAAGACTTGATTCCAATCAATGGCAAAAGAACTTAAAGACAAAGAGAAACCAATTCATTAAGGATTAAGACTTGATTCCAATCAATACCAAAAGAACTTAGAGGAAAAGAGAAACCAATTCCTTAAGGATTAAGACTTGATTCCAATCAATTACCAAAAGAACTTAAAGGACAAAGAGAAACCAATTCCTCAAGGATTAAGACTTGATTCCAATCAATGGCAAAAAGAACTTAAAGACAAAGAGAAACCAATTCATTAAGATTAAGACTTGATTCCAATCAATACCAAAAAGAACTTAAAGAGAAAAAGAGAAACCAATTCCTTAAGGATTAAGACTTGATTCCAATCAATTACCAAAGAACTTAAAAGACAAAGAGAAACCAATTGATTATGGATTAGGACTTGATTCCAATCAATGGCAAAAAGAACTTAAAAGACAAAGAGAAACCAATTGATTATGGATTAAGACTTGATTCCAATCAATACCAAAAGAAACTAGAGGAAAAGAGAAACCAATTCCTTAAGGATTAAGACTTAGATTCCAATCAATTACCAAAAGAACTTAAAGGACAAAGAGAAACCAATTCTCAAGGATTAAGACTTGATTCCAATCAATGGCAAAAAGAACTAAAAGACAAAGAGAAACCAATTCATTATGGATTAAGACTTGATTCCAATCAATACCAAAAGAAACTAGAGGAAAGAGAAACCAATTCGTTAAGGATTAAGACTTACTTCCAATCAATTACCAAAAGAACTTAAAGGACAAAGAGAAACCAATTCCTCAAGGATTAAGACCTGATTCCAATCAATGGCAAAAAGAAAAAGACAAAGAGAAACCAATTCATTATGGATTAAGACTTGATTCCAATCAATACCAAAAAGAACTTAGAGGAAAAGAGAAACCAATTCCTTAAGGATTAAGACTTGATTCCAATCAATTACCAAAGAACTTAAAGGACAAAGAGAAACCAATTCTCAAGGATTAAGACTTGATTCCAATCAATGGCAAAAAAGAACTTAAAACAAAGAGAAACCAATTCATTATGGATTAAGACTTGATTCCAATCAATACCAAAAGAAACTAGAGGAAAAGAGAAACCAATTCCTTAAGGATTAAGACTTGAGTTCCAATCAATTACCAAAAGAACTTAAAGGACAAAGAGAAACCAATCCTCAAGGATTAAGACTTGATTCCAATCAATGGCAAAAAGAACTTAAAGGACAAAGAGAAACCAATTCATTAGGATTAAGACTTGATTCCAATCAATACCAAAAAGAACTTAGAGGAAAAGAGAAACCAATTCCTTAAGGATTAAGACTTAGATTCCAATCAATTACCAAAAGAACTTAAAGGACAAAGAGAAACCAATAGCTCAAGGATTAAGACTTGATTTCAATCAATGGCAAAAAGAACTTAAAAGACAAAGAGAAACCAATTCATTATGGATTAAGACTTGATTCGAATCGATAAGAAGAAGAACTGACAGGAAAAAGAGAAACCAATTCCGTAAGGATTAAGACTTAGTTCCAATCAATTACCAAAAGAACTTAAAGGACAAAGAGAAACCAATTACCCAAGGATTAAGACTTGATTTCAATCAATGGCAAAAAGAACTTAAAAGACAAAGAGAAACCAATTCATTATGGATTAAGACTTGATTCCAATCAATACCAAAAGGAACTTAGAGGAAAAGGAGAAACCAATTCCTTGAAGATTAAGACTTACTTCCAATCAATTACCAAAAGAACTTAAAGGACAAAGAGAAATGAATTCCTCAAGGATTGAGACTTGATTCCAATCAATGAAAAAATGAACTTAAAAGACAAAGAGAAACCAATTCCTTTTGAATTGAGACTAGATTCCACTCAATACCAAAAAGAACCTAGAGGAAAACGAGAAACCAATTCCTTAAGGATTAAGACTTGATTCCAATCAATTACCAAAAGAACGTAAAGGACAAAGGGAAACCAATCCCTCAAGGATTAAGACTTGATTCCAATCAATAGCAAAAAGAACTTAAAGGACAAAGAGACACCAATTCTTTAAGATTAAGACTTGATTCCAATCAATACCAAAAGAACTAGAGGAAAAAGAGAAACCAATTCCTTAAGGATTAAGACTTGATTCCAATCAATTACCAAAAGAACTTAAAGGACAAAGAGAAACCAATTACCCAAGGATTAAGACTTGATTTCAATCAATGGCAAAAAGAACTTAAAAGACATAGAGAAACCAATTCATTGCGGATTAAGACTTGTTTCCAATCAATACCAAAAAGAACTAAGAAAAAGAGAAACCAATTCCTTAAGGATTAAGACTTGATTCCAATCAATTACCAAAAGAACTTAAAGGACAAAGAGAAACCAATTCCTCAAGGATTAAGACTTGATTCCAATCAATGGCAAAAGAACTTAAAAGACAAAGAGAAACCAATTCATTAAGGATTAAGACTTGATTCCAATCAATACCAAAAGAAACTAGAGGACAAAGAGAAACCAATTCCTTAAGGATTAAGACTTTCTTCCAATCAATTACCAAAAGATCTTAAAGGACAAAGAGAAGCCAATTCCTCAAGGATTAAGACTTGATTCCAATCAATGGCAAAAAGAACTTAAAGGACAAAGAGAAACCAATTCATTAAGGATTAAGACGTGATTCCAATCAATACCAAAAGAACTTAGAGGACGAAGAGAAACCAATTCCTCAAGGATTAAGACTTGATTCCAATCAATTACCAAAAGAACTTAAAGGACAAAGAGAAACCAATTCCTCAAGGATTAAGACTTGATTCCAATCAATGGCAAAAAGAAGTTAAAGGACAAAGAGAAACCAATTCATTAAGATTAAGACTTGATTCCAATCAATTACCAAAAGAACTTAAAGGAAAAAGAGAAACCAATTCCTTAAGGATTAAGACTTGATTCCAATCAATTACCAAAAGAACTTAAAGGACAAAGAGAAACCAATTCCTCAAGGATTAAGACTTGATTCCAATCAATGGCAAAAGAACTTAAAGACAAAGAGAAACCAATTCATTATGGATTAAGACTTGATTCCAATCAATTACCAAAAGAACTAGAGGAAAAAGAGAAACCAATTCCTTAAGGATTAAGACTTGATTCCAATCAATTACCAAAAAGAACTTAAAGGACAAAGAGAAACCAATTCCTCAAGGATTAAGACTTGATTCCAATCAATGGCAAAAGAACTTAAAGACAAAGAGAAACCAATTCATTATGGATTAAGACTTGATTCCAATCAATACCAAAAGAACTTAAAGGAAAAAGACAAACCAATTCCTCAAGGATTAAGACTTGATTCCAATCAATTACCAAAAGAACTTAAAGGACAAAGAGAAACCAATTCATTAAAGATTAAGACATGATTCCAATCAATTGCCAAAGAACTTAAAGGACGAAGAGAAACTAATTCCTCAAGGATTAAGACTTGATTCCAATCAATTACCAAAAGAACTTAAAGGACAAAGAGAAACCAATTCCTCAAGGATTAAGACTTGATTCCAATCAATGGCCAAAAGAACTTAAAGGACAAAGAGAAACCAATTCATTACGGATTAAGACATGTTTCGAATCAATACCAAAAAGAACTAAAGGAAAGAGAAACCAATTCATTAAGGATTAAGACTTGATTCCAATCAATTACCAAAAGAACTTAAAGGACAAAGAGAAACCAATTCCTCAAGGATTAAGACTTGATTCCAATCAATGGCAAAAAGAACTTAAAGGACAAGAGAAACCAATTCATTAAGGATTAAGACTTGATTCCAATCAATAAAAAAGAACTTAAAGACAAAGAGAAACCAATTCCTTAAGGATTAAGACTTGATTCCAATCAATTACCAAAAGAACTTAAAGGACAAAGAGAAACCAATTCCTCAAGGATTAAGACTTGATTCCAATCAATGGCAAAAAGAACTTAAAGGACAAAGAGAAACCAATTCATTAAGGATTAAGACTTGTTTCCAGTCAATGGCACCAAAAGAACTAAAGGAAAAGAGAAACCAATTCCGTAAGGATTAACACTTAGTTCCAATCAATTACCAAAAGAACTTAAAGGACAAAGAGAAACCGATTGCTTAAGGATAAAGACTTGATTCCAATCAATGGCAAAAATAACTTAAAAGACAAAGAGAAACCAATTCATTATGGATTAAGACTTGATTCCAATCAATACCAAAAAGAACTTAGAGGACAAAGAGTAACCAATTCATTACGGATTAAAGCGTGATTTCAATCAATTACCAAAAGAAATTAAAGGACAAAGAGAAACCTATAGCTCAAGGATTAAGACTTGATTCCAATCAATGGCAAAAGAACTTAAAGGACAAAGAGAAACCAATTCATTATGGATTAAGACTTGATTCCAATCAATTACCAAAAGAACTAGAGGAAAAGAGAAACCAATTCCTTAAGGATTAAGACTTGATTCCAATCAATTACCAAAAGAACTTAAAGACAAAGAGAAACCAATTCCTCAAGGATTAAGACTTGATTCCAATCAATGGCAAAAGAACTTAAAGACAAAGAGAAACCAATTCATTATGGATTAAGACTTGATTCCAATCAATACCAAAAAGAAACTAGAGGAAAAGAGAAACCAATTCCTTAAGGATTAAGACTTGATTCCAATCAATTACCAAAAAGAACTTAAAGGACAAAGAGAAACCAATTCCTCAAGGATTAAGACTTGATTCCAATCATTGGCAAAAAGAACTTAATGGACAAAGAGAAACCAATTCATTAAGGATTAAGACTTGATTCCAATCAATACAAAAAGAAACTAAAGACAAAGAGAAACCAATTCCTTAAGGATTAAGACTTGAGTTCCAATCAATTACCAAAAAGAACTTAAAGGACAAAGAGAAACCAATTCTTAAGGATTAAGACTTGATTCCAATCAATTACCAAAGAACTTAAAGGACAAAGAGAAACCAATTCATTAAGGATTAAGACTTGATTCCAATCAATGGCAAAAGAACTTAAAGACAAAAAGAGAAACCAATTCCTTAAGGATTAAGACTTGATTCCAATCAATTACCAAAAGAACTTAGAGGAAAAGAGAAACCAATTCCTTAAGGATTAAGACTTGATTCCAATCAATTACCAAAAGAACTTAAAGGACAAGAGAAACCAATTCCTTAAGGATTAAGACTTGATTCCAATCAATACCAAAAGAACTTAAAGGAAAGAGAAACCAATTCATTAAGATTAAGACTTGATTCCAATCAATTACCAAAAGAACTTAGAGGAAAAGAGAAACCAATTCCTCAAGGATTAAGACTTAGATTCCAATCAATTACAAAGAACTTAAAGGACAAAGAGAAACCAATTCTTAAGGATTAAGACTTGATTCCAATCAATGGCAAAAAGAACTTAAAGGACAAAGAGAAACCAATTCATTATGGATTAAGACTTGATTCCAATCAATTACCAAAAGAACTTAAAGGAAAAGAGAAACCAATTCCTCAAGGATTAAGACTTGATTCCAATCAATTACCAAAAGAACTTAAAGGACAAAGAGAAACCAATTCCTCAAGGATTAAGACTTGATTCCAATCAATGGCAAAAAGAACTTAAAGACAAAGAGAAACCAATTCATTATGGATTAAGACTTGATTCCAATCAATTCCAAAAAGAACCTAGAGAAAAAGAGAAACCAATTCCTTAAGGATTAAGACTTACTTCCAATCAATTACCAAAAGATCTTAAAGGACAAAGAGAAGCCAATTCCTCAAGGATTAAGACTTGATTCCAATCAATGGCAAAAAGAACTTAAAGAACAAAGAGAAACCAATTCATCAAGGATTATGACTTGCATTCAATCAATTACCAAAAGAACTTAAAGGGGAAAGAGAAACCAATTCCTCAAGGATTAAGACTTGATTCCAATCAATTACCAAAAGAACTTAAAGGACAAAGAGAAACCAATTCCTCAAGGATTAAGACTTGATTCCAATCAATGGCAAAAGAACTTAAAGGACAAGAGAAACCAATTCATTAAGGATTAAGACTTGATTCCAATCAATACCAAAAGAACTTAGAGGAAAAGAGAAACCAATTCATTATAGATGAAGACTTAGTTCCAATCAATTACCAAAAGAACTTAAAGGACAAAGAGAAACCAATTCCTCAAGGATTAAGACTTGATTCCAATCAATGGCAAAAAGAACTTAAAGACAAGAGAAACCAATTCATTATGGATTAAGACTTGATTCCAATCAATACCAAAAAGAACTAGAGGAAAAGAGAAACCAATTCTTAAGGATTAAGACGTACTTCCAGCCAATTACCAAAAGAACTTAAAGGACAAAGAGAAACCAATTCCTCAAGCATTAAGACTTGATTCCAATCAATGGCAAAAAGAACTTAAAGGGCAAAGAGAAACCAATTCATTGTGGATTAAGATTTGATTTCAATCAATACCAAAAAGAACTTAGAGGAAAAAGAGAAACCATTTCCTTAAGGGTTAAGACTTACTTCCAATCAATTACCAAATGAACTTAAAGGACAAAGAGTAACCAATTCCTGAAGGATTAAGACTTGGTTCCAATGAATGGCAAAAAGAACTTAAAAGACAAAGAGAAACCAACTCATTATGGATTAAGGCTTGACTCCAATCAATACCAAAAAGAACTTAAAGGAAAAAGAGAAACCATTTCCTTAAGGATTAAGACTTACTTCCAATCAATTACCAAAAGAACTTACACGACAAAGAGAACCCAATTCCTCAAGGATTAAGACTTGATTCCAATCAATGGCAAAAAGAACGTAAAAGACAAAGAGAAACCAATTCATTATGGATTAACACTTGATTCCAATCAATACCAAAAAGAACTTAAAGGAAAAAGAGAAACCATTTCCTTAAGGATTAAGACTTACTTCCAATCAATTACCAAAAGAACTTAAACGACAAAGAGAAACCAATTCCTCAAGGATTAAGACTTGATTCGAATCAGTGGCAAAAAGAACGTAAAAGACAAAGAGAAATCAACACATTATGGATTAAGACTTGATTCCAATCAATACCAAAAAACTTAGAGGAAAAGAGAAACCAATTCCTTAAGGATTAAGACTTAGATTCCAATCAATTACCAAAAGAACTTAAAGGACAAAGAGAAACCAATTCCTCAAGGATTAAGACTTGATTCCAATCAATGGCAAAAAGAACTTAAAGACAAAGAGAAACCAATTCATTATGGATTAAGACTTGATTCCAATCAATACCAAAAAGAACCTAGAGGAAAAAGAGAAACCAATTCATTAAGGACTAAGACTTGCTTTCAATCAATGGCCAAAAGAACTTAAAGGACAAAGAGAAACCAATTCCTCAAGGATTAAGACTTGATTCCAATCAATGGCAAAAAGAACTTAAAGACAAAGAGAAACCAATTCATTAAGATTAAGACTTGATTCCAATCAATACCAAAAGAACTAGAGGAAAAAGAGAAACCAATTCCTTAAGGATTAAGACTTGATTCCAATCAATTACCAAAAGAACTTAAAGGACAAAGAGAAACCAATTCCTCAAGGATTAAGACTTGATTCCAATCAATGGCAAAAGAACTTAAAAGACAAAGAGAAACCAATTCATTATGGATTAAGACTTGATTCCAATCAATACCAAAAAGAACTTAGAGGAAAAGAGAAACCAATTCCTTAAGGATTAAGACTTAGTTCAATCAATTACCAAAAGAACTTAAAGGACAAAGAGAAACCAATTCCTCAAGGATTAAGACTTGATTCCAATCAATGGCAAAAAGAACTTAAAGACAAAGAGAAACCAATTCATTATGGATTAAGACTTGATTCCAATCAATACCAAAAGAACTAGAGGAAAAAGAGAAACCAATTCCTTAAGGATTAAGACTTGATTCCAATCAATTACCAAAAGAACTTAAAGGACAAAGAGAAACCAATTCCTCAAGGATTAAGACTTGATTCCAATCAATGGCAAAAGAACTTAAAAGACAAAGAGAAACCAATTCATTATGGATTAAGACTTGATTCCAATCAATACCAAAAGAACTTAGAGGAAAAGAGAAACCAATTCCTTAAGGATTAAGACTTAGATTCCAATCAATTACCAAAAGAACTTAAAGGACAAAGAGAAACCAATTCCTCAAGGATTAAGACTTGATTCCAATCAATGGCAAAAAGAACTTAAAGACAAAGAGAAACCAATTCATTATGGATTAAGACTTGATTCCAATCAATTACCAAAAGAACTTAGAGGAAAAGAGAAACCAATTCCTTAAGGATTAAGACTTGATTCCAATCAATTACAAAAGAACTTAAAGGACAAAGAGAAACCAATTCCTCAAGGATTAAGACTTGATTCCAATCAATGGCAAAAGAACTTAAAGACAAGAGAAACCAATTCATTATGGATTAAGACTTGATTCCAATCAATACCAAAAGAAACTAGAGGAAAAGAGAAACCAATTCCTTAAGGATTAAGACTTAGATTCCAATCAATTACCAAAGAACTTAAAGGACAAAGAGAAACCAATTCTCAAGGATTAAGACTTGATTTCAATCAATGGCCAAAAGAACTTAAAGGACAAAGAGAAACCAATTCATTATAGATGCAGACTTGATTCCAATCAATACCAAAAAGAACCTAGAGGAAAAAGACAAACCAATTCCTCAAGGATTAAGACTTGATTCCAATCAATTACCAAAAGAACTAAAAGGACAAAGAGAATCCATTTCATTAATGATAAAGACTTGATTCCAATCAATGGCAAAAGAACTTAAAAGACCAAGAGAAACCAATTCATTAAGGATTAAGACTTGATTCCAATCAATACCAAAAGAACTTAGAGGAAAAAGAGAAACCAATTCCTTAATGATTAAGACTTGATTCCAATCAATTACCAAAAGAACTTAAAGGACAAAGAGAACCCAATTCCTCAAGGATTAAGACTTGATTCCAATCAATGGCAAAAGAACTTAAAGGACAAGAGAAACCAATTCATTAGGATTAAGACTTGATTCCAATCAATACCAAAATAACTTAAGGGACAAAGAGAAACCAATTCGTTAAGGATTAAGACTTAGTTCGAATCAATTACCAAAAGAACTTAAAGGACAAAGAGAAACCAATTCCTCAAGGATTAAGACTTGATTCTAATCAATGGCAAAAAGAACTTAAAACACAAAGAGAAACCAATTCATTAGGATTAAGACTTGATTCCAATCAATACCAAAAGAACCTAGAGGAAAAAGAGAAACCAATTCCTTAAGGATTAAGACTTACTTCCAATCAATTACCAAAAGAACTTAAAGGACAAAGAGAAACCAATTCTTCAAGGATTAAGACTGGACTCCAATCAACGGCAAAAAGAACTTAAAAGACAAAGAGAAACCAATTCATTATGGATTAAGACTTCATTCCAATCAATACCAAAAGGAACTTAGAGAAAAGACAAACCAATTCCTTAAGGATTAAGACTTAGTTCCAATCAATTACCAAAAGAACTTAAAGGACAAAGAGAAACCAATTCCTCAAGGATTAAGACTTGATTCCAATCAATGGCAAAAGAACTTAAAGACACAAGAGAAACCAATTCATTAAAAAGAACTGGATTAAGACTTGATTCCAATCATTACCAAAAGAACTACCAAAAAAAAAGAAACCAATTCCTCAAGGATTAAGACTTGATTCCAATCAATTACCAAAAGAACTTAAAGGACAAGAGAAACCAATTCATTAAGGATTAAGACTTGATTCCAATCAATACCAAAAAGAACTTAAAGGACAAAGAGAAACCAATTCCTTAAGGATTAAGACTTGATTCCAATCAATTACCAAAAGAACTTAAAGGGGAAAGAGAAACCAATTCCTCAAGGATTAAGACTTGATTCCAATCAATTACCAAAAGAACTTAAAGGACAAAGAGAAACCAATTCATTTTGGATAAAGACTTGATTCCAATCAATACCAAAAGAACTTAAAGGACAAGAGAAACCAATTCCTTAAGGATTAAGACTTGATTCCAATCAATTACCAAAAGAACTTAAAGGACAAGAGAAACCAATTCCTTAAGGATTAAGACTTGATTCCAATCAATTACCAAAAAACTTAAAGGACAAAGAGAAACCAATTCATCAAGGATTAAGACTTGATTCCAATCAATGGCAAAAAGAACTTAAAGGACAAAGAGAAACCAATTCCTTAAGGATTAAGACTTGATTCCAATCAATTACAAAAGAACTAGAAAGGAAAAGAGAACCCAATTCCTTATGGGTTAAGACTTGCTTCCAATCAATGGCCAAAAGAACTTAAAGGACAAAGTGAAACCTATTCCTAAAGGATTAAGACTTGATTCCAATCAATGGCAAAAGAACTTAAAGACAAAGAGAAACCAATTCCTTAAGGATTAAGACTTGATTCCAATCAATTACCAAAAGAACTTAGAGAAAATGATAAACCAATTCCTTAAGGATTAAGACATGTTTCCAACCAATGGCCTAAAGAACTTAAAGGACAAAGAGAAACCAATTCATTACGGATTAAGACTTGATTCCAATCAATACCAAAAGAACTTAAAGGACAAAGAGAAACCAATTCCTTAAGGATTAAGACTTGATTCCAATCAATTACCAAAAAGAACTTAAAGGAAAAGAGAAACCAATTCCTTAAGGATTAAGACTTGATTCCAATCAATGGCAAAAGAAAAAGGACAAAGAGAAACCAATTCCTTAAGGATTAAGACTTGATTCCAATCAATGGCAAAAAGAACTTAAAGACAAAGAGAAACCAATTCCTTAAGGATTAAGACTTGATTCCAATCAATACAAAAGAACTTAAAGGACAAAGAGAAACCAATTCCTTAAGGATTAAGACTTGATTCCAATCAATGGCAAAAGAACTTAAAGGACAAAGAGAAACCAATTCATTAAGGATTAAGACTTGATTCCAATCAATTACCAAAAGAACTTAAAGGACAAAGAGAAACCAATTCATTAGGATTAAGACTTGATTCCAATCAATTACCAAAAGAACTTAAAGGACAAAGAGAAACCAATTCCTTAAGGATTAAGACTTGATTCCAATCAATACCAAAAGAACTTAAAGGACAAAGAGAAACCAATTCCTCATTAGGATTAAGACTTGATTCCAATCAATACCAAAAGAACTTAAAGGACAAAGAGAAACCAATTCCTTAAGGATTAAGACTTGATTCCAATCAATTACCAAAAGAACTTAAAGGACAAAGAGAAACCAATTCCTTAAGGATTAAGACTTGATTCCAATCAATACCAAAAGAACTTAAAACAAAGAGAAACCAATTCATTAAGGATTAAGACTTGATTCCAATCAATTACCAAAAGAACTTAAAGGATAAAGAGAAACCAATTCATTAATGATTAAGACTTGATTCCAATCAATACCAAAAGAACTTAAAGGACAAAGAGAAACCAATTCCTCAAGGATTAAGACTTGATTCCAATCAATTACCAAAAGAACTTAAAGGAAAGAGAAACCAATTCCTTAAGGATTAAGACTTGATTCCAATCAATTACCAAAAGAACTTAAAGACAAAGAGAAACCAATTCCTTAAGGATTAAGACTTGATTCCAATCAATTACAAAAGAACTTAAAGGACAAAGAGAAACCAATTCATTAAGGATTAAGACTTGATTCCAATCAATACCAAAAGAACTTAAAGGAAAAAGAGAAACCAATTCATTAAGGATTAAGACTTGATTCCAATCAATACCAAAAGAACTAGAGGACAAAGAGAAACCAATTCCTTAAGGATTAAGACTTGATTCCAATCAATGGCAAAAAGAACTTAAAGGACAAAGAGAAACCAATTCCTTAAGGATTAAGACTTGATTCCAATCAATACCAAAAAGAACTTAAAGACAAAGAGAAACCAATTCATTAAGGATTAAGACTTGATTCCAATCAATTACCAAAAGAACTTAAAGGACAAAGAGAAACCAATTCCTTAAGGATTAAGACTTGATTCCAATCAATGGCAAAAGAACTTAAAGGACAAGAGAAACCAATTCATTAAGGATTAAGACTTGATTCCAATCAATACCAAAAGAACTTAAAGGAAAGAGAAACCAATTCATTAAGGATTAAGACTTGATTCCAATCAATTACCAAAAGAACTTAAAGGAAAAAGAGAAACCAATTCCTTAAGGATTAAGACTTGATTCCAATCAATGGCAAAAAGAACTTAAAGGACAAAGAGAAACCAATTCATGGGATTAAGACTTGATTCCAATCAATACCAAAAAGAACTTAAGGAAAAGAGAAACCAATTCCTTAAGGATTAAGACTTGATTCCAATCAATTACCAAAAGAACTTAAAGGACAAAGAGAAACCAATTCCTCAAGGATTAAGACTTGATTCCAATCAATGGCAAAAGAACTTAAAGACAAAGAGAAACCAATTCATTATGGATTAAGACTTGATTCCAATCAATACCAAAAGAACTTAGAGGAAAAAGAGAAACCAATTCCTTAAGGATTAAGACTTGATTCCAATCAATTACCAAAAGAACTTAAAGGACAAAGAGAAACCAATTCCTCAAGGATTAAGACTTGATTCCAATCAATGGCAAAAGAACTTAAAGGACAAAGAGAAACCAATTCATTATGGATTAAGACTTGATTCCAATCAATACCAAAAGAACTTAGAGGAAAAGAGAAACCAATTCCTTAAGGATTAAGACTTGATTCCAATCAATACCAAAAGAACTTAAAGGACAAAGAGAAACCAATTCCTCAAGGATTCAGACTTGGCTCCAATCAATAGCAAAAAGAACTTGAAAGACAAAGAGAAACCAATTCATTATGGATTAAGACTTGATTCCAATCAATACCAAAAGAACTTAGAGGACAAAGAGAAACCAATTCCTTAAGGATTAAGACTTGATTCCAATCAATTACCAAAAGAACTTAAAGGACAAAGAGAAACCAATTCATTAAGGACTAAGACATGCTTTCAATCAATGGCCAAAAGAACGTAAAGGACAAAGAGAAACCAATTCCATAAGGATTTAGACTTGATTCCAATCAATACCAAAAGAACTTAAAGGAAAAGAGAAACCAATTCCTTAAGGATTAAGACTTGATTCCAATCAATTACCAAAAGAACTTAAAGGACAAAGAGAAACCAGTTGCTTAAGGATTTAGACTTGATTCCAATCAATGGCAAAAAGAACTTAAAGGACAAAGAGAAACCAATACATTATGGATAAAGACTTGATTCCAATCAATACCAAAAGAACTAGAGGAAAAGAGAAACCAATTCATTAAGGATTAAGACTTGATTCCAATCAATTACCAAAAGAACTTAAAGGACAAAGAGAAACCAATTCATTAAGGATTAAGACTTGATTCCAATCAATGGCAAAAGAACTTAAAGGACAAAGAGAAACCAATTCCTTAAGGATTAAGACTTGATTCCAATCAATTACCAACAGAACTTAAAGGACAAAGAGAAACCAATTCCTCAAGGATTAAGACTTGATTCCAATCAATGGCCAAAAGAACTTAAAGGACAAAGAGAAACCAATTCCTTAATGAATGAGACTTGATTCCAATCAATTACAAAAAGAACTTAAAAAAGAGAAACCAATTCCTTAAGGATTAAGACTTGATTCCAATCAATTACCAAAAAGAACTTAAAGACAAAGAGAAACCAATTCCTCAAGGATTAAGACTTGATTCCAATCAATGGCAAAAGAACTTAAAGGACAAAGAGAAACCAATTCATTAAGGATTAAGACTTGATTCCAATCAATACCAAAAGAACTTAGAAGACAAAGAGAAACCAATTCCTTAAGGATTAAGACTTGATTCCAATCAATTACCAAAAGAACTTAAAGGACAAGAGAAACCAATTCCTCAAGGATTAAGACTTGATTCCAATCAATGGCAAAAGAACTTAAAGGACAAAGAGAAACCAATTCCTTAAGGATTAAGACTTGATTCCAATCAATACCAAAAAGAACTTAAAGGACAAAGAGAAACCAATTCATTAAGGATTAAGACTTGATTCCAATCAATACCAAAAGAACTTAAAGGACAAAGAGAAACCAATTCCTCAAGGATTCAGACTTGATTCCAATCAATGGCAAAAAGAACTTAAAGGACAAAGAGAAACCAATTCCTCAAGGATTCAGACATGATTCCAATCAATACCAAAAGAACTTAAAGGACAAAGAGAAACCAATTCCTTAAGGATTAAGACTTACTTCCAATCAATTACCAAAAGAACTTAAAGGACAATGAGAAGCCAATTCCTTAAGGATTAAGACTTGATTCCAATCAATTACCAAAAGAACTTAAAGGACAAAGAGAAACCAATTCCTTAAGGATTAAGACTTGATTCCAATCAATGGCAAAAGAACTAAAAGACAAAGAGAAACCAATTCATTAAGGATTAAGACTTGATTCCAATCAATACCAAAAGAACTTAAAGGACAATGAAAAGCCAATTCCTTAAGGATTAAGACTTGATTCCAATCAATTACCAAAAGAACTTAAAGGACAATGAGAAGCCAATTCCTCAAGGATTAAGACTTGATTCCAATCAATGGCCAAAAGAACTTAAAGGAGAAAGAGACACCAATTCCTAAGGATTAAGACTTGATTCCAATCAATACCAAAAAGAACTTAAAGACAAAGAGAAACCAATTCCTTAAGGATTAAGACTTGATTCCAATCAATTACAAAAAGAACTTAAAGGACAAAGAGAAACCAATTCCTTAAGGATTAAGACTTGATTCCAATCAATGGCAAAAAGAACTTAAAGGACAAAGAGAAACCAATTCCTTAAGGATTAAGACTTGATTCCAATCAATACCAAAAGAACTTAAAGGAAAAGAGAAACCAATTGCTTAAGGATAAAGACTTGATTCCAATCA
Source organism: Pterocarpus macrocarpus (assembly GCA_031439585.1). Classification (NCBI taxonomy): domain Eukaryota; kingdom Viridiplantae; phylum Streptophyta; class Magnoliopsida; order Fabales; family Fabaceae; genus Pterocarpus; species Pterocarpus macrocarpus. The sequence continues at coordinate 75,142 of JAVHNN010000411.1, forward strand.
ATGGCCAAAAGAACTTAAAGAACAAAGAGAAACCAATTCATCAAGGATTAAGACTTGATTCCATTCAATACCCAAAAGAACTTAAAGGACAAAGAGAAACCAATTCATTAAGGATTAAGACTTGATTCCAATCAATACCAAAAAGAACTAAAGGAAAAAGAGAAACCAATTCCTTAAGGATTAAGACTTATTCCAATCAATTACCAAAAGAACTTAAAGGACAAAGAGAAACCAATTCCTCAAGGATTAAGACTTGATTCCAATCAATGGCAAAAAGAACTTAAAAGACAAAGAGAAACCAATTCATTAAGGATTAAGACTTGATTCCAATCAATACCAAAAGAACTTAAAGGAAAAAGAGAAACCAATTCCTTAAGGATTAAGACTTGATTCCAATCAATTACCAAAAGAACTTAAAGGACAAAGAGAAACCAATTCCTCAAGGATTAAGACTTGATTCCAATCAATGGCAAAAGAACTTAAAAGACAAAGAGAAACCAATTCATTATGGATTAAGACTTGATTCCAATCAATACCAAAAAGAACTTAGAGGAAAATTCATTAAGAGAAACCAATT
>JAVHNN010000413.1:0-37299 GCA_031439585.1 Pterocarpus macrocarpus
TGTCTCAATCATTAATGAATTGGTTTCTCTTTGTCCTTTAAGTTCTTTTGGCCGTTGATTGGAAACATGTCTTAATCATTAATGAATTGGTTTCTCTTTGTCCTTTAAGTTCTTTTGGCCATTGATTGGAAACATGTCTTAATCATTAATGAATTGGTTTCTCTTTGTCCTTTAAGTTCTTTTGGCCATTGATTGGAAACAAGTCTTAATCATTAATGAATTGGTTTCTCTTTGTCCTTTAAGTTCTTTTGGCCATTGATTGGAAACATGTCTTAATCATTAATGAATTGGTTTCTCTTTGTCCTTTAAGTTCTTTTGGCCATTGATTGGAAACAAGTCTTAATCATTAATGAATTGGTTTCTCTTTGTCCTTTAAGTTCTTTTGGCCATTGATTGGAAACAAGTCTTAATCATTAATGAATTGGTTTCTCTTTGTCCTTTAAGTTCTTTTGGCCATTGATTGGAAACATGTCTTAATCCATAATGAATTGGTTTCTCTTTGTCCTTTAAGTTCTTTTGGCCATTGATTGGAAACATGTCTTAATCATTAATGAATTGGTTTCTCTTTGTCCTTTAAGTTCTTTTGGCCATTGATTGGAAACATGTCTTAATCCTTAATGAATTGGTTTCTCTTTGTCCTTTAAGTTCATTTGGCCATTGATTGGAAACAAGTCTTAATCATTAATGAATTGGTTTCTCTTTGTCCTTTAAGTTCTTTTGGCCATTGATTGGAAACAAGTCTTAATCATTAATGAATTGGTTTCTCTTTGTCCTTTAAGTTATCTTGGCCATTGATTGGAAACATGTCTTAATCCTTAATGAATTTGTTTCTCTTTGTCATTTAAGTTCTTTGGGCCATTGATTGGAAACATGTCTTAAACCTTAAAGAATTGATTTTTCTTTGTCCTTTAAGTTCTTTCGGCCACTGATTGGAAACAAGTCTTAATCATTAATGAATTGGTTTCTCTTTGTCCTTTACGTTTTTTTGGCCATTGATTGGAAACATGTCTTAATCCTTAATGAATTGGTTTCTCTTTGTCCTTTACGTTCTTTTGGCCATTGATTGGAAACATGTCTTAATCATTAATGAATTGGTTTCTCTTTGTCCTTTAAGTTCTTTTGGCCATTGATTGGAAACAAGTCTTAATCATTAATGAATTGGTTTCTCTTTGTCCTTTTAGTTCTTTTGGCCATTGATTGGAAACATGTCTTAATCCGTAATGAATTGGTTTCTCTTTGTCCTTTAAGTTCTTTTGGCCATTGATTGGAAACGAGTCTTAATCATTAATGAATTGGTTTCTCTTTGTCCTTGAAGTTCTTTTGGCCATTGATTGGAAACATGTCTCAATCATTAATGAATTGGTTTCTCTTTGTCCTTTAAGTTCTTTTGGCCATTGATTGGAAACAAGTCTTAATCATTAATGAATTGGTTTCTCTTTGTCCTTTTAGTTCTTTTGGCCATTGATTGGAAACATGTCTTAAACCGTAATGAATTGATTTCTCTTTGTCCTTTAAGTTCCTTTGGCCATTGATTGGAAACATGTCTTAATCATTAATTAATTTGTTTCTCTTTGTCCTTTAAGTTCTTTTGGCCATTGATTGGAAACAAGTCTTAATCATTAATGAATTGGTTTCTCTTTGTCCTTTAAGTTCTTTTGGCCAATGATTGGAAACATGTCTTAATCATTAATGAAATGGTTTCTCTTTGTCCTTTAAGTTCTTTTGGCCATTGATTGGAAACATGTCTTAATCCGTAATGAATTGGTTTCTCTTTGTCCTTTAAGTTCTTTCGGCCATTGATTGGAAACAAGTCTTAATCATTAATGAATTGGTTTCTCTTTGTCCTTTAAGTTCTTTTGGCCATTGATTGGAAACATGTCTTAATCATTAATGAATTGGTTTCTCTTTGTCCTTTAAGTTCCTTGGGCCATAGATTGGAAACATGTCTTAATCCTAAATGAATTGGTTTCTCTTTGTCCTTTAAGTTCGTTTGGCCGTTGATTGGAAACATGTCTTAATCATTAATGAATTGGTTTCTCTTTGTCCTTTACGTTCTTTCGGCCATAGATTGGAAACATGTCTTATTCATTAATGAATTGGTTTCTCTTTGTCCTTTAAGTTCTTTCGGCGATTGATTGGAAACATGTCTTAATCATTAATTAATTGGTTTCTCTTTGTCCTTTAAGTTCTTTCGGCCATTGATTGGAAACAAGTCTTAATCATTAATGAATTGGTTTCTTTTTGTCCTTCAAGTTCTTTTGGCCATTGATTGTAAACATGTCTTAATCCTTAATGAATTGGTTTCTCTTTGTCCTATAAGTTCTTTCGGCCATTGATTGGAAACAAGTCTTAATCATTAATGAATTGGTTTCTCTTTGTCCTTTAAGTTCTTTTGGCCATTGATTGGAAACATGTCTTAATCATTAATGAATTGGTTTCTCTTTGTCCTTTAAGTTCTTTTGGCCGTTGATTGGAAACATGTCTTAATCATTAATGAATTGGTTTCTCTTTGTCCTTTAAGTTCTTTTGGCCATTGATTGGAAACAAGTCTTAATCCTTAATGAATTGGTCTCTTTGTCCTTTAAGTTCTTTTGGCCATTGATTGGAAACATGTCTTAATCATTAATGAAATGGTTTCTCGTTGTCCTTTTAGTTCTTTTGGCCGTTGAATGGAAACATGTCTTAATCCGTAATGAATTGGTTTCTCTTTGTCCTTTAAGTTCCTTTGGCCATTGATTGGAAACAAGTCTTAATCATTAATGAATTGGTTTCTCTTTGTCCTTTAAGTTCTTTTGACCATTGATTGGAAACATGTCTTAATCATTAATGAATTGGTTTCTCTTTGTCCTTTAAGTTCTTTTGGCCATTGATTGGAAACATGTCTTAATCATTAATGAAATGGTTTCTCTTTGTCCTTTTAGTTCTTTTGGCCATTGATTGGAAACATGTCTTAATCATTAATGAATTGGTTTCCCTTTGTCCTTTAAGTTCTTTTGGCCATTGATTGGAAACATGTCTTAATCATTAATGAATTGGTTTCCCTTTGTCCTTTAAGTTCTTTTGGCCATTGATTGGAAACATGTCTTAATCCTTAATGAATTGGTTTCTCTTTGTCCATTAAGTTCTTTTCGCCATTGATTGGAAACATGTCTTAATCATTAATGAATTGGTTTTTCTTTGTCCTTTAAGTTCTTTTGGCCATTGATTGGAAACATGTCTTAATCATTAATGAATTGGTTTCCCTTTGTCCTTTAAGTTCTTTTGGCCATTGATTGGAAACATGTCTTAATCCTTAATGAATTGGTTTCTCTTTGTCCATTAAGTTCTTTTGGCCATTGATTGGAAACATGTCTTAATCATTAATGAATTGGTTTCTCTTTGTCCTTTTAGTTCTTTTGGCCATTGATTGGAAACATGTCTAAATCTGTAATGAATTGGTTTCTCTTTGTCCTTTAAGTTCTTTTGGCCGTTGATTGGAAACATGTCTTAATTATTAATGAATTGGTTTCTCTTTGTCCTTTAAGTTCTTTTGGCCATTGATTGGAAACATGTCTTAATCCTTAATGAATTGGTTTCTCTTTGTCCTTTAAGTTCTTTTGGCCGTTGATTGGAAACATGTCTTAATCATTAATGAATTGGTTTCTCTTTGTCCTTTAAGTTCTTTTGGCCATTGATTGGAAACAAGTCTTAATCATTAATGAATTGGTTTCTCTTTGTCCTTTAAGTTCTTTTGGCCATTGATTGAAAGAATGTCTTAATCATTAATGAATTGGTTTCTCTTTGTCCTTTAAGTTCTTCTGGCCATTGATTGGAAACATGTCTTAATCATTAATGAATTGGTTTCTCTTTGTCCTTTAAGTTCTTTTGGCCAATGATTGGAAACATGTCTTAATCATTAATGAATTGGTTTCTCTTTGTCCTTTAAGTTCTTTTGGCCATTGATTGGAAACATGTCTTAATCATTAATGAATTGGTTTCTCTTTGTCCTTTAAGTTCTTTTGGCCATTGATTGGAAACAAGTCTTAATCATTAATGAATTGGTTTCTCTTTGTCCTTTAAGTTCTTTTGGCCATTGATTGGAAACATGTCTTAATCATTAATGAATTGGTTTCTCTTTATCCTTTAAGTTCTTTTGGCCATTGATTGGAAACATGTCTTAATCATTAATGAATTGGTTTCTCTTTGTCCTTTAAGTTCTTTTGGCCATTGATTGGAAACATGTCTTAATCATTAATTAATTGGTTTCTCTTTGTCCTTTAAGTTCTTTTGGCCATTGATTGGAAACATGTCTTAATCATTAATGAATTGGTTTCTCTTTGTCCTTTAAGTTCTTTTGGCCATTGATTGGAAACAAGTCTTAATCATTAATGAATTGGTTTCTCTTTGTCCTTTAAGTTCTTTTGGCCATTGATTGTAAACATGTCTTAATCATTAATGAATTGGTTTCTCTTTGTCCTTTAAGTTCTTTTTGGCCGTTGATTGGAAACATGTCTTAATCATTAACGAATTGGTTTCTCTTTGTCCTTTAAGTTCTTTTGTCCATTGATTGGAAACAACTCTTAATCATTAAAGAAATGGTTTCTCTTTGTCCTTTAAGTTCTTTTGGCCATTGATTGGAAACATGTCTTAATCCTTAATGAATTGGTTTCTCTTTGTCCTTTAAGTTCTTTTGGCCATTGATTGGAAACATGTCTTAATCATTAATGAATTGGTTTCTCTTTGTCCTTTAAGTTCTTTTGGCCATAGATTGGAAACATGTCTTAATCATTAATGAATTGGTTTCTCTTTGTCCTTTAAGTTCTTTTGGCCGTTGATTGGAAACATGTCTTAATCATTAATGAATTGGTTTCTCTTTCTCCTTTAAGTTCTTTTTGGCCATTGATTGGAAACATGTCTTAGTCATTAATGAATTGGTTTCTCTTTGTCCATTAAGTTCTTTTGGCCATTGATTGGAAACATGTCTTAATCATTAATGAATTGGTTTCTCTTTGTCCTTTAAGTTCTTTTGGCCATTGATTGGAAACATGTCTTAATCATTAATGAATTGGTTTCTCTTTGTCCTTTAAGTTCTTTCGGCCATTGATTGGAAACAAGTCTTAATCATTAATGAATTGGTTTCTCTTTGTCCTTTAAGTTCTTTTGGCCGTTGATTGGAAACATGTCTTAATCATTAATGACTTGGTTTCTCTTTGTCCCTTAAGTTCTTTTGGCCATTGATTGGAAACATGTCTTAATCTGTAATGAATTGGTTTCTCTTTGTCCTTTCAGTTCTATTGGCCATTGATTGGAAACAAGTCTTAATCATTAATGAATTGGTTTCTCTTTGTCCTTTAAGTTCTTTTGGCCAATGATTGGAAACAAGTCTTAATCATTAATGAATTGGTTTCTCTTTGTCCTTTCAGTTCTTTTGGCCATTGATTGGAAACATGTCTTAATCCGTAATGAATTGGTTTCTCTTTGTCCTTTAAGTTCTTTTGGCCAATGATTGGAAACAAGTCTTAATCATTAATGAATTGGTTTCTCTTTGTCCTTTAAGTTCTTTTGGCCATTGATTGGAAACATGTCTTAATCATTAATGAATTGGTTTCTCTTTGTCCTTTAAGTTCTTTTGGCCATTGATTGGAAACATGTCTTAATCATTAATGAATTGGTTTCTCTTTGTCCTTTAAGTTCTTTTGGCCATTGATTGGAAACATGTCTTAATCATTAATGAATTGGATTCTCTTTGTCCTTTAAGTTCTTTTGGCCATTGATTGGAAACATGTCTTAATCATTAATGAATTGGTTTCTCTTTGTCCTTTAAGTTCTTTTGGCCATTGATTGGAAACATGTCTTAATCATTAATGAATTGGTTTCTCTTTGTCCTTTAAGTTCTTTTGGCCATTGATTGGAAACATGTCTTAATCATTAATGAATTGGTTTCTCTTTGTCCTTTAAGTTCTTTTGGCCATTGATTGGAAACAAGTCTTAATCATTAATGAATTGGTTTCTCTTTGTCCTTTAAGTTCTTTTGGCCATTGATTGGAAACATGTCTTAATCCTTAATGAATTGGTTTCTCTTTGTCCTTTAAGTTCTTTTGGCCATTGATTGGAAACATGTCTTAATCATTAATGAATTGGTTTCTCTTTGTCCTTTAAGTTCTTTTGGCCATTGATTGGAAACATGTCTTAATCATTAATGAATTGGTTTCTCTTTGTCCTTTAAGTTCTTTTGGCCATTGATTGGAAACATGTCTTAATCATTAATGAATTGGTTTCTCTTTGTCCTTTAAGTTCTTTTGGCCATTGATTGGAAACATGTCTTAATCATTAATGAATTGGTTTCTCTTTGTCCTTTAAGTTCTTTTGGCCATTGATTGGAAACAAGTCTTAATCATTAATGAATTGGTTGTTCTTTGTCCTTTAAGTTCATTTGGCCATTGATTGTAAACATGTCTTAATCCTTAATGAATTGGTTTCTCTTTGTCCTTTAAGTTCTTTCAGCCATTGATTGGAAACAAGTCTTAATCATTAATGAATTGGTTTCTCTTTGTCCTTTAAGTTCTTTTGGCCATTGATTGGAAACATGTCTTAATCATTAATGAATTGGTTGTTCTTTGTCCTTTAAGTTCATTTGGCCATTGATTGTAAACATGTCTTAATCCTTAATGAATTGGTTTCTCTTTGTCCTATAAGTTCTTTCGGCCATTGATTGGAAACAAGTCTTAATCATTAATGAATTGGTTTCTCTTTGTCCTTTAAGTTCTTTTGGCCATTGATTGGAAACATGTCTTAATCATTAATGAATTGGTTTCTCTTTGTCCTTTAAGTTCTTTTGGCCATTGATTGGAAACATGTCTTAATCATTAATGAATTGGTTTCTCTTTGTCCTTTAAGTTCTTTTGGCCATTGATTGGAAACAAGTCTTAATCATTAATGAATTGGTTTCTCTTTGTCCTTTAAGTTCTTTTGGCCATTGATTGGAAACATGTCTTAATCATTAATGAATTGGTTTCTCTTTGTCCTTTAAGTTCTTTTGGCCATTGATTGGAAACAAGTCTTAATCATTAATGAATTGGTTTCTCTTTGTCCTTTAAGTTCTTTTGGCCATTGATTGGAAACATGTCTTAATCATTAATGAATTGGTTTCTCTTTGTCCTTTAAGTTCTTTTGGCCATTGATTGGAAACATGTCTTAATCATTAATGAATTGGTTTCTCTTTGTCCTTTAAGTTCTTTTGGCCATTGATTGGAAACATGTCTTAATCCTTAATGGATTGGTTTCTCTTTGTCCTTTAAGTTCTTTTGGCCATTGATTGGAAACATGTCTTAATCATTAATGAATTGGTTTCTCTTTGTCCTTTAAGTTCTTTTGGCCATTGATTGGAAACATGTCTTAATCATTAATGAATTGGTTTCTCTTTGTCCTTTAAGTTCTTTTGGCCATTGATTGGAAACAAGTCTTAATCATTAATGAATTGGTTTCTCTTTGTCCTTTAAGTTCATTTGGCCATTGATTGGAAACATGTCTTAATCATTAATGAATTGGTTTCTCTTTGTCCTTTAAGTTCTTTCGGCCATTGATTGGAAACAAGTCTTAATCATTAATGAATTGGTTTCTCTTTGTCCTTTAAGTTCTTTTGGCCATTGATTGGAAACATGTCTTAATCATTAATGAATTGGTTTCTCTTTGTCCTTTAAGTTCTTTTGGCCATTGATTGGAAACAAGTCTTAATCATTAATGAATTGGTTGTTCTTTGTCCTTTAAGTTCATTTGGCCATTGATTGTAAACATGTCTTAATCCTTAATGAATTGGTTTCTCTTTGTCCTTTAAGTTCTTTTGGCCATTGATTGGAAACAAGTCTTAATCATTAATGAATTGGTTTCTCTTTGTCCTTTAAGTTCTTTTGGCCGTTGATTGGAAACATGTCTTAATCATTAATGAATTGGTTTCTCTTTGTCCTTTAAGTTCTTTTGGCCATTGATTGGAAACATGTCTTAATCATTAATGAATTGGTTTCTCTTTGTCCTTTAAGTTCTTTTGGCCATTGATTGGAAACATGTCTTAATCATTAATGAATTGGTTTCTCTTTGTCCTTTAAGTTCTTTTGGCCATTGATTGGAAACATGTCTTAATCATTAATGAATTGGTTTCTCTTTGTCCTTTAAGTTCTTTTGGCCATTGATTGGAAACATGTCTTAATCATTAATGAATTGGTTTCTCTTTGTCCTTTAAGTTCTTTTGGCCATTGATTGGAAACATGTCTTAATCATTAATGAATTGGTTTCTCTTTGTCCTTTAAGTTCTTTTGGCCATTGATTGGAAACATGTCTTAATCATTAATGAATTGGTTTCTCTTTGTCCTTTAAGTTCTTTTGGCCATTGATTGGAAACAAGTCTTAATCATTAATGAATTGGTTGTTCTTTGTCCTTTAAGTTCATTTGGCCATTGATTGGAAACATGTCTTAATCATTAATGAATTGGTTTCTCTTTGTCCTATAAGTTCTTTCGGCCATTGATTGGAAACAAGTCTTAATCATTAATGAATTGGTTTCTCTTTGTCCTTTAAGTTCTTTTGGCCATTGATTGGAAACATGTCTTAATCATTAATGAATTGGTTGTTCTTTGTCCTTTAAGTTCATTTGGCCATTGATTGTAAACATGTCTTAATCCTTAATGAATTGGTTTCTCTTTGTCCTATAAGTTCTTTCGGCCATTGATTGGAAACAAGTCTTAATCATTAATGAATTGGTTTCTCTTTGTCCTTTAAGTTCTTTTGGCCATTGATTGGAAACATGTCTTAATCATTAATGAATTGGTTTCTCTTTGTCCTTTAAGTTCTTTTGGCCATTGATTGGAAACATGTCTTAATCATTAATGAATTGGTTTCTCTTTGTCCTTTAAGTTCTTTGGCCATTGATTGGAAACAAGTCTTAATCATTAATGAATTGGTTTCTCTTTGTCCTTTAAGTTCTTTTGGCCATTGATTGGAAACATGTCTTAATCATTAATGAATTGGTTTCTCTTTGTCCTTTAAGTTCTTTTGGCCATTGATTGGAAACAAGTCTTAATCATTAATGAATTGGTTTCTCTTTGTCCTTTAAGTTCTTTTGGCCATTGATTGGAAACATGTCTTAATCATTAATGAATTGGTTTCTCTTTGTCCTTTAAGTTCTTTTGGCCATTGATTGGAAACATGTCTTAATCATTAATGAATTGGTTTCTCTTTGTCCTTTTAGTTCTTTTGGCCATTGATTGGAAACATGTCTTAATCCGTAATGAATTGGTTTCTCTTTGTCCTTTAAGTTCTTTTGGCCATTGATTGGAAACAAGTCTTAATCATTAATGAATTGGTTTCTCTTTGTCCTTTAAGTTCTTTTGGCCATTGATTGGAAACATGTCTTAATCATTAATGAATTGGTTTCTCTTTGTCCTTTAAGTTCTTTTGGCCATTGATTGGAAACAAGTCTTAATCATTAATGAATTGGTTTCTCTTTGTCCTTTAAGTTCTTTTGGCCATTGATTGGAAACATGTCTTAATCATTAATGAATTGGTTTCTCTTTGTCCTTTAAGTTCTTTTGGCCATTGATTGGAAACAAGTCTTAATCATTAATGAATTGGTTTCTCTTTGTCCTTTAAGTTCTTTTGGCCATTGATTGGAAACATGTCTTAATCATTAATGAATTGGTTTCTCTTTGTCCTTTAAGTTCTTTTGGCCATTGATTGGAAACAAGTCTTAATCATTAATGAATTGGTTGTTCTTTGTCCTTTAAGTTCATTTGGCCATTGATTGTAAACATGTCTTAATCCTTAATGAATTGGTTTCTCTTTGTCCTTTAAGTTCTTTCGGCCATTGATTGGAAACAAGTCTTAATCATTAATGAATTGGTTTCTCTTTGTCCTTTAAGTTCTTTTGGCCGTTGATTGGAAACATGTCTTAATCATTAATGAATTGGTTTCTCTTTGTCCTTTAAGTTCTTTTGGCCATTGATTGGAAACATGTCTTAATCATTAATGAATTGGTTTCTCTTTGTCCTTGAAGTTCTTTGGCCATTGATTGGAAACATGTCTTAATCATTAATGAATTGGTTTCTCTTTGTCCTTTAAGTTCTTTTGGCCATTGATTGGAAACATGTCTTAATCATTAATTAATTGGTTTCTCTTTGTCCTTTAAGTTCTTTTGGCCATTGATTGGAAACATGTCTTAATCATTAATGAATTGGTTTCTCTTTGTCCTTTAAGTTCTTTTGGCCATTGATTGGAAACAAGTCTTAATCATTAATGAAATGGTTTCTCTTTGTCCTTTCAGTTCTTTTGGCCATTGATTGGAAAGATGTCTTAATCTGTAATGAATTGGTTTCTCTTTGTCCTTTAAGTTCTTTTGGCCAATGATTGGAAACAAGTCTTAATCATTAATGAATTGGTTTCTCTGTGTCCTTGAAGTTCTTTGGCCATTCATTGGAACCAAGTCTTAATCATTAATGAATTGGTTTCTCTTTGTCCTTTAAGTTCTTTTGGCCGTTGATTGGAAACATGTCTTAATCATTAATGAATCGGTTTCTCTTTGTCCTTTAATTTCTTTTGGCCATTGATTGGAAACAAGTCTTAATCATTAATGAATTGGTTTCTCTTTGTCCTTTAAGTTCTTTTGGCCATTGATTGGAAACATGTCTTAATCCGTAATGAATTGGTTTCTCTTTGTCCTTTAAGTTCTTTTGGCCATTGATTGGAAACATGTCTTAATCATTAATGAATTGGTTTCTCTTTGTCCTTGAAGTTCTTTTGGCCATTGATTGGAAACATGTCTTAATCATTAATGAATTGGTTTCTCTTTGTCCTTTAAGTTCTTTTGGCCATTGATTGGAAATAAGTCTTAATCATTAATGAATTGGTTTCTCTTTGTCCTATAAGTTCTTTTGGCTGTTGATTGGAAACATGTCTTAATCATTAATGAATTGGTTTCTCTTTGTCCTTTAAGTGCTTTTGCCCATTAATTGGAAACATGTCTTAATCATTAATGAAATGGTTTCTCTTTGTCCATTAAGTTCTTTTAGCCATTGATTGGAAACATGTATCAATCATTAATGAATTGGTTTCTCTTTGTCCTTTAAGTTCTTTTGGTCATTGATTGGAAACATGTCTCAATCAGTAATGAATTGGTTTGTCTTTGTCCTTTAAGTTCTTTTGGCCACTGATTGGAAACAAGTCTTAATCATTAACGAATTGGTTTCTCTTTGTCCTTTAAGTTCTTTTGGCCATTGATTGGAAACATGTCTTAATCATTAATGAATTGGTTTCTCTTTGTCCTTTAAGTTCTTTTGGCCATTGATTGGAAACATGTCTTAATCATTAATGAATTGGTTGCTCTTTGTCCTTGAAGTTCTTTGGCCATTGATTGGAAACATGTCTTAATCATTAATGAATTGGTTTCTCTTTGTCCTTTAAGTTCTTTTGGCCGTTGATTGGAAACATGTCTTAATCATTAATGAATTGGTTTCTCTTTGTCCTTTAAGTTCTTTTGGCCATTGATTGAAAACATGTCTTAATCATTAACGAATTGGTTTCTCTTTGTCCTTTAAGTTCTTTTGGCCATTGATTGGAAACAAGTCTTAATCATTAATGAATTGGTTTCTCTTTGTCCTTTAAGTTCTTTTGGCCATTGATTGGAAACATGTCTTAATCCTTCATGAATTGGTTTCTCTTTGTCCTTTAAGTTCTTTTCGCCGTTGATTGGAAACAAGTCTTAATCAGTAATGAATTGGTTTCTTTGTCCTTTAAGTTCTTTTGGCCGTTGATTGGAAACATGTCTTAATCATTAATGAATTGGTTTCTCTTTGTCCTTTAAGTTCTTTTGGCCATTGATTGGAAACAAGTCTTAATCATTAATGAATTGGTAATTCTTTGTCCTTTAAGTTCTATTGGCCATTGATTGGAAACATGTCTTAATCATTAATGAAATGGTTTCTCTTTGTCCTTTAAGTTCTTTTGGCCATTGATTGGAAACATGTCTTAATCCGTAATGAATTGGTTTCTTTGTCCTTTAAGTTCTTTTTGCCATTGATTGGAAACATGTCTTAATCATTAATGAATTGGTTTCTCTTTGTCCTTTAAGTTCTTTTGGCCATTGATTGTAAACATGTCTTAATCCTTAATGAATTGGTTTGGCTTTGTCCTTTAAGTTCGTTTGGCCATTGATTCGAAACATGTCTTAATCTTTAATGAATTGGTTTCTCTTTATCCTTTAAGTTCTTTCGGCAATTGATTGGAAACATGTCTTAATCATTAATGAATTGGTTTCTCATTGATTGGAAACATGTCTTAATCATTAATGAATTGGTTTCTCTTTGTCCTTTAAGTTCTTACGGCCATTGATTGGAAACATGTCTTAATCATTAATGAATTGGTTTCTCTTTGTCCTTTAAGTTCTTTCGGCCATTGATTGGAAACATGTCTTAATCATTAATGAATTGGTTTCTCTATGTCCTTTAAGTTCTTTTGGCCATTGATTGAAACATGTCTTAATCATTAATGAATTGGTTTCTTTGTCCTTTAAGTTCTTTTTGCCATTGATTGGAAACATGTCTTAATCATTAATGAATTGGTTTCTCCTTGTCCTTTAAGTTCATTTGGCCATTGATTGGAAACATGTCTTAATCATTAATCAATTGGTTTCTCTTTGTCCTTTAAGTTCTTTTGGCCATTGATTGGAAACATGTCTTAATCCACAATGAATTGGTTTCTCTTTGTCCTTTAAGTTTTTTTGGTCATTGTTTGGAAACATGTCTTAATTCTTAATGAATTGGTTTCTCTTTGTCCTTTAAGTTCTTTTGGCCATTGATTGGAAACATACCTTGATCCTAAATGAATTGGTTTCTCTTTGTCCTTTAAGTTCTTTTGGCCATTGATTGGAAACATGTCTTAATCATTAATGAATTGGTTTCTCTTTGTCCTTTAAGTTCTTTTGGCCATTGATTGGAAACATGTCTTAATCACTAATGAATTGGTTTCTCTTTGTCCTTTAAGTTCTTTTGGCCATTGATTGGAAACATGTCTTAATCATTAATGAATTGGTTTCTCTTTGTCCTTTAAGTTCTTTTGGCCATTGATTGGAAACATCTCTTAATCATTAATGAATTGGTTACTCTTTGTCCTTTAAGTTCTTTTGGCCATTGATTGGAAACATGTCTTAATCATTAATGAATTGGTTTCTCTTTGTCCTTTAAGTTCTTTTGGCCATTGATTGGAAACAAGTCTTAATCATTAATGAATTAGTTTCTCTTTGTCCTTTAAGTTCTTTTGGTCAATGATTGGAAACATGTCTTGATCATTAATGAATTGGTTTCTCTTTGTCCTTTAAGTTCTTTTGGCCATTGATTGGAAACAAGTCTTAATCATTAATGAATTGGTTTCCCTTTGTCCTTTAAGTTCTTTTGGCCATTGATTGGAAACATGTCTTAATCCTTAATGAATTGGTTTCTCTTTGTCCTTTAAGTTCTTTTTGCCATTGATTGGAAACATGTCTTAATCATTAATGAATTAGATTCTCTTTGTCCTTTAAGTTCTTTTGGCCACTGATAGGAAACATGGCTTAATCATTAATGAATTGGTTTCTCTTTGTCCTTTAAGTTCTTTTGGCCACTGATAGGAAACATGGCTTAATCATTAATGAATTGGTTTCTCTTTGTCCCTTAAGTTCTTTTGGCCATTGATTGGAAAGATGTCTTAATCCTTAATGAATTGGTTGCTCTTTGTCCTTGAAGTTCTTTGGCCATTGATTGGAAACATGTCTTAATCATTAATGAATTGGTTTCTCTTTGTCCTTTAAGTTCTTTTGGCCATTGATTGGAAACATGTCTCAATCATTAATGAATTGGTTTCTCTTTGTCCTTTAAGTTCTTTTGGCCGTTGATTGGAAACATGTCTTAATCATTAATGAATTGGTTTCTCTTTGTCCTTTAAGTTCTTTTGGCCATTGATTGGAAACAAGTCTTAATCATTAATGAATTGGTTTCTCTTTGTCCTTGAAGTTCTTTTGGCCATTGATTGGAAACATGTCTTAATCATTAATGAATTGGTTTCTCTTTGTCCTTGAAGTTCTTTTGGCCATTGATTGGAAACATGTCTTAATCATTAATTAATTGGTTTCTCTTTGTCCTTTAAGTTCTTTTGGCCATTGATTGGAAACAAGTCTTAATCATTAATGAATTGGTTTCTCTTCATCCTTTAAGTTCTTTTGCCTGTTGATTGGAAGCATGTCTTAATCATTAATGAATTGGTTTCTCTTTGTCCTTTAAGTTCTTTTGGCCATTGATTGGAAACATGTCTTAATCATTAATGAATTGGTTTCTCTTTGTCCTTTAAGTTCTTTCGGCCATTGATTGGAAACAAGTCTGAATCATTAATGAATTGGTTTCTCTTTGTCCTTTAAGTTCTTTCGGTCATTGATTGGAAACATGTCTCAATCATTAATGAATTGGTTTCTCTTTGTCCTTTAAGTTCTTTTGGCCATTGATTGGAAACATGTCTTAGTTATGAATTGGTTGTTCTTTGTCCTTTAAGTTCATTTGGCCATTGATTGTAAACATGTCTTAATCCTTAATGAATTGGTTTCTCTTTGTCCCATAAGTTCTTTCGGCCATTGATTGGAAACAAGTCTTAATCATTAATGAATTGGTTTCTCTTTATCCTTTAAGTTCTTTTGGCCGTTGATTGGAAGCATGTCTTAATCATTAATGAATTGGTTTCTCTTTGTCCTTTAAGTTCTTTTGGCCGTTGAATGAATCAAGTTTCAATTCAAAAGGAATTGGTTTCTAATTCTCCTTGAAGTTCCTTTTGCCATTAATTGGAAGCAAGACTTAATCCTTAAGGAATTGGTTTATCTTTCTTCTTTAAGTTCTTTTTACCATTGAATTGAATCAAGCCACAATCCAAAAGGAATTGGTTTCTCATTCTCCTTTATGTTCCTTTTGCAATTGATTGGAAGCAAGACTTAATCCTTAAGGAATTGGTTTATCTTTCTTCTTTATGTTCTTTTTGCCATTGAGTGGAATCAAGTCTCAATTCAAAAGGAATTGGTTTCTAATTCTCCTTGAAGTTTCTTTTGCAATTGATTGGAAGCAAGACTTAATCCTTAATGAATTGGTTTATCTTTCTTCTTTATGTTCTTTTGCCATTGAATGGAATCAAGTCACAATCCAAAAGGAATTGGTTTCTAATTCTCCTGAAGTTCCTTTTGCCATTGATTGGAAGCAAGACTTAATCCTTAAGGAATTGGTTTATCTTTCTTCTTTAAGTTCTTTTGCCATTGAATGGAATCAAGTCACAATTCAAAAGGAATTGGTTTCTAATTCTCCTTGAAGTTCCTTTTGCCATTGATTGGAAGCAAGACTTTAATCCTTAAGGAATTGGTTTATCTTTCTTCTTTATGTTCTTTTTGCCATTGAATGGAATCAAGTCTCAATCCAAAAGGAATTGGTTTCTAATTCTCCTTGAAGTTCCTTTTGCCATTGATTGGAAGCAAGACTTAATCCTTAAGGAATTGGTTTATCTTTCTTCTTTAAGTTCTTTTGCCATTGAATGGAATCAAGTCTCAATCCAAAAGGAATTGGTTTCTAATTCTCCTTGAAGTTCCTTTTGCCATTGATTGAAGAAGCAAGACTTAATCCTTAAGGAATTGGTTTATCTTTCTTCTTTATGTTCTTTTGCCATTGAATTGAATCAACTCACACTCCAAACGGAATTGGTTTCTCATTCCCCTTGGAGTTCCTTTTGCCATTGATTGGAAGCAAGACTTAATCCTTAAGGAATTGGTTTATCTTTCTTCTTTAAGTTCTTTTGCCATTGAATGGAATCAAGTCACAATTCAAAAGGAATTGGTTTCTAATTCTCCTTGAAGTTCCTTTGCCATTGATTGGAAGCAAGACTTAATCCTTAAGGAATTGGTTTATCTTTCTTCTTTATGTTCTTTTGCCATTGAATTGAATCAAGTCTCAATGAAAAAGGAATTGGTTTCTAATTCTCCTTGAAGTTCCTTTTGACATTGATTGGAAGCAAGACTTAATCCTTAAGGAATTGGTTTATCTTTCTTCTTTATGTTCTTTTGCCATTGAATTGAATCAAGTCACAATTCAAAAGGAATTGGTTTCTAATTCTCCTTGAAGTTCCTTTTGCCATTGATTGGAAGCAAGACTTAATCCTTAAGGAATTGGTTTATCTTTCTTCTTTATGTTCTTTTGCCATTGAATGGAATCAAGTCTCAATTCAAAAGGAATTGGTTTCTAATTCTCCTTGAAGTTCCTTTTGCCATTGATTGGAAGCAAGACTTAATCCTTAAGGAATTGGTTTATCTTTCTTCTTTATGTTCTTTTTGCCATTGAATGGAATCAAGTCTCAATTCAAAAGGAATTGGTTTCTAATTCTCCTTGAAGTTCCTTTTGCCATTGATTGGAAGCAAGACTTAATCCTTAAGGAATTGGTTTATCTTTCTTCTTTATGTTCTTTTTGCCATTGAATGGAATCAAGTCACAATCCAAAAGGAATTGGTTTCTAATTCTCCTTGAAGTTCCTTTTGCCATTGATTGGAAGCAAGACTTAATCCTTAAGGAATTGGTTTATCTTTCTTCTTTATGTTCTTTTTGCCATTGAATGGAATCAAGTCTCAATTCAAAAGGAATTGGTTTCTAATTCTCCTTGAAGTTCCTTTTGCCATTGATTGGAGCAAGACTTTAATCCTTAAGGAATTGGTTTATCTTTCTTCTTTATGTTCTTTTTGCCATTGAATGGAATCAAGTTCAATTCAAAAGGAATTGGTTTCTAATTCTCCTTGAAGTTCCTTTTGCCATTGATTGGAAGCAAGACTTAATCCTTAAGGAATTGGTTTATCTTTGTTCTTTAAGTTCTTTTTGCCATTGAATGAATCAAGTCACAATCCCAAAGGAATTGGTTTCTAATTCTCCTTGAAGTTCCTTTTGTCGTTGATTGGAAGCAAGACTTAATCCTTAAGGAATTGGTTTATCTTTCTTCTTTATGTTCTTTTTGCCCTTGAATGGAATCAAGTTTCAATTCAAAAGGAATTGGTTTCTAATTCTCCTTGAAGTTCCTTTTGACGTTGATTGGAAGCAAAACTTAATCTTAAAGGAATTGGTTTATCTTTCTTCTTTATGTTCTTTTTGCCCTTGAATGGAATCAAGTCTCAATCCAAAAGGAATTGGTTTCTAATTCTCCTTGAAGTTCCTTTTGCCATTGATTGGAAGCAAGACTTAATCCTTAATGAATTGGTTTATCTTTCTTCTTTAAGTTCTTTTTGCCATTGAATTGAATCAAGTCACAACCCAAAAGGAATTGATTTCTAATTCTCCTGGAAGTTCCTTTTGACATTGATTGAAAGCAAGACTTAATCCTTAAGAAAGTGGTTTATCTTTATTCTTTAAGTTCTTTTTGCCATTCAATTGCATCAAGTCACAATCCAAAAGAAAGTGGTTTCTAATTCGCCTTGAAGTTCCTTTGCCATTGATTGGAAGCAAGAATTAATCCTTAAGGAATTGGTTTATCTTTCTTCTATATGTTCTTTTTGCCCTTGAAGGGAATCAACTCTCAATTCAAAAGGAATTGGTTTCTAATTCTCCTTGAAGTTCCTTTTGCCATTGATTGGAAGCAAGACTTAATCCTTAAGGAATTGGTTTATCTTTCTTCTTTAAGTTCTTTTTGCCATTGAATTGTATCAAGTCTCAATCTTAAAGGAATTGGTTTCTAATTTGCGTTGAAGTTCCTTTTGACATTGATTGGAAGCAAGACTTAATACTTAAGGAATTGGTTTATCTTTCTCCTTTATGTTCTTTTTCCCATTGAATAGAATCAAGTCTCAATTCAAAAGGAATTGGTTTCTAATTCTCCTTGAAGTTCCTTTTGCCATTGATTGGAAGCAAGACTTAATCCTTAAGGAATTGGTTTATCTTTCTTCAAGTTCTTTTTGCCATTGAATGGAATCAAGTCACAATTCAAAAGGAATTGGTTTCTAATTCTCCTTGAAGTTCCTTTTGCCATTGATTGGAAGCAAGACTTAATCCTTAAGGAATTGGTTTATCTTTTCTTCTTTAAGTTCTTTTGCCATTGAATTGAATCAAGTCACAATCCAAAAGGAATTGGTTTCTAATTCTCCTTGAAGTTCCTTTTGCCGTTGATTGGAAGCAAGACTTAATCCTTAAGGAATTGGGTTATCTTTCTTCTTTATGTTCTTTTGCCATTGAATGGAATCAAGTCTCAATTCAAAAGGAATTGGTTTCTAATTCTCCTTGAAGTTCCGTTTGCCATTATTTGGAAGCAAGACTTAATCCTTAAGGAATTAGTTTATCTTTCTTCTTTAAGTTCTTTTTGCCATTGAATAGAATCAAGTCTCAATCCAAAGGAATTGGCTTCTAATTCTCCTTGGAGTTCCTTTTGCCATTGATTGGAAGCAAGACTTAATCCTTAAGGAATTGGTATATCTTTCTTCTATATGTTCTTTTTGCCATTGAATTGAATCAAGTCTCAATCCAAAAGGAATTGGTCATTAATTCTCCTTGAAGTTCCTTTTGCCATTGATTGGAAGCAAGACTTAATCCTTAAGGAATTGGTTTATCTTTCTTCTTTAAGTTCTTTTTGCCATTGAATAGAATCAAGTCACAATCCAAAAGGAACTGGTTTCTCATTCTCCTTGAAGTTCCTTTTGCCATTGATTGGAAGCAAGACTTAATACTTAAGGAATTGGTTTATCTTTTCTTCTTTATGTTCTTTTGCCATTGAATTGAATCAAGTCACAATTCAAAAGGAATTGGTTTCTAATTCTCCTTGAAGTTCCTTTTGCCATTGATTGGAAGCAAGACTTTAATCCTTAAGGAATTGGTTTATCTTTCTTCTTTATGTTCTTTTGCCATTGAATGGAATCAAGTCTCAATTCAAAAGGAATTGGTTTATAATTCTCCTTGAAGTTCCTTTTGCCATTGATTGGAAGCAAGACTTAATCCTTAAGGAATTGGTTTATCTTTCTTCTTGAAGTTCTTTTTGCCATTGAATTGTATCAAGTCACAATCCAAAATCAATTGGTTTCTTATTCTCCTTGAAGTTCCTTTTGACATTGATTGGAAGCAAGACTTAATCCTTTAGGAATTGGTTTATCTTTCTTCTTTATGTTCTTTTGCCATTGAATGGAATCAAGTCACAATACAAAACGAATTGGTTTATAATTCTCCTGGAAGTTCCATTTGCCATTGATTGGAAGCAAGACTTAATCCATAAGGGATTGGGTTATTTTTCTTCTTTATGTTCTTTTTCCCATTGAGTGGAATCCAGTCTCAATTCAAAAGGAATTGGTTTCTAATTCTCCTGGAAGTTCCTTTTGCCATTGATTGGAAGCAAGACTTAATCCATAAGGAATTGGTTTATCTTTCTTCTTTAAGTTCTTTTTGCCATTGAATTGTATCAAGTCTTAATTCAAAAGGAATTGGTCTCTAATTCTCCTTGAAGTTCCTTTTGCCATTGATTGGAAGCAAGACTTTATCCTTAAGGAATTGGTTTATCTTTCTTCTTTAGGTTCTTTTTGCCATTGAATTGTATCAAGTCACAATCCAAAAGGAAATTGGTTTCTAATTCTCCTTGAAGTTCCTTTTGCCATTGATTGGAAGCAAGACTTAATCCTCAAGGAATTGGTTTATCTTTCTTCTTTATGTTCTTTTTCCCATTGAGTGGAATCAAGTCTCAATTGAAAAGGAATTGGTTTCTAATTCTCCTTGAAGTTCCTTTTGCCATTGATTGGAAGCAAGACTTAATCCTTAAGGAATTTGTTTATCTTTCTTCTTTATGTTCTTCTTTGCCGTTGAGTGCAATCAAGTCTCAATTCAAGAGGAATTGGTTTCTAATTCTCCTTCAAGTTCCTTTTGCCATTGATTGGAAGCAAGACTTAATCCTCAAGGAATTGGTTTATCTTTTCTTATTTAAGTTGTTTTTGCCATTGAATTTAACCAAGTCACAATCCAAAAGGAATTGGTTTCTAATTCCCCTTGAAGTTCCTTTTGCCATTGTTTGGAAGCAAGACTTTAATCTTAAGGAATTGGTTTATCTTTCTTCTTTATGTTCTTTTTGCCCTTGAATGGAATCAAGTTTCAATTCAAAAGGAATTGGTTTCTAATTCTCCTTGAAGTTCCTTTTGCCATTGATTGGAAGCAAGACTTAATCCTTAAGGAATTGGTTTATCTTTCTTCTTTATGTTCTTTTGCCATTGAATTGAATCAAGTCACAATCCAAAAGGAATTGGTTTCTAATTCTCCTTGAAGTTCCTTTTTGCCATTGATTGGAAGCAAGACTTAATCCTTAAGGAATTGGTTTATCTTTCTTCTTTATGTTCTTTTGCCATTGAATGGAATCAAGTCTCAATCCAAAAGGAATTGGTTTCTAATTCTCCTTGAAGTTCCTTTTGCCATTGATTGGAAGCAAGACTTAATCCTTAAGGAATTGGTTTATCTTTCTTCTTTATGTTCTTTTGCCATTGAGTTGAATCAAGTCTCAATCCAAAGGAATTGGTTTCTAATTCTCCTTGAAGTTCCTTTTGCCATTGATTGAAGCAAGACTTAATCCTTAAGGAATTGGTTTATCTTTCTTCTTAATGTTCTTTTTTGCCATTGAATGAATCAAGTCTCAATTCAAAGGAATTGGTTTCTAATTCTCCTTGAAGTTCCTTTTGCCATTGATTGGAAGCAAGACTTAATCCTTAAGGAATTGGTTTATCTTCTCTTCTTTATGTTCTTTTTGCCATTGAATGGAATCAAGTCTCAATTCAAAAGGAATTGGTTTCTAATTCTCCTTGAAGTTCCTTTTGCCATTGATTGGAAGCAAGACTTAATCCTTAAGGAATTGGTTTATCTTTCTTCTTTATGTTCTTTTTGCCATTGAATGAATCAAGTCACAATCCAAAAGGAATTGGTTTCTAATTCTCCTTGAAGTTCCTTTTGCCATTGATTGAAGCAAGACTTTAATCCTTAAGGAATTGGTTTATCTTTCTTTTTATGTTCTTTTGCCATTGAATGGAATCAGTCAATTCAAAAGGAATTGGTTTCTAATTC
The DNA here is from genome assembly GCA_031439585.1 of Pterocarpus macrocarpus. Lineage (NCBI taxonomy): Eukaryota > Viridiplantae > Streptophyta > Magnoliopsida > Fabales > Fabaceae > Pterocarpus > Pterocarpus macrocarpus. The sequence goes on from JAVHNN010000413.1 coordinate 21,075, forward strand.
TCCTTGAAGTTCCTTTTGCCATTGATTGGAAGCAAGACTTAATCCTTAAGGAATTGGTTTATCTTTCTTCTTTAAGTTCTTTTTTGCCATTGAATTGAATCAAGTCACAATTCAAAAGGAATTGGTTTCTAATTCTCCTTGAAGTTCCTTTTTGCCATTGATTGGAAGCAAGACTTAATCCTTAAGGAAATGGTTTATCTTTCTTCTTTATGTTCTTTTTGCCATTAAGTGGAATCAAGTCACAATTCAAAAGGAATTGGTTTCTAATTCTCCTTCAAGTTCCTTTTGCCATTGATTGAAGCAAGACTTAATCCTTAAGGAATGGTTTATCTTTCTTCTTTAAGTTCTTTTTGCCATTGAATGAATCAAGTCACAATCCAAAAGGAATTGGTTTCTAATTCTCTTGAAGTTCCTTTTGCCATTGATTGAAGCAAGACTTAATCCTTAAGGAATTGGTTTATCTTTCTTCTTTATGTTCTTTTGCCATTGAATGGAATCAAGTCACAATCCAAAAGGAATTGGTTTCTAATTCTCCTTGAAGTTCCTTTTGCCATTGATTGGAAGCAAGACTTTAATAACTTAAGGAATTGGTTTATCTTTCTTCTTTAAGTTCTTTTGCCATTGAATGGAATCAAGTCACAATTCAAAAGGAATTGGTTTCTAATTCTCCTGAAGTTCCTTTTGCCATTGATTGGAAGCAAGACTTAATCCTTAAGGAATTGGTTTATCTTTCTTCTTTAGATCTTTTTGCCATTGAATTGAATCAAGTCACAATCCAAAAGGAATTGGTTTCTAATTCTCCTTGAAGTTCCTTTTGCCATTGATTGAAGCAAGACTTAATCCTTAAGGAATTGGTTTATCTTTCTTCTTTATGTTCTTTGCCATTGAATAGAATCAAGTCTCAATTCAAAAGGAATTGGTTTCTAATTCTCCTTGAAGTTCCTTTTGCCATTGATTGAAGCAAGACTTAATCCTTAAGGAATTGGTTTATCTTTCTTCTTTAAGTTCTTTTGCCATTGAATAGAATCAAGTCACAATCCAAAAGGAATTGGTTTCTAATTCTCCTTGAAGTTCCTTTTGACATTGATTGGAAGCAAGACTTAATCCTTAAGGAATTGGGGTATCTTTCTTCTTTCAGTTCTTTTTGCCATTGAATTGAATCAAGTCACAATCCAAAGGAATTGGTTTCTAATTCTCCTTGAAGTTCCTTTTGCCATTGATTGGAAGCAAGACTTTAATCCTTAAGGAATTGGTTTATCTTTCTTCTTTATGTTCTTTTTGCCATTGAATGGAATCAAGTCTCAATTCAAAGGAATTAGTTTCTAATTCTCCTTGAAGTTCCTTTTGACATTGATTGGAAGCAAGACTTAATCCTTAAGGAATTGGGTTATCTTTCTTCTTTAAGTTCTTTTTGCCATTGAATTGAATCAAGTCTTAATCCAAAAGGAATTGGTTGCTAATTCACCTTGAAGTTCCCTTTGACATTGATTGAAGCAAGACTTAATCCTTAAGGAATTGGTTTATCTTTCTTCTTTATGTTCTTTTTGCCATTGAGTGGAATCAAGTCTCAATTCAAAAGGAATTAGTTTCTAATTCTCCTTGAAGTTCCTTTTGCCATTGATTGGAAGCAAGACTTAATCCTTAAGGAATTGGTTTATCTTTCTTCTTTATGTTCTTTTTGCCATTGAGTGGAATCAAGTCTCAATTCAAAAGGAATTGGTTTCTAATTCTCCTTGAAGTTCCTTTTGCAATTGATTGGAAGCAAGACTTAATCCTTAATGAATTGGTTTATCTTTTCTTTTTTAAGTTCTTTTTGCCATTGAATTGAATCAAGTCACAATCCAAAAGGAATTGGTTTTAATTCTCCTTGAAGTTCCTTTTGCCATTGTTTGGAAGCAAGACTTCAACCTTAAGGAATTGGTTTATCTTTCTTCTTTATGTTCTTCTTGCCCTTGAAAGGAATCAAGTTTTAATCCAAATGGAATTGGTTTCTTATTCTCCTTGAAGTTCCTTTTGTCACTGATTGGAAGCAAGACTTAATCCTTAAGGAATCGGTTTATCTTTCTTCTTTATGTTCTTTTTGCCATTGAGTGGAATCAAGTCTCCATTCAAAAGGAATTGGTTTCTAATTCTCCTTGAAGTTCCTTTTGCCATTGATTGGACGCAAGACTTAATCCTTAAGGAATTGGTTTATCTTTCTTCTTTATGTTCTTTTTGCCATTGAATTGAATCAAGTCTCAATTCAAAAGGAATTGGTTTCTAATTCTCCTTGAAGTTCCTTTTGCCATTGATTGGAAGCAAGACTTAATCCTTAAAGGAATTGGTTTATCTTTCTTCTTTATGTTCTTTTGCCATTGAGTGGAATCAAGTCTCAATTCAAAAGGAATTGGTTTCTAATTCTCCTTGAAGTTCCTTTTGCCATTGATTGGAAGCAAGACTTAATCCTTAAGGAATTGGTTTATCTTTCTTCTTTATGTTCTTTTTCCCATTGAGTGGAATCAAGTCTCAATTCAAAAGGAATTGGTCTCTAATTCTCCTTAAAGTTCCTTTTGCCATTGATTGGAATCAAGACTTAATCCTTAAGGAATTGGTTTATCTTTCTTCTTTAAGTTCTTTTTGCCATTGATTTGTATCAAGTCACAATCCAAAAGGAATTGGTTTCAAATTCTCTTGAAGTTCCTTTTGATTGGAAGCAAGACTTAATCGTTAAGGAATTGGTTTGTCTTTCTTCTTTATGTTCTTTTTCCCATTGAGTGGAATCAAGTCTCAATTCAAAAGAAATTGGTTTCTAATTCTCCCTGAAGTTCCTTTTGCCATTGATTGGAAGCAAGACTTAATACTTAAGGAATTGGTTTATCTTTCTTCTTTAAGTTCTTTTTGCCATTGAATTGAATCAAGTCTCAATTCAAAAGGAATTGGTTTCTAATTCACCTTGAGGTTCCTTTTGATGTTGATTGGAAGCAAGACTTAATCCTTAAGGAATTGGTTTATCTTTCTTCTTTATGTTCTTTTTGCCTTTGAATGGAATCAAGTTTCAATTCAAAAGGAATTGATTTCTAATTCACATTGAAGTTCCTTTTGACATTGATTGGAAGCAAGACTTAATCCTTAAGGAATTGGTTTCTCTTTCTTTTTTAAGTTCTTTTGGCCATGTGTTGGAATCAAGTCTCAATTCAAAAGGAATTGGTTTCTAATTCTCCTTGAAGTTCCTTTAGCCATTGTTTGGAAGCAAGACTTAATCCTTAAGGAATTGGTTTATCTTTCTTCTTTATGTTCTTTTTGCCATTGAATGGAATCAAGTCACAATCCAAAAGGAATTGGTTTCTAATTCTCCTTGAAGTTCCTTTTGCCATTGATTGAAGCAAGACTTAATCCTTAAGGAATTGGTTTATCTTTCTTCTTTAAGTTCTTTTTGCCATTGAATTGAATCAAGTCTCAATCCAAAAGGAATTGGTTTCTAATTCTCCTTGAAGTTCCTTTTGCCATTGATTGGAAGCAAGACTTAATCCTTAAGGAATTGGTTTATCTTTCTTCTTTATGTTCTTTTTGCCATTGAATGGAATCAAGTCTCAATTCAAAAGGAATTGGTTTCTAATTCTCCTTGAAGTTCCTTTTGCCATTGATTGGAAGCAAGACTTAATCCTTAAGGAATTGGTTTATCTTTCTTCTTTAAGTTCTTTTTTGCCATTGAATGGAATCAAGTCACAATTCAAAAGGAATTGGTTTCTAATTCTCCTTGAAGTTCCTTTTGCCATTGATTTGAAGCAAGACTTAATCCTTAAGGAATTGGTTTATCTTTCTTCTTTATGTTCTTTTGCCATTGAATGGAATCAAGTCACAATTCAAAAGGAATTGGTTTCTAATTCTCCTTGAAGTTCCTTTTGCCATTGATTGGAAGCAAGACTTAATCCTTAAGGAATTGGTTTATCTTTCTTCTTTATGTTCTTTTGCCATTGAATGGAATCAAGTCTCAATTCAAAGGAATTGGTTTCTAATTCTCCTTGAAGTTCCTTTTGCCATTGATTGGAAGCAAGACTTAATCCTTAAGGAATTGGTTTATCTTTCTTCTTTATGTTCTTTTTGCCATTGAATGGAATCAAGTCACAATTTCAAAAGGAATTGGTTTCTAATTCTCCTTGAAGTTCCTTTTGCCATTGATTGGAAGCAAGACTTAATCCTTAAGGAATTGGTTTATCTTTCTTCTTTATGTTCTTTTTGCCATTGAATGGAATCAAGTCTCAATTCAAAAGGAATTGGTTTCTAATTCTCCTTGAAGTTCCTTTTGCCATTGATTGGAAGCAAGACTTAATCCTTAAGGAATTGGTTTATCTTTCTTCTTTATGTTCTTTTTGCCATTGAATGGAATCAAGTCTCAATTCAAAAGGAATTGGTTTCTAATTCTCCTTGAAGTTCCTTTTGCCATTGATTGGAAGCAAGACTTAATCCTTAAGGAATTGGTTTATCTTTCTTCTTTATGTTCTTTTTGCCATTGAATGGAATCAAGTCTCAATTCAAAAGGAATTGGTTTCTAATTCTCCTTGAAGTTCCTTTTGCCATTGATTGGAAGCAAGACTTAATCCTTAAGGAATTGGTTTATCTTTCTTCTTTATGTTCTTTTTGCCATTGAATGGAATCAAGTCTCAATTCAAAAGGAATTGGTTTCTAATTCTCCTTGAAGTTCCTTTTGCCATTGATTGGAAGCAAGACTTAATCCTTAAGGAATTGGTTTATCTTTCTTCTTTATGTTCTTTTTGCCATTGAATGGAATCAAGTCACAATTCAAAAGGAATTGGTTTCTAATTCTCCTTGAAGTTCCTTTTGCCATTGATTGGAAGCAAGACTTAATCCTTAAGGAATTGGTTTATCTTTCTTCTTTATGTTCTTTTTGCCATTGAATGGAATCAAGTCTCAATTCAAAAGGAATTGGTTTCTAATTCTCCTTGAAGTTCCTTTTGCCATTGATTGGAAGCAAGACTTAATCCTTAAGGAATTGGTTTATCTTTCTTCTTTATGTTCTTTTGCCATTGAATGGAATCAAGTCACAATTCAAAGGAATTGGTTTCTAATTCTCCTTGAAGTTCCTTTTGCCATTGATTGGAAGCAAGACTTAATCCTTAAGGAATTGGTTTATCTTTCTTCTTTATGTTCTTTTGCCATTGAATGGAATCAAGTCTCAATTCAAAAGGAATTGGTTTCTAATTCTCCTTGAAGTTCCTTTTGCCATTGATTGGAAGCAAGACTTAATCCTTAAGGAATTGGTTTATCTTTCTTCTTTATGTTCTTTTTGCCATTGAATGGAATCAAGTCTCAATTCAAAAGGAATTGGTTTCTAATTCTCCTTGAAGTTCCTTTTGCCATTGATTGGAAGCAAGACTTAATCCTTAAGGAATTGGTTTATCTTTCTTCTTTATGTTCTTTTGCCATTGAATGGAATCAAGTCTCAATTCAAAAGGAATTGGTTTCTAATTCTCCTTGAAGTTCCTTTTGCCATTGATTGGAAGCAAGACTTAATCCTTAAGGAATTGGTTTATCTTTCTTCTTTATGTTCTTTTGCCATTGAATTGGAATCAAGTCACAATTCAAAAGGAATTGGTTTCTAATTCTCCTTGAAGTTCCTTTTGCCATTGATTGGAAGCAAGACTTAATCCTTAAGGAATTGGTTTATCTTTCTTCTTTATGTTCTTTTTGCCATTGAATGGAATCAAGTCTCAATTCAAAAGGAATTGGTTTCTAATTCTCCTTGAAGTTCCTTTTGCCATTGATTGGAAGCAAGACTTAATCCTTAAGGAATTGGTTTATCTTTCTTCTTTATGTTCTTTTTGCCATTGAATGGAATCAAGTCTCAATTCAAAAGGAATTGGTTTCTAATTCTCCTTGAAGTTCCTTTTGCCATTGATTGGAAGCAAGACTTAATCCTTAAGGAATTGGTTTATCTTTCTTCTTTATGTTCTTTTGCCATTGAATGGAATCAAGTCTCAATTCAAAAGGAATTGGTTTCTAATTCTCCTTGAAGTTCCTTTTGCCATTGATTGGAAGCAAGACTTAATCCTTAAGGAATTGGTTTATCTTTCTTCTTTAATGTTCTTTTTGCCATTGAATTGAATCAAGTCTCAATTCAAAAGGAATTGGTTTCTAATTCTCCTTGAAGTTCCTTTTGCCATTGATTGGAAGCAAGACTTAATCCTTAAGGAATTGGTTTATCTTTCTTCTTTATGTTCTTTTTGCCATTGAATGGAATCAAGTCTCAATTCAAAAGGAATTGGTTTCTAATTCTCCTTGAAGTTCCTTTTGCCATTGATTGGAAGCAAGACTTAATCCTTAAGGAATTGGTTTATCTTTCTTCTTTATGTTCTTTTTGCCATTGAATGGAATCAAGTCTCAATTCAAAAGGAATTGGTTTCTAATTCTCCTTGAAGTTCCTTTTGCCATTGATTGGAAGCAAGACTTAATCCTTAAGGAATTGGTTTATCTTTCTTCTTTATGTTCTTTTTGCCATTGAATGGAATCAAGTCTCAATTCAAAAGGAATTGGTTTCTAATTCTCCTTGAAGTTCCTTTTGCCATTGATTGGAAGCAAGACTTAATCCTTAAGGAATTGGTTTATCTTTCTTCTTTATGTTCTTTTTGCCATTGAATGGAATCAAGTCTCAATTCAAAAGGAATTGGTTTCTAATTCTCCTTGAAGTTCCTTTTGCCATTGATTGGAAGCAAGACTTAATCCTTAAGGAATTGGTTTATCTTTCTTCTTTATGTTCTTTTTGCCATTGAATGGAATCAAGTCTCAATTCAAAAGGAATTGGTTTCTAATTCTCCTTGAAGTTCCTTTTGCCATTGATTGGAAGCAAGACTTAATCCTTAAGGAATTGGTTTATCTTTCTTCTTTATGTTCTTTTTGCCATTGAATGGAATCAAGTCTCAATTCAAAAGGAATTGGTTTCTAATTCTCCTTGAAGTTCCTTTTGCCATTGATTGGAAGCAAGACTTAATCCTTAAGGAATTGGTTTATCTTTCTTCTTTATGTTCTTTTGCCATTGAATTGGAATCAAGTCTCAATTCAAAAGGAATTGGTTTCTAATTCTCCTTGAAGTTCCTTTTGCCATTGATTGGAAGCAAGACTTAATCCTTAAGGAATTGGTTTATCTTTCTTCTTTATGTTCTTTTTGCCATTGAATGGAATCAAGTCTCAATTCAAAAGGAATTGGTTTCTAATTCTCCTTGAAGTTCCTTTTGCCATTGATTGGAAGCAAGACTTAATCCTTAAGGAATTGGTTTATCTTTCTTCTTTATGTTCTTTTTGCCATTGAATTGGAATCAAGTCTCAATTCAAAAGGAATTGGTTTCTAATTCTCCTTGAAGTTCCTTTTGCCATTGATTGGAAGCAAGACTTAATCCTTAAGGAATTGGTTTATCTTTCTTCTTTATGTTCTTTTGCCATTGAATTGAATCTTGTCTCAATCCAAAAGGAATTGGTTTCTAATTCGCCTTGAAGTTCCTTTTGACATTGATTGGAAGCAAGACTTAATCCTTAAGGAATTGGTTTATCTTTCTTCTTTATGTTCTTTTTGCCATTGAATGGAATCAAGTCTCAATTCAAGAGGAATTGGTTTCTAATTCTCCTTGAAGTTCCTTTTGCCATTATTTGGAAGCAAGACTTAATCCTTAAGGAATTGGTTTATCTTTCTTCTTTATGTTCTTTTTGCCATTGAGTGTAATCAAGTCTCAATTCAAAAGGAATTGGTTTCTAATTCTCCTTGAAGTTCCTTTTGCCATTGATTGGAAGCAAGACTTAATCCTTAAGGAATTGGTTTATCTTTCTTCTTTGAGTTCTTTTTGCCATTGAGTGAATCAAGTCTCAATTCAAAAGGAATTGGTTTCTAATACTCCTTGAAGTTCCCTTTGCCATTGATTGGATGCAAGACTTAATCCTTAAGGGATCGGTTTATCTTTCTTCTTTATGTTCTTTTTGCCATTGAGTGGAATCAAGTCTCAATTCAAAAGGAATTGGTTTCTAATGCTCCTTGAAGTTCCTTTTGCCATTGATTGGATGCAAGACTTAATCCTTAAGGAATTGGTTTATCTTTCTTCTTTATGTTCTTTTGCCATTGACTGGAATCAAGTCCCAATTCAAAAGGAATTGGTTTCTAATTCTCCTTGAACTTCCTTTTGCCATTGATTGGATGCAAGACTTCATCCTTAAGGGATCGGTTTATCTTTCTTCTTTATGTTCTTTTTGCCATTGACTGGAATCAAGTCTCAATTCAAAAGGAATTGGTTTCTAATTCTCCTTGAACTTCCTTTTGCCATTGATTGGATGCAAGACTTAATCCTTAAGGAATTGGTTTATCTTTCTTCTTTATGTTCTTTTTGCCATTGAATTGGAATCAAGTCTCAATTCAAAAGGAATTGGTTTCTAATTCTCCTTGAAGTTCCTTTTGCCATTGATTGGAAGCAAGACTTAATCCTTAAGGAATTGGTTTATCTTTTCTTCTTTATGTTCTTTTTGCCATTGAATGGAATCAAGTCTCAATTCAAAAGGAATTGGTTTCTAATTCTCCTTGAAGTTCCTTTTGCCATTGATTGGAAGCAAGACTTAATCCTTAAGGAATTGGTTTATCTTTCTTCTTTATGTTCTTTTGCCATTGAATGGAATCAAGTCTCAATTTCAAAAGGAATTGGTTTCTAATTCTCCTTGAAGTTCCTTTTGCCATTGATTGGAAGCAAGACTTAATCCTTAAGGAATTGGTTTATCTTTCTTCTTTATGTTCTTTTTGCCATTGAATGGAATCAAGTCTCAATTCAAAAGGAATTGGTTTCTAATTCTCCTTGAAGTTCCTTTTGCCATTGATTGGAAGCAAGACTTAATCCTTAAGGAATTGGTTTATCTTTCTTCTTTATGTTCTTTTTGCCATTGAATGGAATCAAGTCTCAATTCAAAAGGAATTGGTTTCTAATTCTCCTTGAAGTTCCTTTTGCCATTGATTGGAAGCAAGACTTAATCCTTAGGAATTGGTTTATCTTTCTTCTTTTATGTTCTTTTGCCATTGAATGGAATCAAGTCTCAATTCAAAAGGAATTGGTTTCTAATTCTCCTTGAAGTTCCTTTTTGCCATTGATTGGAAGCAAGACTTAATCCTTAAGGAATTGGTTTATCTTTCTCTTCTTTATGTTCTTTTGCCATTGAATGGAATCAAGTCTCAATTCAAAAGGAATTGGTTTCTAATTCTCCTTGAAGTTCCTTTTGCCATTGATTGGAAGCAAGACTTAATCCTTAAGGAATTGGTTTATCTTTCTTCTTTATGTTCTTTTTGCCATTGAATTGAATCAAGTCTCAATTCAAAAGGAATTGGTTTCTAATTCTCCTTGAAGTTCCTTTTGCCATTGATTGGAAGCAAGACTTAATCCTTAAGGAATTGGTTTATCTTTCTTCTTTATGTTCTTTTTGCCATTGAATGGAATCAAGTCTCAATTCAAAAGGAATTGGTTTCTAATTCTCCTTGAAGTTCCTTTTGCCATTGATTGGAAGCAAGACTTAATCCTTAAGGAATTGGTTTATCTTTCTTCTTTATGTTCTTTTGCCATTGAATGGAATCAAGTCTCAATTCAAAAGGAATTGGTTTCTAATTCTCCTTGAAGTTCCTTTTGCCATTGATTGGAAGCAAGACTTAATCCTTAAGGAATTGGTTTATCTTTCTTCTTTATGTTCTTTTTGCCATTGAATGAATCAAGTCTCAATTCAAAAGGAATTGGTTTCTAATTCTCCTTGAAGTTCCTTTTGCCATTGATTGGGAAGCAAGACTTAATCCTTAAGGAATTGGTTTATCTTTCTTCTTTTTATGTTCTTTTGCCATTGAATGGAATCAAGTCTCAATTCAAAAGGAATTGGTTTCTAATTCTCCTTGAAGTTCCTTTTGCCATTGATTGGAAGCAAGACTTAATCCTTAAGGAATTGGTTTATCTTTCTTCTTTATGTTCTTTTTTGCCATTGAATGTGAATCAAGTCACAATCAAAAGGAATTGGTTTCTAATTCTCCTTGAAGTTCCTTTTTGCCATTGATTGGAAGCAAGACTTAATCCTTAAGGAATTGGTTTATCTTTCTTCTTTATGTTCTTTTGCCATTGAATGGGAATCAAGTCTCAATTCAAAAGGAATTGGTTTCTAATTCTCCTTGAAGTTCCTTTTGCCATTGATTGGAAGCAAGACTTAATCCCTTAAGGAAGGAATTGGTTTATCTTTCTTCTTTATGTTCTTTTTTTGCCATTGAATGGAATCAAGTCACAATTCAAAAGGAATTGGTTTCTAATTCTCCTTGAAGTTCCTTTTGCCATTGATTGGAAGCAAGACTTAATCCTTAAGGAATTGGTTTATCTTTCTTCTTTATGTTCTTTTTGCCATTGAATGGAATCAAGTCTCAATTCAAAAGGAATTGGTTTCTAATTCTCCTTGAAGTTCCTTTTGCCATTGATTGGAAGCAAGACTTAATCCTTAAGGAATTGGTTTATCTTTCTTCTTTATGTTCTTTTTGCCATTGAATGGAATCAAGTCTCAATTCAAAAGGAATTGGTTTCTAATTCTCCTTGAAGTTCCTTTTTGCCATTGATTGGAAGCAAGACTTAATCCTTTAAGGAATTGGTTTATCTTTTCTTCTTTATGTTCTTTTGCCATTGAATGGAATCAAGTCTCAATTCAAAAGGAATTGGTTTCTAATTCTCCTTGAAGTTCCTTTTGCCATTGATTGGAAGCAAGACTTAATCCTTAAGGAATTGGTTTATCTTTCTTCTTTATGTTCTTTTTGCCATTGAATGGAATCAAGTCTCAATTCAAAAGGAATTGGTTTCTAATTCTCCTTGAAGTTCCTTTTGCCATTGATTGGAAGCAAGACTTAATCCTTAAGGAATTGGTTTATCTTTCTTCTTTATGTTCTTTTTGCCATTGAATGGAATCAAGTCTCAATCCAAAAGGAATTGGTTTCTAATTCTCCTTGAAGTTCCTTTTGCCATTGATTGGAAGCAAGACTTAATCCTTAAGGAATTGGTTTATCTTTCTTCTTTATGTTCTTTTGCCATTGAATGGAATCAAGTCTCAATTCAAAAAAGGAATTGGTTTCTAATTCTCCTTGAAGTTCCTTTTGCCATTGATTGGGAAGCAAGACTTAATCCTTAAGGAATTGGTTTATCTTTTCTTCTTTATGTTCTTTTGCCATTGAATTGGAATCAAGTCACAATTCAAAAGGAATTGGTTTCTAATTCTCCTTTGAAGTTCCTTTTGCCATTGATTGGAAGCAAGACTTAATCCTTAAGGAATTGGTTTATCTTTCTTCTTTATGTTCTTTTTGCCATTGAATGGAATCAAGTCTCAATTCAAAAGGAATTGGTTTCTAATTCTCCTTGAAGTTCCTTTTGCCATTGATTGGAAGCAAGACTTAATCCTTAAGGAATTGGTTTATCTTTCTTCTTTATGTTCTTTTTGCCATTGAATTGAATCAAGTCACAATTCAAAAAGGAATTGGTTTCTAATTCTCCTTGAAGTTCCTTTTGCCATTGATTGGAAGCAAGACTTAATCCTTAAGGAATTGGTTTATCTTTCTTCTTTATGTTCTTTTGCCATTGAATGGAATCAAGTCTCAATTCAAAAGGAATTGGTTTCTAATTCTCCTTGAAGTTCCTTTTGCCATTGATTGGAAGCAAGACTTAATCCTTAAGGAATTGGTTTATCTTTCTTCTTTATGTTCTTTTTGCCATTGAGTGGAATCAAGTCTCAATTCAAAAGGAATTGGATTCTAATTCTCCTTGAAGTTCCTTTTGCCATTGATTGGAAGCAAGACTTAATCCTTAAGGAATTGGTTTATCTTTTCTTCTTTATGTTCTTTTTGCCATTGAATGGAATCAAGTCTCAATTCAAAGGAATTGGTTTCTAATTCTCCTTGAAGTTCCTTTTGCCATTGATTGGAAGCAAGACTTAATCCTTAAGGAATTGGTTTATCTTTCTTCTTTATGTTCTTTTTGCCATTGAATGGAATCAAGTCTCAATTCAAAAAGGAATTGGTTTCTAATTCTCCTTGAAGTTCCTTTTGCCATTGATTGGGAAGCAAGACTTAATCCTTAAGGGAATTGGTTTATCTTTCTTTCTTTATGTTCTTTTTGCCATTGAGTGGAATCAAGTCTCCATTCAAAAGGTATTGGTTTCTAATTCTCTTTAAAGTTCCTTTTGCCATTGTTTGGAAGCAAGACTTAATCCTTAAGGAATTGGTTTATCTTTCTTCTTTATGTTCTTTTTGCCATTGAGTGGAATCAAGTCTCAATTCAAAGGAATTGGTTTCTAATTCTCCTTTGAAGTTCCTTTTGCCATTGATTGGAAGCAAGACTTAATCCTTAAGGAATTGGTTTATCTTTCTTCTTTATGTTCTTTTTGCCATTGAGTGGAATCAAGTCTCAATTCAAAAGTAATTGGTTTCTCATTCTCGTTGAAGTTCCTATTTCCATTGATGAGAGAAGCAAGACTTAAAATTTAAGGAATTCGTTTATCTTTCTTCTTTAAGTTCTTTTTGCCATTGAATTGAATCAAGTCACAATTCAAAAGGATTTGGTTTCTAATTCATCTTGAAGTTCCTTTTGCCATTGATTGGAAGCAAAACTTAATCCTTAAGGAATTGGTTTATCTTTCTTCTTTATGTTCTTTTTCCCATTGAGTGGAATCCAGTCTCAATTCAAAAGGAATTGGTTTCTAATTCTCCTTGAAGTTCCTTTTGCCATTGATTGGAAACAAGACTTAATCCATAAGGAATTGGTTTATCTTTCTTCTTTAAGTTCTTTTTGCCATTGAATTGTATCAAGTCACAATCCAAAAGGAATTGGTTTCTAATTCACCTTGAAGTTCCTTTTGACGTTGATTGGAAGGGAAGCAAGACTTAATCCTTAAGGAATTTTGGTTTATCTTTCTTCTTTATGTTCTTTTTGCCATTGAGTGGAATCAAGTCTCAATTCAAAAGGAATTGGTCTCTAATTCTCCTTGAAGTTCCTTTTGCCATTGAATGGAAGCAAGACTTAATTCTTAAGGAATTGGTTTATCTTTCTTCTTTATGTTCTTTTTGCCATTGAGTGGAATCAAGTCTCAATTCAAAAGGAATTGGTCTCTAATTCTCCTTGAAGTTCCTTTTGCCATTGATTGGAAGCAAGACTTAATCCTTAAGGAATTGGTTTATCTTTCTTCTCTAAGTTCATTTTGCCATTGAATGGAATCAAGTCTCAATTCAAAAGGAATTGGTTTCTAATTCTCCTTGAAGTTCCTTTTGCCATTGATTGGGAAGCAAGACTTAATCCTTAAGGAATTGGTTAATCTTACTTCTTTATGTTCTTTTTGCCATTGAGTGGAATCATGTCTCAATTCAAAAGGAATTGGTTTCTAATTCTCCTTGAAGTTCCTTTTTGCCATTGATTGGAAGCAAGACTTAATCCTTAAGGAATTGGTTTATCTTTCTTCTTTATGTTCTTTTTGCCATTGAATGGAATCAAGTCTCAATTCAAAGGAATTGGTTTCTAATTCTCCTTGAAGTTCCTTTTGCCATTGATTGGAAGCAAGACTTAATCCTTAAGGAATTGGTTTATCTTTTCTTCTTTATGTTCTTTTGCCATTGAATGGAATCAAGTCTCAATTCAAAAGGAATTGGTTTCTAATTCTCCTTGAAGTTCCTTTTGCCATTGATTGGGAAGCAAGACTTAATCCTTAAGGAATTGGTTTATCTTTCTTCTTTATGTTCTTTTTTGCCATTGAATTGGAATCAAGTCTCAATTCAAAAGGAATTGGTTTCTAATTCTCCTTGAAGTTCCTTTTGCCATTGATTGGAAGCAAGACTTAATCCTTAAGGAATTGGTTTATATCTTTCTTCTTTATGTTCTTTTTGCCATTGAATGGAATCAAGTCTCAATTCAAAAGGAATTGGTTTCTAATTCTCCTTGAAGTTCCTTTTGCCATTGATTGGAAGCAAGACTTAATCCTTAAGGAATTGGTTTATCTTTCTTCTTTATGTTCTTTTTGCCATTGAATGGAATCAAGTCTCAATTCAAAAGGAATTGGTTTCTAATTCTCCCTTGAAGTTCCTTTTTTGCCATTGATTGGAAGCAAGACTTAATCCTTAAGGAATTGGTTTATCTTTCTTCTTTATGTTCTTTTTGCCATTGAATGGAATCAAGTCTCAATTCAAAAGGAATTGGTTTCTAATTCTCCTTGAAGTTCCTTTTGCCATTGATTGGAAGCAAGACTTAATCCTTAAGGAATTGGTTTATCTTTCTTCTTTTATGTTCTTTTGCCATTGAATGGAATCAAGTCTCAATTCAAAAGGAATTGGTTTCTAATTCTCCTTGAAGTTCCTTTGCCATTGATTGGAAGCAAGACTTAATCCTTAAGGAATTGGTTTATCTTTCTTCTTTATGTTCTTTTTGCCATTGAATTGAATCAAGTCTCAATTCAAAAGGAATTGGTTTCTAATTCTCCTTGAAGTTCCTTTTGCCATTGATTGGAAGCAAGACTTAATCCTTAAGGAATTGGTTTATCTTTTCTTCTTTATGTTCTTTTTGCCATTGAATGGAATCAAGTCTCAATTCAAAAGGAATTGGTTTCTAATTCTCCTTGAAGTTCCTTTTTGCCATTGATTGAAGCAAGACTTAATCCTTAAGGAATTGGTTTATCTTCTTCTTTATGTTCTTTTTGCCATTGAATGGAATCAAGTCTCAATTCAAAAGGAATTGGTTTCTAATTCTCCTTGAAGTTCCTTTTGCCATTGATTGGGAAGCAAGACTTAATCCTTAAGGAATTGGTTTATCTTTCTTCTTTATGTTCTTTTGCCATGAATGGAATCAAGTCTCAATTCAAAAGGAATTGGTTTCTAATTCTCCTTGAAGTTCCTTTTGCCATTGATTGGAAGCAAGACTTAATCCTTAAGGAATTGGTCTTTCTTCTTCTTTTTGCATTGAATGGAATCAAGTCTCAATTCAAAAGGAATTGGTTTCTAATTCTCCTTGAAGTTCCTTTTGACATTGATTGGAAGCAAGACTAAATCCTTAAGGAATTGGAGTATCTTTCTTCTTTATGTTCTTTTTGCCATTGAATGGAATCAAGTCTCAATTCAAAAGGAATTGGTTTCTAATGCTCCTTGAAGTTCCTTTTGCCATTGATTGGAACCAAGATTTAAAACTCAAGGAATTGGTTTATCTTTCTTCTTTAAGTTCATTTCGCCGTTGAATTGAATCAAGTCTCAATTCAAAAGGAATTGGTTTCTAATTCACCTTGAAGTTCCTTTTGACATTGATTGGAAGCAAGACTTAATCCTTAAGGAATTGGTTTATCTTTCTTCTTTATGTTCTTTTTGCCATTGAGTGGAATCAAGTCACAATCCAAAAGGAATTGGTTTCTAATTCACCTTGAAGTTCCTTTTGACATTGATTGGAAGCAAGACTTAATCCTTAAGGAATTGGTTTATCTTTCTTCTTTATGTTCTTTTTGCCATTGAGTGGAATCGAGTCTCAATTCGAAAGGAATTGGTTTCTAATTCTCCTTCAAGTTCCTTTTGCCATTGATTGGAAGCAAGACTTAATCCTTAATGAATTGGTTTCTTTTTCTTCTTTATGTTCTTTTTGCCATTGAATTGAATCAAGTCACAACCCAACCCGAATTGGTTTCTAATTCTCCTTGAAGTTCCTTTTGACATTGATTGGAAGCAAGACTTAATCCTTAAGGAATTGGTTTATCTTTCATCTTTATGTTCTTTTTTGCCATTGAGTGGAATAAAGTCTCAATTCAAAAGGAATTGGTTTCTAATTCTCCTTCAAGTTCCTTTTGCCATTGATTGGAAGCAAGACTTAATCCTTAATGAATTGGTTTATCTTTCTTCTTTATGTTCTTTTTGCCATTGAGTGGAATCAAGTCTCAATTCAAACGGAATTGGTTTCTAATTCTCCTTGAAGTTCCTTTTGCCATTGATTGGAAGCAAGACTTAATCCTTAAGGAATTGGTTTATCTTTCTTCTTTATGTTCTTTTTGCCATAGAGAGGAATCAAGTCACAATTCAAAAGGAATTGGTTTCTAATTCTCCATCAAGTTCCTTTTGCCATTGGTTGGAAGCAAGACTTAATCCTTAAGGAATTGGTTTATCTTTCTTCTTTATGTTCTTTTTTGCCATTGAGTGGAATCAAGTCTCAATTCAAGAGGAATTGGTTTCTAATTCTCCTTCAAG
>JAVHNN010000415.1:0-29992 GCA_031439585.1 Pterocarpus macrocarpus
TAAGGAATTGGTTTATCTTTCTTCTTTATGTTCTGTTTTTTGCCATTGAATTGAATCAAGTCTCAATTCAAAAGGAATTGGTTTCTAATTCTCCTTGAAGTTCCTTTTGCCATTGATTGGAAGCAAGACTTAATCCTTAAGGAATTGGTTTATCTTTCTTCTTTATGTTCTTTTTGCCATTGAATGGAATCAAGTCTCAATTCAAAAGGAATTGGTTTCTAATTCTCCTTGAAGTTCCTTTTGCCATTGATTGGAAGCAAGACTTAATCCTTAAGGAATTGGTTTATCTTTCTTCTTTATGTTCTTTTTGCCATTGAATGGAATCAAGTCTCAATTCAAAGGAATTGGTTTCTAATTCTCCTTGAAGTTCCTTTTGCCATTGATTGGAAGCAAGACTTAATCCTTAAGGAATTGGTTTATCTTTCTTCTTTATGTTCTTTTTGCCATTGAATGGAATCAAGTCACAATTCAAAGGAATTGGTTTCTAATTCTCCTTGAAGTTCCTTTTGCCATTGATTGGAAGCAAGACTTAATCCTTAAGGAATTGGTTTATCTTTCTTCTTTATGTTCTTTTTGCCATTGAATGGAATCAAGTCTCAATCAAAAGGAATTGGTTTCTAATTCTCCTTGAAGTTCCTTTTGCCATTGATTGGAAGCAAGACTTAATCCTTAAGGAATTGGTTTATCTTTCTTCTTTATGTTCTTTTTGCCATTGAATGGAATCAAGTCTCAATTCAAAGGAATTGGTTTCTAATTCTCCTTGAAGTTCCTTTTGCCATTGATTGGAAGCAAGACTTAATCCTTAAGGAATTGGTTTATCTTTCTTCTTTATGTTCTTTTTGCCATTGAATGGAATCAAGTCTCAATTCAAAAGGAATTGGTTTCTAATTCTCCTTGAAGTTCCTTTTGCCATTGATTGGAAGCAAGACTTAATCCTTAAGGAATTGGTTTATCTTTCTTCTTTATGTTCTTTTTGCCATTGAATGGAATCAAGTCTCAATTCAAAAGGAATTGGTTTCTAATTCTCCTTGAAGTTCCTTTTGCCATTGATTGGAAGCAAGACTTAATCCTTAAGGAATTGGTTTATCTTTCTTCTTTATGTTCTTTTTGCCATTGAATGGAATCAAGTTTCAATTCAAAGGAATTGGTTTCTAATTCTCCTTGAAGTTCCTTTTGCCATTGATTGGAAGCAAGACTTAATCCTTAAGGAATTGGTTTATCTTTCTTCTTTATGTTCTTTTGCCATTGAATGGAATCAAGTCTCAATTCAAAAGGAATTGGTTTCTAATTCTCCTTGAAGTTCCTTTTGCCATTGATTGGAAGCAAGACTTAATCCTTAAGGAATTGGTTTATCTTTCTTCTTTATGTTCTTTTTGCCATTGAATGGAATCAAGTCACAATCAAAGGAATTGGTTTCTAATTCTCCTTGAAGTTCCTTTTGCCATTGATTGGAAGCAAGACTTAATCCTTAAGGAATTGGTTTATCTTTCTTCTTTATGTTCTTTTTGCCATTGAATGGAATCAAGTCTCAATTCAAAAGGAATTGGTTTCTAATTCTCCTTGAAGTTCCTTTTGCCATTGATTGGAAGCAAGACTTAATCCTTAAGGAATTGGTTTATCTTTCTTCTTTATGTTCTTTTTGCCATTGAATGGAATCAAGTCTCAATTCAAAGGAATTGGTTTCTAATTCTCCTTGAAGTTCCTTTTGCCATTGATTGGAAGCAAGACTTAATCCTTAAGGAATTGGTTTATCTTTCTTCTTTATGTTCTTTTTGCCATTGAATGGAATCAAGTCTCAATTCAAAAGGAATTGGTTTCTAATTCTCCTTGAAGTTCCTTTTGCCATTGATTGGAAGCAAGACTTAATCCTTAAGGAATTGGTTTATCTTTCTTCTTTATGTTCTTTTTGCCATTGAATGGAATCAAGTCTCAATTCAAAAGGAATTGGTTTCTAATTCTCCTTGAAGTTCCTTTTGCCATTGATTGGAAGCAAGACTTAATCCTTAAGGAATTGGTTTATCTTTCTTCTTTATGTTCTTTTGCCATTGAATGGAATCAAGTCTCAATTCAAAAGGAATTGGTTTCTAATTCTCCTTGAAGTTCCTTTTGCCATTGATTGGAAGCAAGACTTAATCCTTAAGGAATTGGTTTATCTTTCTTCTTTATGTTCTTTTTGCCATTGAATTGAATCAAGTCTCAATTCAAAAGGAATTGGTTTCTAATTCTCCTTGAAGTTCCTTTTGCCATTGATTGGAAGCAAGACTTAATCCTTAAGGAATTGGTTTATCTTTCTTCTTTATGTTCTTTTTGCCATTGAATGGAATCAAGTCTCAATTCAAAAGGAATTGGTTTCTAATTCTCCTTGAAGTTCCTTTTGCCATTGATTGGAAGCAAGACTTAATCCTTAAGGAATTGGTTTATCTTTCTTCTTTATGTTCTTTTTGCCATTGAATGGAATCAAGTCTCAATTCAAAGGAATTGGTTTCTAATTCTCCTTGAAGTTCCTTTTGCCATTGTTTGGAAGCAAGAGTTAATCCTTAAGGAATTGGTTTATCTTTCTTCTTTAAGTTCTTTTTGCCATTGAATGGAATCAAGTCACAATTCAAAAGGAATTGGTTTCTAATTCTCCTTGAAGTTCCTTTTGCCATTGATTGGAAGCAAGACTTAATCCTTAAGGAATTGGTTTATCTTTCTTCTTTATGTTCTTTTTGCCATTGAATGGAATCAAGTCTCAATTCAAAGGAATTGGTTTCTAATTCTCCTTGAAGTTCCTTTTGCCATTGATTGGAAGCAAGACTTAATCCTTAAGGAATTGGTTTATCTTTCTTCTTTATGTTCTTTTTGCCATTGAATGGAATCAAGTCTCAATTCAAAAGGAATTGGTTTCTAATTCTCCTTGAAGTTCCTTTTGCCATTGATTGGAAGCAAGACTTAATCCTTAAGGAATTGGTTTATCTTTCTTCTTTATGTTCTTTTTGCCATTGAATGGAATCAAGTCTCAATTCAAAAGGAATTGGTTTCTAATTCTCCTTGAAGTTCCTTTTGCCATTGATTGGAAGCAAGACTTAATCCTTAAGGAATTGGTTTATCTTTCTTCTTTATGTTCTTTTTGCCATTGAATGGAATCAAGTCTCAATTCAAAAGGAATTGGTTTCTAATTCTCCTTGAAGTTCCTTTTGCCATTGATTGGAAGCAAGACTTAATCCTTAAGGAATTGGTTTATCTTTCTTCTTTATGTTCTTTTTGCCATTGAATGGAATCAAGTCTCAATTCAAAGGAATTGGTTTCTAATTCTCCTTGAAGTTCCTTTTGCCATTGATTGGAAGCAAGACTTAATCCTTAAGGAATTGGTTTATCTTTCTTCTTTATGTTCTTTTGCCATTGAATGGAATCAAGTCTCAATCAAAGGAATTGGTTTCTAATTCTCCTTGAAGTTCCTTTTGCCATTGATTGGAAGCAAGACTTAATCCTTAAGGAATTGGTTTATCTTTCTTCTTTATGTTCTTTTGCCATTGAATGGAATCAAGTCTCAATTCAAAAGGAATTGGTTTCTAATTCTCCTTGAAGTTCCTTTTGCCATTGATTGGAAGCAAGACTTAATCCTTAAGGAATTGGTTTATCTTTCTTCTTTATGTTCTTTTTGCCATTGAATGGAATCAAGTCTCAATTCAAAAGGAATTGGTTTCTAATTCTCCTTGAAGTTCCTTTTGCCATTGATTGGAAGCAAGACTTAATCCTTAAGGAATTGGTTTATCTTTCTTCTTTATGTTCTTTTTGCCATTGAATGGAATCAAGTCTCAATTCAAAAGGAATTGGTTTCTAATTCTCCTTGAAGTTCCTTTTGCCATTGATTGGAAGCAAGACTTAATCCTTAAGGAATTGGTTTATCTTTCTTCTTTATGTTCTTTTTGCCATTGAATGGAATCAAGTCTCAATTCAAAAGGAATTGGTTTCTAATTCTCCTTGAAGTTCCTTTTGCCATTGATTGGAAGCAAGACTTAATCCTTAAGGAATTGGTTTATCTTTCTTCTTTATGTTCTTTTTGCCATTGAATGGAATCAAGTCTCAATTCAAAAGGAATTGGTTTCTAATTCTCCTTGAAGTTCCTTTTGCCATTGATTGGAAGCAAGACTTAATCCTTAAGGAATTGGTTTATCTTTCTTCTTTATGTTCTTTTTGCCATTGAATGGAATCAAGTCTCAATTCAAAAGGAATTGGTTTCTAATTCTCCTTGAAGTTCCTTTTGCCATTGATTGGAAGCAAGACTTAATCCTTAAGGAATTGGTTTATCTTTCTTCTTTATGTTCTTTTTGCCATTGAATGGAATCAAGTCTCAATTCAAAAGGAATTGGTTTCTAATTCTCCTTGAAGTTCCTTTTGCCATTGATTGGAAGCAAGACTTAATCCTTAAGGAATTGGTTTATCTTTCTTCTTTATGTTCTTTTTGCCATTGAATGGAATCAAGTCTCAATTCAAAAGGAATTGGTTTCTAATTCTCCTTGAAGTTCCTTTTGCCATTGATTGGAAGCAAGACTTAATCCTTAAGGAATTGGTTTATCTTTCTTCTTTATGTTCTTTTGCCATTGAATTGAATCAAGTCTCAATTCAAAAGGAATTGGTTTCTAATTCTCCTTGAAGTTCCTTTTGCCATTGATTGGAAGCAAGACTTAATCCTTAAGGAATTGGTTTATCTTTCTTCTTTATGTTCTTTTTGCCATTGAATGGAATCAAGTCTCAATTCAAAGGAATTGGTTTCTAATTCTCCTTGAAGTTCCTTTTGCCATTGATTGGAAGCAAGACTTAATCCTTAAGGAATTGGTTTATCTTTCTTCTTTATGTTCTTTTTGCCATTGAATGGAATCAAGTCTCAATTCAAAAGGAATTGGTTTCTAATTCTCCTTGAAGTTCCTTTTGCCATTGATTGGAAGCAAGACTTAATCCTTAAGGAATTGGTTTATCTTTCTTCTTTATGTTCTTTTTGCCATTGAATGGAATCAAGTCTCAATTCAAAAGGAATTGGTTTCTAATTCTCCTTGAAGTTCCTTTTGCCATTGATTGGAAGCAAGACTTAATCCTTAAGGAATTGGTTTATCTTTCTTCTTTATGTTCTTTTGCCATTGAATGGAATCAAGTCTCAATTCAAAAGGAATTGGTTTCTAATTCTCCTTGAAGTTCCTTTTGCCATTGATTGGAAGCAAGACTTAATCCTTAAGGAATTGGTTTATCTTTCTTCTTTATGTTCTTTTTGCCATTGAATGGAATCAAGTCTCAATTCAAAAGGAATTGGTTTCTAATTCTCCTTGAAGTTCCTTTTGCCATTGATTGGAAGCAAGACTTAATCCTTAAGGAATTGGTTTATCTTTCTTCTTTATGTTCTTTTTGCCATTGAATGGAATCAAGTCTCAATTCAAAAGGAATTGGTTTCTAATTCTCCTTGAAGTTCCTTTTGCCATTGATTGGAAGCAAGACTTAATCCTTAAGGAATTGGTTTATCTTTCTTCTTTATGTTCTTTTTGCCATTGAATGGAATCAAGTCTCAATTCAAAAGGAATTGGTTTCTAATTCTCCTTGAAGTTCCTTTTGCCATTGATTGGAAGCAAGACTTAATCCTTAAGGAATTGGTTTATCTTTCTTCTTTATGTTCTTTTTGCCATTGAATGGAATCAAGTCTCAATTCAAAAGGAATTGGTTTCTAATTCACCTTGAAGTTCCTTTTGACATTGTTTGGATGCAAGACTTAATCCTTAAGGGATTGGTTTATCTTTCTTCTTTCTGTTCTTTTTGCCATTGAATGGAATCAAGTCTCAATTCAAAAGGAATTGGTTTCTAATTCTCCTTGAAGATCCATTTGCCATTGATTGGAAGCAAGACTTAATCCTTAAGGAATTGGTTTATCATTCTTCTTTATGTTCTTTTTGCCATTGAGTGGAATCAAGTCTCAATTCAAAAGGAATTGGATTCTAATTCTCCTTGAAGTTCCTTTTGCCATTGATTGGAAGCAAGACTTAATCTTCAAGGAATTGGTTTATCTTTCTTCTTTATGTTCTTTTTGCCATTGAATGGAATCAAGTCTCAATTCAAAAGGAATTGGTTTCTAATTCTCCTTGAAGTTCCTTTTGCCATTGATTGGAAGCAAGACTTAATTCTCAAGGAATTGGTTTATCTTTCTTCTTTATGTTCTTTTTGCCATTGAATGGAATCAAGTCTCAATTCAAAAGGAATTGGTTTCAAATTCTCCTTGAAGTTCCTTTTGCCATTGATTGGAAGCAAGACTTAATCCTTAAGGAATTGGTTTATCTTTCTTCTTTATGTTCTTTTTGCCATTGAATGGAATCAAGTCTCAATTCAAAAGGAATTGGTTTCTAATTCTCCTTGAAGTTCCTTTTGCCATTGATTGGAAGCAAGACTTAATCCTTAAGGAATTGGTTTATCTTTCTTCTTTATGTTCTTTTTGCCATTGAATGAATCAAGTCTCAATTCAAAAGGAATTGGTTTCTAATTCTCCTTGAAGTTCCTTTTGCCATTGATTGGAAGCAAGACTTAATCCTTAAGGAATTGGTTTATCTTTCTTCTTTATGTTCTTTTTGCCATTGAATGGAATCAAGTCTCAATTCAAAAGGAATTGGTTTCTAATTCTCCTTGAAGTTCCTTTTGCCATTGATTGGAAGCAAGACTTAATCCTTAAGGAATTGGTTTATCTTTCTTCTTTATGTTCTTTTTGCCATTGAATGGAATCAAGTCTCAATTCAAAAGGAATTGGTTTCTAATTCTCCTTGAAGTTCCTTTTGCCATTGATTGGAAGCAAGACTTAATCCTTAAGGAATTGGTTTATCTTTCTTCTTTATGTTCTTTTTGCCATTGAATGGAATCAAGTCTCAATTCAAAAGGAATTGGTTTCTAATTCTCCTTGAAGTTCCTTTTGCCATTGATTGGAAGCAAGACTTAATCCTTAAGGAATTGGTTTATCTTTCTTCTTTATGTTCTTTTTGCCATTGAATGGAATCAAGTCTCAATTCAAAAGGAATTGGTTTCTAATTCTCCTTGAAGTTCCTTTTGCCATTGATTGGAAGCAAGACTTAATCCTTAAGGAATTGGTTTATCTTTCTTCTTTATGTTCTTTTGCCATTGAATTGAATCAAGTCTCAATTCAAAAGGAATTGGTTTCTAATTCTCCTTGAAGTTCCTTTTGCCATTGATTGGAAGCAAGACTTAATCCTTAAGGAATTGGTTTATCTTTCTTCTTTATGTTCTTTTTGCCATTGAATGGAATCAAGTCTCAATTCAAAAGGAATTGGTTTCTAATTCTCCTTGAAGTTCCTTTTGCCATTGATTGGAAGCAAGACTTAATCCTTAAGGAATTGGTTTATCTTTCTTCTTTATGTTCTTTTTGCCATTGAATTGAATCAAGTCTCAATTCAAAAGGAATTGGTTTCTAATTCTCCTTGAAGTTCCTTTTGCCATTGATTGGAAGCAAGACTTAATCCTTAAGGAATTGGTTTATCTTTCTTCTTTATGTTCTTTTTGCCATTGAATGAATCAAGTCTCAATTCAAAAGGAATTGGTTTCTAATTCTCCTTGAAGTTCCTTTTGCCATTGATTGGAAGCAAGACTTAATCCTTAAGGAATTGGTTTATCTTTCTTCTTTATGTTCTTTTTGCCATTGAATGGAATCAAGTCTCAATTCAAAAGGAATTGGTTTCTAATTCTCCTTGAAGTTCCTTTTGCCATTGATTGGAAGCAAGACTTAATCCTTAAGGAATTGGTTTATCTTTCTTCTTTATGTTCTTTTTGCCATTGAATGGAATCAAGTCTCAATTCAAAGGAATTGGTTTCTAATTCTCCTTGAAGTTCCTTTTGCCATTGATTGGAAGCAAGACTTAATCCTTAAGGAATTGGTTTATCTTTCTTCTTTATGTTCTTTTTGCCATTGAATGGAATCAAGTCTCAATTCAAAAGGAATTGGTTTCTAATTCTCCTTGAAGTTCCTTTTGCCATTGATTGGAAGCAAGACTTAATCCTTAAGGAATTGGTTTATCTTTCTTCTTTATGTTCTTTTGCCATTGAATGGAATCAAGTCTCAATTCAAAAGGAATTGGTTTCTAATTCTCCTTGAAGTTCCGTTTGCCATTGATTGGAAGCAAGACTTAATCCTTAAGGAATTGGTTTATCTTTCATCTTTAAGTTCTTTTTCCCACTGAGTGGAACTGCCTCACAATTCAAAAGCGAGTCAGGTTTCTAATTCTCCTTTGAAGTTCCTTTTGTAACATTGATTGGAAACAAGAGACTTCAATCCTTAAGGAATTGGTTTATCTTTTCTTCTCGTTATGATTCTTTTTTGCCATTGAATTGAATCAAGTCACAATCCAAAAGGAATTGATTTCCAATTCTCCTGGAAGTTCCTTTTGCCATTGTTTGGAAGTTAAGAGACTTGTCCCATCCTTCAGGGAATTGGTTTTTCTTTCTTATAACTTTTATGTTCTTTTTTTGCCATTGGAGTGGAATCAAGTCTCAATTCTGGGGAAAAGGAATTGGTTTCTAATTCTCCTTGAAGTTCGCTTTTACTATTATGATTGGAAGCAAGCATTTCTTCTAATCCTTAAGGAATTGGTTTTGTCTTTCTTCTTTCAGTTCTTTTTGCCATTGAATTGAATCAAGTCACAATCCCAAAGGAATTGGTTTCTTATTCTCCTTCAAGTTCCTTTTGTCATTGATTGGAAGCAAGACTTAATCCTTAAGGAATAGGTTTATCTTTCTTCTTTAAGTTCTTTTTGCCATTGAATAGAATCAAGTCACATTCCAAATGGAATTAGTTTCTAATTCTCCTTGAAGTTCCTTTTGCCATTGTTTGGAAGCAAGACTTAATCCTTAAGAAATTTGTCTATCTTTCTTCTTTATGTTCTTTTTCCCATTGAGTGGAATCAAGCCTCAATTCAAAAGGAGCTGGTTTCTAATTCTCCTAGAAGTTCCTTTTGCCATTGATTGGAAGCAAGACTTAATCCTTAAGGAATTGGTTTATCTTTCTTCGTTATGTTCTTTTTCCCATTGAGTGGAATCAAGCCTCAATTGAAAAGGAGCTGGTTTCTAATTCTCCTTGAAGTTCCTTTTGCCATTGATTGGAAGCAAGACTTAATCCTTAAGGAATTGGTTTCTCTTTCTTCTTTAAGTTCTTTTTGCCATTGAATGGAATCAAGTCACATTCCAAATGGAATTGGTTTCTAATTCTCCTTGAAGTTCCTTTTGCCATTGATAGGAAACAAGACTTAATACTTAAGGAATTCGTTAATCTTTCTTCTTTCGGTTCTTTTTGCCATTGAATTGAATCAAGTCACAATACAAAAGGAATTGATTTCTTATTCTCCTTGAAGTTCCTTTTGTCATTGATTGGAAGCAAGACTGAATCCTTAAGGAATAGGTTTATCTTTCTTCTTTAAGTTCTGTTCGCCATTGAATAGAATCAAGCCTCAATTGCAAAGGAGCTGGTTTCTAATTCTCCATGAAATTCCTTTTGCCATTGTTTGGAAGCAAGACTTAATCCTTAAGGAATTGGTTTCGCTTTATTCTTTAAGTTCTTTTTGCCATTGAAAAGAATCATGTCACAATACAAAAGGAATTGATTTCTAATTCTCCTATAAGTTCCTTTCGATATTAATTGGAAGCAAGACTTAATCCTTAAGAAATTGGTTTACCTTTCTTCTTTATGTATTTTTTCCCATTGAGTGGAATCAAGCCTCAATTGAAAAGGAGCTGGTTTCTAATTGTCCTTGAAATTCCTTTTGCCATTGTTTGGAAGCAAGACTTAATCCTTAAGAAATTGGTTTATCTTTCTTCTTTATGTTCTTTTTCCCATTGAGTGGAATCAAGCCTCAATTCTAAAGGAGCTGGTTTCTAATTCTCCTTGAAGTTCCTTTTGCCATTGATTGTAAGCAAGACTTAATACTTAAGGATTTAGTTTATCTTTCTTCTTTCAGTTCTTTTTGCCATTGAATTGAATCAAGTCACAATCCAAAAGGAACTGGTTTCTTATTCTCCTTGAAGTTCCTTTTGCCATTGTTTGGAAGCAAGACTTAATCCTTAAGGAATTGGTTTATCTTTCTTCTTTATGTTCTTTTTGCCATTGAGTGGAATCAAGTCTCAAATTCAAAAGGAATTGGTTTCTAATTCTCCTTGAAGTTCCTTTTGCCATTGATAGGAAACAAGACTTAATACTTAAGGAATTGGTTTATCTTTCTTCTTTCAGTTCTTTTTGCCATTGAATTGAATCAAGTCACAATCCCAAAGGAATTGGTTTCTTATTCTCCTTGAAGTTCCTTTTGTCATTGATTGGAAGCAAGACTTAATCCTTAAGGAATTGGTTTATCTTTCTTCTTTAAGTTCTTTTTGCCATTGAATAGAATCAAGACACAATCCAAAAGGAATTGATTTCTAATTCTCCTTGAAGTACCTTTTGCCATTGATTGGAAGCAAGACTTAATACTTAAGGAATCGGTTTATCTTTCTTCTTTCAGTTCTTTTTGCTATTGAATTGAATCAAGTCAAAATCCCAAAGGAATTGGTTTCTTATTCTCCTTGAAGTTCCTTTTGTCATTGATTGGAAGCAAGACTTAATCCTTAAGGAATTGGTTTATCTTTCTTCTTTATGTTCTTTTTCCCATTGAGTGGAATCAAGTCTCAATTGAAAAGGAGCTGGTTTCTAATTCTCCTTGAAGTTCCTTTTGCCATTGATTGGAAGCAAGACTTAATACTTAAGGAATTGGTTTATCTTTTCTTCTTTATGGTCTTTTTGCCATTGAATTGAATCAAGTCACAATCCAAAAGGAATTGGTTTCTTATTCTCCTTGAAGTTCCTTTTGGCATTGATTGGAAGCAAGACTTAATCATTAAGGAATTGGTTTATCTTTCTTCTTTATGTTCTTTTTGCCATTGAGTGGAATCAAGTCTCAATTCAAAAGGAATTGGTTTCTAATTCTCCTTGAAGTTCCTTTTGCCATTGATTGGAAGCAAGACTTAATCCTTAAGGAATTGGTTTATCTTTCTTCTTTATGTTCTTTTTGCCATTGAGTGTAATCAAGTCTCAATTCAAAAGGAATTGGTTTCTAATTCTCCTTGAAGTTCCTTTTGCCATTGATAGGAAACAACACTTAATACTTAAGGAATTGGTTTATCTTTCTTCTTTATGTTCTTTTTGCACTTGAATTGAATCAAGTCACAATCCAAAAGGAATTGGTTTCTTATTCTCCTTGAAGTTCCTTTTGCCATTGTTTGGAAGCAAGACTTAATCCTTAAGGAATTGGTTTATCTTTCTTCTTTATGTTCTTTTTGCCATTGAGTGGAGTCAAGTCTCAAATCAAAAGGAATTGGTTTCTAATTCTCCTTGAAGTTCCTTTTGCCATTGATTGGAAGCAAGAGTTAATCCTTAAGGAATTGGTTTATCTTTCTTCTTTAAGTTCTTTTTGCCATTGAATTGAATCAAGTCACAATCCAAAAGGAATTGGTTTCTTATTCTCCTTGAAGTTCCTTTTGCCATTGTTTGGAAGCAAGACTTAATCCTTAAGGAATTGGTTTGTCTTTCTTCTTTATTTTTTTTTTCGCAATGAGTGGAATCAAGCCTCAATTCAAAAGGAGCTGGTTTCTAATTCTCCTTGAAGTTCCTTTTGCCATTGATTGGAAGCAAGACTTAATCCTTAAGGAATTGGTTTATCTTTCTTCTTTATGTTCTTTTTGCCATTGAGTGTAATCAAGTCTCAATTCAAAAGGAATTGGTTTCTAATTCTCCTTGAAGTTCCTTTTGCCATTGATAGGAAACAACACTTAATACTTAAGGAATTGGTTTATCTTTCTTCTTTCAGTTCTTTTTGCCATTGAATTGAATCAAGTCACAATCCAAAAGGAATTGGTTTCTTATTCTCCTTGAAGTTCCTTTTGCCATTGTTTGGAAGCAAGACTTAATCCTTAAGGAATTGGTTTATCTTTCTTCTTTATGTTCTTTTTGCCATTGAGTGGAATCAAGCCACAATTCAAAAGGAGCTGGTTTCTAATTCTCCTTGAAGTTCCTTTTGCCATTGATTGGAAGCAAGACTTAATCCTTAAGGAATTGGTTTATCTTTCTTCTTTTTGTTCTTTTTGCCATTGAATTGAATCAAGTCACAATCCAAAAGGAATTGGTTTCTTATTCTCCTTGAAGTTCCTTTTGGCATTGATTGGAAGCAAGACTTAATCATTAAGGAATTGGTTTATCTTTCTTCTTTATGTTCTTTTTGCCATTGAGTGGAATCAAGCCTCAATTCAAAGGGAGCTGGTTTCTAATTCTCCTTGAAGTTCCTTTTGCCATTGATTGGAAGCAAGACTTAATCCTTAAGGAATTGGTTTATCTTTCTTCTTTATGTTCTTTTTGCCATTGAGTGTAATCAAGTCTCAATTCAAAAGGAATTGGTTTCTAATTCTCCTTGAAGTTCCTTTTGCCATTGATAGGAAACAACACTTAATACTTAAGGAATTAGTTTACCTTTCTTCTATCAGTTCTTTTGCCATTGAATTGAATCAAGTCACAATCAAAAGGAATTGGTTTCTTATTCTCCTTGTAAGTTCCTTTTTGCCATTGTTTGGAAGCAAGACTTAATCCTTAAGGAATTGGTTTATCTTTCTACTTTATGTTCTTTTTGCCATTGAGTGGAATCAAGTCTCAATTCAAAAGGAATTGGTTTCTAATTCTCCTTGAAGTTCCTTTTGCCATTGATTGGAAGCAAGACTTAATCCTTAAGGAATTGGTTTATCTTTCTTCTTTCAGTTCTTTTTGCCATTGAATTGAATCAAGTCACAATCCCAAAGGAATTGGTTTCTTATTCTCCTTGAAGTTCCTTTTGTCATTGATTGGAAGCAAGACTTAATCCTTAAGGAATTGGTTTTGTCTTTCTTCTTTCAGTTCTTTTTGCCATTGAATTGAATCAAGTCACAATCCCAAAGGAATTGGTTTCTTATTCTCCTTGAAGTTCCTTTTGTCATTGATTGGAAGCAAGACTTAATCCTTAAGGAATTGGTTTCTCTTTCTTCTTTAAGTTCTTTTTGCCATTGAAAAGAATCAAGTCACAATCCAAAAGGAATTGATTTCTAATTCTCCTGTAAGTTCCTTTCGACATTGATTGGAAGCAAGACTTAATCCTTAAGATATTGGTTTATCTTTCTTCTTTATGTATTTTTTCCCATTGAGTGGAATCAAGCCTCAATCGAAAAGGAGCTGCTTTCTAATTCTCCTTGAAATTCCTTTTGCCATTGTTTGGAAGCAAGACTTAATCCTTAAGAAATTGGTTTATCTTTCTTCTTTATGTTCTTTTTCCCATTAAGTGGAATCAAGCCTCAATTCTAAAGGAGCTGGTTTCTAATTCTCCTTGAAGTTCCTTTTGCCATTGATTGTAAGCAAGACATACTACTTAAGGAATTGGTGTATCTTTCTTCTTTCAGTTCTTTTTGCCATTGAATTGAATCAAGTCACAATCCAAAAGGAATTGGTTTCTTATTCTCCTTGAAGTTCCTTTTGTCATTGATTGGAAGCAAGACTTAATCCTTAAGGAATTGGTTTCTCTTTCTTCTTTATGTTCTTTTTCCCATTGAGTGGAATCAAGCCTCAATTCTAAAGGAGCTGGTTTCTAATTCTCCTTGAAGTTCCTTTTACCATTGATTGGAAGCAAGACTTAATACTTAAGGAATTGGTTTATCTTTCTTCTTTCAGTTCTTTTTGCCATTGAATTGAATCAAGTCACAATCCAAAAGGAATTGGTTTCTTATTCTCCTTGAAGTTCCTTTTGGCATTGATTGGAAGCAAGACTTAATCATTAAGGAATTGGTTTATCTTTCTTCTTTATGTTCTTTTTGCCATTGAGTGGAATCAAGCCTCAATTCAAAAGGAGCTGGTTTCTAATTCTCCTTGAAGTTCCTTTTGCCATTGATTGGAAGCAAGACTTAATCCTTAAGGAATTGGTTTATCTTTCTTCTTTATGTTCTTTTTGCCATTGAGTGTAATCAAGTCTCAATTCAAAAGGAATTGGTTTCTAATTCTCCTTGAAGTTCCTTTTGCCATTGATAGGAAACAACACTTAATACTTAAGGAATTGGTTTATCTTTCTTCTTTCAGTTCTTTTTGCCATTGAATTGAATCAAGTCACAATCCAAAAGGAATTGGTTTCTTATTCTCCTTGAAGTTCCTTTTGCCATTGTTTGGAAGCAAGACTTAATCCTTAAGAAATTGGTTTACCTTTCTTCTTTATGTATTTTTTCCCATTGAGTGGAATCAAGCCTCAATTGAAAAGGAGCTGGTTTCTAATTGTCCTTGAAATTCCTTTTGCCATTGTTTGGAAGCAAGACTTAATCCTTAAGAAATTGGTTTATCTTTCTTCTTTATGTTCTTTTTCCCATTGAGTGGAATCAAGCCTCAATTCTAAAGGAGCTGGTTTCTAATTCTCCTTGAAGTTCCTTTTGCCATTGATTGTAAGCAAGACATAATACTTAAGGATTTGGTGTATCTTTCTTCTTTCAGTTCTTTTTACCATTGAATTGAATCAAGTCACAATCCAAAAGGAACTGGTTTCTTATTCTCCTTAAAGTTCCTTTTGGCATTGATTGGAAGCAAGACTTAATCATTAAGGAATTGGTTTATCTTTCTTCTTTATGTTCTTTTTGCCATTGAGTGGAATCATGTCTCAATTCAAAAGGAATTGGTTTCTAATTCTCCTTGAAGTTCCTTTTGCCATTGATAGGAAACAAGACTTAATACTTAAGGAATTGGTTTATCTTTCTTCTTTCAGTTCTTTTTGCCATTGAATTGAATCAAGTCACAATCCCAAAGGAATTGGTTTCTTATTCTCCTTTAAGTTCCTTTTGTCATTGATTGGAAGCAAGGCTGAATCCTTAAGGAATTGGTTTCTCTTTCTTCTTTAAGTTCCTTTTGCCATTGAAAAGAATCAAGTCACAATCCATAAGGAATTGATTTCTAATTCTCCTGAAAGTTCCTTTCGACATTGATTGGAAGCAAGACTTAATACTTAAGGAATCGGTTTATCTTTCTTCTTTCAGTTCTTTTTGCTATTGAATTGAATCAAGTCAAAATCCCAAAGGAATTGGTTTCTTATTCTCCTTGAAGTTCCTTTTGTCATTGATTGGAAGCAAGACTTAATCCTTAAGGAATTGGTTTCTCTTTCTTCTTTATGTTCTTTTTCCCATTGAGTGGAATCAAGCCTCAATTCAAAAGGAGCTGGTTTCTAATTCTCCTTGAAGTTCCTTTTGCCATTGATTGGAAGCAAGACTTAATACTTAAGGAATTGGTTTATCTTTCTTCTTTCAGTTCTTTTTGCCATTGAATTGAATCAAGTCACAATCCAAAAGGAATTGGTTTCTTATTCTCCTTGAAGTTCCTTTTGGCATTGATTGGAAGCAAGACTTAATCATTAAGGAATTGGTTTATCTTTCTTCTTTATGTTCTTTTTGCCATTGAGTGGAATCAAGTCTCAATTCAAAAGGAGCTGGTTTCTAATTCTCCTTGAAGTTCCTTTTGCCATTGATTGTAAGCAAGACTTAATCCTTAAGGAATTGGTTTATCTTTCTTCTTTATGTTCTCTTTGCCATTGAGTGTAATCAAGTCTCAATTCAAAAGGAATTGGTTTCTAATTCTCCTTGAAGTTCCTTTTGCCATTGATAGGAAACAACACTTAATACTTAAGGAATTGGTTTATCTTTCTTCTTTCAGTTCTTTTTGCCATTGAATTGAATCAAGTCACAATCCAAAAGGAATTGGTTTCTTATTCTCCTTGAAGTTCCTTTTGCCATTGTTTGGAAGCAAGACTTAATCCTTAAGAAATTGGTTTACCTTTCTTCTTTATGTATTTTTTCCCATTGAGTGGAATCAAGCCTCAATTGAAAAGGAGCTGGTTTCTAATTGTCCTTGAAATTCCTTTTGCCATTGTTTGGAAGCAAGACTTAATCCTTAAGAAATTGGTTTATCTTTCTTCTTTATGTTCTTTTTCCCATTGAGTGGAATCAAGCCTCAATTCTAAAGGAGCTGGTTTCTAATTCTCCTTGAAGTTCCTTTTGCCATTGATTGTAAGCAAGACATAATACTTAAGGATTTGGTGTATCTTTCTTCTTTCAGTTCTTTTTACCATTGAATTGAATCAAGTCACAATCCAAAAGGAACTGGTTTCTTATTCTCCTTAAAGTTCCTTTTGGCATTGATTGGAAGCAAGACTTAATCATTAAGGAATTGGTTTATCTTTCTTCTTTATGTTCTTTTTGCCATTGAGTGGAATCATGTCTCAATTCAAAAGGAATTGGTTTCTAATTCTCCTTGAAGTTCCTTTTGCCATTGATAGGAAACAAGAC
Organism: Pterocarpus macrocarpus; assembly: GCA_031439585.1. NCBI lineage: Eukaryota > Viridiplantae > Streptophyta > Magnoliopsida > Fabales > Fabaceae > Pterocarpus > Pterocarpus macrocarpus. The sequence goes on from JAVHNN010000415.1 coordinate 16,366, forward strand.
TTAATACTTAAGGAATTGGTTTATCTTTCTTCTTTCAGTTCTTTTTGCCATTGAATTGAATCAAGTCACAATCCCAAAGGAATTGGTTTCTTATTCTCCTTTAAGTTCCTTTTGTCATTGATTGGAAGCAAGGCTGAATCCTTAAGGAATTGGTTTCTCTTTCTTCTTTAAGTTCCTTTTGCCATTGAAAAGAATCAAGTCACAATCCAAAAGGAATTGATTTCTAATTCTCCTGAAAGTTCCTTTCGACATTGATTGGAAGCAAGACTTAATACTTAAGGAATCGGTTTATCTTTCTTCTTTCAGTTCTTTTTGCTATTGAATTGAATCAAGTCAAAATCCCAAAGGAATTGGTTTCTTATTCTCCTTGAAGTTCCTTTTGTCATTGATTGGAAGCAAGACTTAATCCTTAAGGAATTGGTTTCTCTTTCTTCTTTATGTTCTTTTTCCCATTGAGTGGAATCAAGCCTCAATTCTAAAGGAGCTGGTTTCTAATTCTCCTTGAAGTTCCTTTTGCCATTGATTGGAAGCAAGACTTAATACTTAAGGAATTGGTTTATCTTTCTTCTTTCAGTTCTTTTTGCCATTGAATTGAATCAAGTCACAATCCAAAAGGAATTGGTTTCTTATTCTCCTTGAAGTTCCTTTTGGCATTGATTGGAAGCAAGACTTAATCATTAAGGAATTGGTTTATCTTTCTTCTTTATGTTCTTTTTGCCATTGAGTGGAATCAAGCCTCAATTCAAAAGGAGCTGGTTTCTAATTCTCCTTGAAGTTCCTTTTGCCATTGATTGGAAGCAAGACTTAATCCTTAAGGAATTGGTTTATCTTTCTTCTTTATGTTCTTTTTGCCATTGAGTGTAATCAAGTCTCAATTCAAAAGGAATTGGTTTCTAATTCTCCTTGAAGTTCCTTTTGCCATTGATAGGAAACAACACTTAATACTTAAGGAATTGGTTTATCTTTCTTCTTTCAGTTCTTTTTGCCATTGAATTGAATCAAGTCACAATCCAAAAGGAATTGGTTTCTTATTCTCCTTGAAGTTCCTTTTGCCATTGTTTGGAAGCAAGACTTAATCCTTAAGGAATTGGTTTATCTTTCTTCTTTATGTTCTTTTTGCCATTGAGTGGAATCAAGCCTCAATTCAAAAGGAGCTGGTTTCTAATTCTCCTTGAAGTTCCTTTTGCCATTGATTGGAAGCAAGACTTAATCCTTAAGGAATTGGTTTATCTTTCTTCTTTCAGTTCTTTTTGCCATTGAATTGAATCAAGTCACAATCCAAAAGGAATTGGTTTCTTATTCTCCTTGAAGTTCCTTTTGGCATTGATTGGAAGCAAGACTTAATCATTAAGGAATTGGTTTATCTTTCTTCTTTATGTTCTTTTTGCCATTGAGTGGAATCAAGCCTCAATTCAAAAGGAGCTGGTTTCTAATTCTCCTTGAAGTTCCTTTTGCCATTGATTGGAAGCAAGACTTAATCCTTAAGGAATTGGTTTATCTTTCTTCTTTATGTTCTTTTTGCCATTGAGTGTAATCAAGTCTCAATTCAAAAGGAATTGGTTTCTAATTCTCCTTGAAGTTCCTTTTGCCATTGATAGGAAACAACACTTAATACTTAAGGAATTGGTTTATCTTTCTTCTTTCAGTTCTTTTTTCCATTGAATTGAATCAAGTCACAATCCAAAAGGAATTGGTTTCTTATTCTCCTTGAAGTTCCTTTTGCCATTGTTTGGAAGCAAGACTTAATCCTTAAGGAATTGGTTTATCTTTCTTCTTTATGTTCTTTTTGCCATTGAGTGGAATCAAGCCTCAATTCAAAAGGAGCTGGTTTCTAATTCTCCTTGAAGTTCCTTTTGCCATTGATTGGAAGCAAGACTTAATACTTAAGGAATTGGTTTATCTTTCTTCTTTCGCCTCTTCTTTTTGCCATTGAATTGAATCAAGTCACAATCCAAAAGGAATTGGTTTCTTATTCTCCTTGAAGTTCCTTTTGGCATTGATTGGAAGCAAGACTTAATCATTAAGGAATTGGTTTATCTTTCTTCTTTATGTTCTTTTTGCCATTGAGTGGAATCAAGCCTCAATTCAAAAGGAGCTGGTTTCTAATTCTCCTTGAAGTTCCTTTTGCCATTGATTGGAAGCAAGACTTAATCCTTAAGGAATTGGTTTATCTTTCTTCTTTATGTTCTTTTTGCCATTGAGTGTAATCAAGTCTCAATTCAAAAGGAATTGGTTTCTAATTCTCCTTGAAGTTCCTTTTGCCATTGATAGGAAACAACACTTAATACTTAAGGAATTGGTTTATCTTTCTTCTTTCAGTTCTTTTTGCCATTGAATTGAATCAAGTCACAATCCAAAAGGAATTGGTTTCTTATTCTCCTTGAAGTTCCTTTTGCCATTGTTTGGAAGCAAGACTTAATCCTTAAGGAATTGGTTTATCTTTCTACTTTATGTTCTTTTTGCCATTGAGTGGAATCAAGTCTCAATTCAAAAGGAATTAGTTTCTAATTCTCCTTGAAGTTCCTTTTGCCATTGATTGGAAGCAAGACTTAATCCTTAAGGAATTGGTTTTGTCCTTCTTCTTTCAGTTCTTTTTGCCATTGAATTGAATCAAGTCACAATCCCAAAGGAATTGGTTTCTTATTCTCCTTGAAGTTCCTTTTGTCATTGATTGGAAGCAAGACTTAATCCTTAAGGAAATTGGTTTGTCTTTCTTCTTTCAGTTCTTTTTGCCATTGAATTGAATCAAGTCACAATCCCAAAGGAATTGGTTTCTTATTCTCCTTGAAGTTCCTTTTGTCATTGATTGGAAGCAAGACTTAATCCTTAAGGAATTGGTTTCGCTTTCTTCTTTAAGTTCTTTTTGCCCTTGAAAAGAATCAAGTCACAATCCAAAAGGAATTGATTTCTCTAATCCTCCTGTAAGTTCCTTTCGACATTGATTGGAAGCAAGACTTAATCCTTAAGATATTGGTTTATCTTTCTTCTTTATGTATTTTTTCCCATTGAGTGGAATCAAGCCTCAATCGAAAAGGAGCTGCTTTCTAATTCTCCTTGAAATTCCTTTTGCCATTGTTTGGAAGCAAGACTTAATCCTTAAGAAATTGGTTTATCTTTCTTCTTTATGTTCTTTTTCCCATTAAGTGGAATCAAGCCTCAATTCTAAAGGAGCTGGTTTCTAATTCTCCTTGAAGTTCCTTTTGCCATTGATTGTAAGCAAGACATACTACTTAAGGAATTGGTGTATCTTTCTTCTTTCAGTTCTTTTTGCCATTGAATTGAATCAAGTCACAATCCAAAAGGAACTGGTTTCTTATTCTCCTTGAAGTTCCTTTTGGCATTGATTGGAAGCAAGACTTAATCCTTAAGGAATTGGTTTATCTTTCTTCTTTACGTTCTTTTTGCCCTTAAATGGAATCAAGTCTCAATTCAAAAGGAATTGGTTTCTAATTCTCCTTGAAGTTCCATTTGCCATTGATTGGAAGCAAGACTTAATCCTTAAGGAATTGGTTTATCTTTCTTCTTTAAGTTCTTTTTGCCTTTGAATTGTATCAAGTCTCAATCCAAAAGGAATTCGTTTCTAATTCACCTTGAAGTTCCTTTTGACGTTGATTAGAAGCAAAACTTAATCCTTAAGGAATTGGTTTATCTTTCTTCTTCATGTTCTTTTTGCCCTTGAATGGAATCAAGTTTCAATTCAAAAGGAATTGGTTTCTAATTCTCCTTTAAGATCCTTGAGCCAATGATTGGAAGCAAGATTAATACTTAAGCAATTGGTTTATCTTTCTTCTTTATGTTCTTTTTCCCATTGAGTGGAATCAAGTCTCAATTCAAAAGGAATTGATTTCTAATTCTCCTTGAAGTTCCTTTTGCCATTGATTGGAAGCAAGACTTAATCCTTAAGGAATTGGTTTATCTTTCTTCTTTAAGTTCTTTTTGCCTTTGAATTGTATCAAGTCTCAATCCAAAAGGAATTCGTTTCTAATTCACCTTGAAGTTCCTTTTGACGTTGATTGGAAGCAAAACTTAATCCTTAAGGAATTGGTTTATCGTTCTTCTTCATGTTCTTTTTGCCCTTGAATGGAATCAAGTTTCAATTCAAAAGGAATTGGTTTCTAATTCTCCTTGAAGTTCCTTTTGCCATTGATAGGAAACAACACTTAATACTTAAGGAATTGGTTTATCTTTCTTCTTTCAGTTCTTTTTGCCATTGAATTGAATCAAGTCACAATCCAAAAGGAATTGGTTTCTTATTCTCCTTGAAGTTCCTTTTGCCATTGTTTGGAAGCAAGACTTAATCCTTAAGGAATTGGTTTATCTTTCTACTTTATGTTCTTTTTGCCATTGAGTGGAATCAAGTCTCAATTCAAAAGGAATTAGTTTCTAATTCTCCTTGAAGTTCCTTTTGCCATTGATTGGAAGCAAGACTTAATCCTTAAGGAATTGGTTTTGTCTTTCTTCTTTCAGTTCTTTTTGCCATTGAATTGAATCAAGTCACAATCCCAAAGGAATTGGTTTCGTATTCTCCTTGAAGTTCCTTTTGTCATTGATTGGAAGCAAGACTTAATCCTTAAGGAATTGGTTTTGTCTTTCTTCTTTCAGTTCTTTTTGCCATTGAATTGAATCAAGTCACAATCCCAAAGGAATTGGTTTCTTATTCTCCTTGAAGTTCCTTTTGTCATTGATTGGAAGCAAGACTTAATCCTTAAGGAATTGGTTTCGCTTTCTTCTTTAAGTTCTTTTTGCCCTTGAAAAGAATCAAGTCACAATCCAAAAGGAATTGATTTCTAATTCTCCTGTAAGTTCCTTTCGACATTGATTGGAAGCAAGACTTAATCCTTAAGATATTGGTTTATCTTTCTTCTTTATGTATTTTTTCCCATTGAGTGGAATCAAGCCTCAATTGAAAAGGAGCTGGTTTCTAATTCTCCTTGAAATTCCTTTTGCCATTGTTTGGAAGCAAGACTTAATCCTTAAGAAATTGGTTTATCTTTCTTCTTTATGTTCTTTTTCCCATTAAGTGGAATCAAGCCTCAATTCTAAAGGAGCTGGTTTCTAATTCTCCTTGAAGTTCCTTTTGCCATTGATTGTAAGCAAGACATAATACTTAAGGAATTGGTGTATCTTTCTTCTTTCAGTTCTTTTTGCCATTGAATTGAATCAAGTCACAATCCAAAAGGAACTGGTTTCTTATTCTCCTTGAAGTTCCTTTTGGCATTGATTGGAAGCAAGACTTAATCCTTAAGGAATTGGTTTATCTTTCTTCTTTACGTTCTTTTTGCCATTGAGTGGAATCAAGTCTCAATTCAAAAGGAATTGGTTTCTAATTCTCCTTGAAGTTCCATTTGCCATTGATTGGAAGCAAGACTTAATCCTTAAGGAATTGGTTTATCTTTCTTCTTTAAGTTCTTTTTGCCTTTGAATTGTATCAAGTCTCAATCCAAAAGGAATTCGTTTCTAATTCACCTTGAAGTTCCTTTTGACGTTGATTAGAAGCAAAACTTAATCCTTAAGGAATTGGTTTATCTTTCTTCTTCATGTTCTTTTTGCCCATGAATGGAATCAAGTTTCAATTCAAAAGGAATTGGTTTCTAATTCTCCTTTAAGATCCTTGAGCCAATGATTGGAAGCAAGATTAATACTTAAGCAATTGGTTTATCTTTCTTCTTTATGTTCTTTTTCCCATTGAGTGGAATCAAGTCTCAATTCAAAAGGAATTGATTTCTAATTCTCCTTGAAGTTCCTTTTGCCGTTGATTGGAAGCAAGACTTAATCCTTAAGGAATTGGTTTATCTTTCTTCTTTAAGTTCTTTTTGCCTTTGAATTGTATCAAGTCTCAATCCAAAAGGAATTCGTTTCTAATTCACCTTGAAGTTCCTTTTGACGTTGATTGGAAGCAAAACTTAATCCTTAAGGAATTGGTTTATCTTTCTTCTTCATGTTCTTTTTGCCCTTGAATGGAATCAAGTTTCAATTCAAAAGGAATTGGTTTCTAATTCTCCTTTAAGATCCTTGAGACAGTGATTGGAAGCAAGACTTAATACTTAAAAAATTGGTTTATCTTTCTTCTTTAAGTTCTTTTTGCCATTGAATTGAATCAAGTCACATTGCAAAAGGAATTGGTTTCTAATTCTCCTTGAAGTTCCTTTTGGCGTTGATTGGAAGCAAGACTTAATCCTTAAGGAATTGGTTTATATTTCTTCTTCATGTTCTTTTTGCCCTTGAATGGAATCAAGTTTCAATTCAAAAGGAAGTGGTTTCTAATTCACCTTTAAGATCCTTGAGCCAATGATTGGAAGCAAGATTAATACTTAAGCAATTGGTATATCTTTCTTCTTTATGTATTTTTTCCCATTGAGTGGAATCAAGCCTCAATTGAAAAGGAGCTGGTTTCTAATTCCCCTTGAAATTCCTTTTGCCATTGTTTGGAAGCAAGACTTAATCCTTAAGAAATTGGTTTATCTTTCTTCCTTATTTTCTTTTTCCCATTGAGTGGAATCAAGCCTCAATTCAAAAGGAGCTGGTTTCTAATTCTCCTTGAAGTTCCTTTTGCCATTGATTGGAAGCAAGACTTAATACTTAAGGAATTGGTTTATTTTTCTTCTTTCAGTTCTTTTTGCCATTGAATTGTATCAAGTCACAATCCAAAAGGAATTGATTTCTTATTCTCCTTAAAGTTCCTTTTGACATTGATTGGAAGCAAGATTTAATACTTAAGGAATTGGTTTATCTTTCTTCTTTCAGTTCTTTTTGCTATTGAATTGTATCAAGTCACAATCCAAAAGGAATTGATTTCTTCTTCTCCTTGAAGTTCCTTTTGACATTGATTGGAAGCAAGACTTAATCCTTCAGGAATTGGTTTATCTTTCTTCTTTATGTTCTGTTTGCCATTGAGTGTAATCAAGTCTCAATTCAAAAGGAATTGGCTTCTAATTCTCCTTGAAGTTCCTTTTGCCATTGATAGGAAGCAAGACTTAATACTTAAGGAATTGGTTTATCTTTCTTCTTTCAGTTCGTTTTGCCATTGAATTGAATCAAGTCACAATCCAAAAGGAATTGGTTTCTTATTCTCCTTGAAGTTCCTTTTGTCATTGATTGGAAGCAAGATTTAATCCTTAAGGAATAGGTTTATTTTTCTTCTTTAAGTTCTTTTTGCCATTGAATAGAATCAAGTCACATTCCAAATGGAATTGGTTTCTAATTCTCCTTGAAGTTCCTTTTGCCATTGTTTGGAAGCAAGACTTAATCCTTAAGGAATTGGTTTATCTTTCTACTTTATGTTCTTTTTCCAATTGAGTGGAATCAAGTCTCAATTCAAAAGAATTGGTTTCTAATTCTCCTTGAAGTTACTTTTTCCATTGATTGAAGGCAAGACTTAATACTTAAGGAATTGGTTTATCTTTCTTCTTTAAGTTCTTTTTGCCATTGAATTGAATCAAGTCACATTCTAAAAGGAATTGGTTTCTAATTCACCTTCAAGTTCCTTTTGACATTGATTGGAAGCAAGACTTAATCCTTAAGGAATTGGTTTGTCTTTCTTCTTTATGTTCTTTTTCCATTGAGTGGAATCAAGTCTCAATTGAAAAGGAGCTGGTTTCTAATTCTCTTTGAAGTTCCTTTTGCCATTGTTTGGAAGCAAGACTTAATCCTTAAGGAATTGGTTTATCTTTCTTCTTTATGTTCTTTTTGCCATTGAGTGGAATCAAGTCTCAATTCAAAAGGAATTGGTTTCTAATTCTCCTTGAAGATCCTTTTGCCAGTGATTGGAAGCAAGAATTAATCCTCAATGAATTAGTTTATCTTTCTTCTTTAAGTTCTTTTTGCCATTCAATTGCATCAAGTCACAATCCAAAAGAAAGTGGTTTCTAATTCATTTTGAAGTTCCTTTTGACATTGATTGGAAGCAAAACTTAATCTTTAAGGAATTGGTTTATCTTTATTCTTTATGTTCTTTTTGCCCTTGAATGGAATCAAGTTTCAATTCGAAAGGAATTGGTTTCTAATTCTCCTTGTAGTTCCTTTTTCCAATGATTGGAAGCAAGACTTAATACTTAAGGAATTGGTTTATCTTTCTTCTTTAAGTTCTTTTTGCCATTGAATTGAATCAAGTCACATTCCAAAAGGAATTGGTTTCTAATTCACCTTGAAGTTTCTTTTGCCATTGTTTGGAAGCAAGACTTAATCCTTAAGGAATTGGTTTATCTTTCTACTTTATGTTCTTTTTCCAATTGAGTGGAATCAAGTCTCAATTCAAAAGGAATTGGTTTCTAATTCTCCTTGAAGTTACTTTTTCCATTGATTGGAAGCAAGACTTAATACTTAAGGAATTGGTTTATCTTTCTTCTTTAAGTTCTTTTTACCATTGAATTGAATCAAGTCACATTCCAAAAGGAATTCGTTTCTAATACACCTTGAAGTTCCTTTTGATGTTGATTGGAAGCAAAACTTAATCCCTAAAGAATTGGTTTATCTTTCTGCTTTAAGTTCTTTTTGCCGTTGAATTGTATCAAGTCACCATCTAAAAGGAATTGGTTTCTACTTCACCTTGAAGTTCCTTTTCATGTTGATTGGAACCAAAACTTAATCCTTAAGAAATTGGTTTATCTTTCTTCTTCATGTTCTTTTTGCCCTTGAATGGAATCAAGTTTCAATTCAAAAGGAATTGGTTTCTAATTCTCCTTGAAGTTCCTTTTGCCATTGATTGGAAGCAAGATTAATACTTAAGCAATTGGTTTGTCTTTCTTCTTTAAGTTCTTTTTGCCATTGGATTGAATCAAGTCACAATCCAAAAGGAATTGATTTCTAATTCTCCTTGAAGTTCCTTTTGAGATTGATTGGAAGCAAGACTTAATCCTTAAGGAATTGGTTTATCTTTCTTCTTTATGTTCTTTTTGCCATTGAGTGGAATCAAGTCTCAATTCAAAAGGAATTGGATTCTAATTCTCCTTGAAGTTCCTTTTGCAATTGATTGGAAGCAAGACTTAATTCTTAAGGAATTGGTTTATCTTTCTTCTTTATGTTCTTTTGCCATTGAATAGAATCAAGTCACAATTCAAAAGGAATTGGTTTCTAATTCTCCTTGAAGTTCCTTTTGCCATTGATTGGAAGCAAGACTTAATCCTTAAAGGAATTGGTTTATCTTTCTTCTTTAAGTTCTTTTTGCCATTGAATTGAATCAAGTCACATCCCAAGAGGAATTAGTTTCTAATTCTCCTTGAAGTTCCTTTTGCCATTGATTGGAAGCAAAACTTAATCCTCAAGGAATTGGTTTATCTTTCTTCTTTAAGTTCTTTTGCCATTGAATTGAATCAAGTCTCAATTCAAAAAGAATTGGTTTCTAATTCTCCTTGAAGTTCCTTTTGCCATTGATTGGAAGCAACACTTAATCCTTAAGGAATTGGTTTATCTTTCTTCTTTATGTTCTTTTCCCAATTGAGTGGAATCAAGTCTCAATTCAAAAGGAATTGGTTTCTAATTCTCCTTGAAGTTCTTTTGGCCGTTGATTGGAAGCAAAAATTAATCCTTAAGGAATAGGTTTATCTTTCTTCTTTATGTTGTTTTTGCCCTTAAATGGAATCAAGTTTCAATTCAAAAGGAATTGGTTTCTAAGTCTCCTTGAAGTTCCTTTTGCCATTGATTGGAAGCAAGACTTAATACTTAAGGAATTGGTTTATCTTTCTTCTTTATGTTCTTTTGCCATTGAATTGAATCAAGTCACAATTCAAAAGGAATTGGTTTCTAATTCTCCTTGAAGTTCCTTTACCATTGATTGGAAGCAAGACTTAATCCTTAAGGAATTGGTTTATCTTTCTTCTTTTAAGTTCTTTTGCCATTGAATTGGAATCAAGTCACAATTCAAAAGGAATTGGTTTCTAATTCTCCTTGAAGTTCCTTTTGCCAATGATTGGAAGCAAGACTTAATACTTAAGGAATTGGTTTATCTTTCTTCTTTATGTTCTTTTGCCATTGAATTGAATCAAGTCTCAATTCAAAAAGGAATTGGTTTCTAATTCTCCTTGAAGTTCCTTTTGCCATTGATTGGAAGCAAGACTTAATCCTTTAAGCAAATTGGTTTATCTTTCTTCTTTATGTTCTTTTTGCCATTGAGTGAATCAAGTCTCAATTCAAAAGGAATTGGTTTCTAATTCTCCTTGAAGTTCCTTTTTGCCATTGATTGGAAGCAAGACTTAATCCTTAAGGAATTGGTTTATCTTTCTTCTTCTTAAGTTCTTTTTACATTGAATGGAATCAAGTCTCAATTCTAAAAGGAATTGGTTTATAATTCTCCTTGAAGTTCCTTTTGCCATTGATTGGAAGCAAGACTTAATCATTAAGGAATTGGTTTACCTTTCTTCTTTAAGTTCTTTTTGCCCTTGAATTGAATCAAGTCTCAATTCAAAAGGAATTGGTTTCTAATTCTCCTTGAAGATACTTTTAATGTTGATTGGAAGCAAGACTTAATACTTAAGGAATTGGTTTATCTTTCTTCTTTATGTTCTTTTTCCCATTGAGTGGAATCAAGTCTCAATTCAAAAGGAATTGGTTTCTAATTCTCCTTGAAGTTCCTTTTGCCATTGATTGGAAGCAAGAGTTAATCCTTAAGGAATTGGTTTATCTTTCTTCTTTAAGTTCTTTTTGCCATTCAATTGTATCAAGTCAATTCAAAAGGAATAGAGTTCTAATTCTCCTTGAAGTTCCTTTTGCCATTGATTGGAAGCAAGACTTAATACTTAAGGAATTGGTTTATCTTTCTTCTTTATGTTCTTTTTTGCCCTTGAATTGAATCAAGTCTCAATTGAAAAGGAGTTGGTTTCTAATTCTCCTTGAAGTTCCGGTTGTCATTGATTGGAAGCAAGACTTAATCCTTCGGAATTAGTTTATCTTTCTTCTTTATGTTCTTTTTCCCATTGGGTGGAATCAAGTCTCAATTCAAAAGGAATTGGTCTCTAATTCTCCTTGAAGTTCCTTTTGCCATTGATTGGAAGTAAGACTTAATACTTAAGGACTTGGTTTATCTTTGTTCTTTCAGTTCTTTTTGCCATTGAATTGAATCAAGTCACATTCCAAAAGGAATTGGTTTCTAATTCACCTTGAAGTTCCTTTTGACATTGATTGGAACCAAGACTTAATCCTTAAGGAATTGGGTTATCTTTCTTCTTTATGTTCTTTTTGCCATTGAGTGGAATCAAGTCTCAATTCGAAAGGAATTGGACTCTAATTCTCCTTGAAGTTCCTTTGCCATTGATTGGAAGCAAGACTTAATCGTTAAGTGAATTGGTTTATATTTCTTAACTTGTGTTCTTCTTTCAATTACTGCTTCTTTTCATTGATATGGAATCAAGTCACCATTAATTAGAATTGGTTTCTTAATTCTTGCTAATTCACCTGATCAGTGCCTTTTGACGCAGATTGGAAGCAAGATCTAATCCTTTAAGGAATTGGTTTATATCTTTCTTAACTTTATGTTCTTTTTGCCATTGAATGGAATCAAGTCTCAATTCCAAAGGCAAATTGGTTTCTAATTCTCCTTGAAGTTCCTTTTGCCATTGTTGGATCGGGCAAGACGTTAATCCTTAAGGAATTGGTTTATCTTTCTTCCTTATGTTCTTTTGCCATTGAGTGGAATCAAGTCTCAATTCAAAAAGGAATTGGTTTCTATCTTTCTTTCTTAAGTTCTTTACCATTCAATCAATCAGTCTCATTCCAAAAGGAATTGGTTTAATTCACCTTTGAAGTTCGGCTTTTTTGACGCTGATTGGAAGCAAGACTCTAACTTCCTTAAGGAATTGGTTTATCTTTCTTTCTTCTTTCAGTTCTTCTTTGCCATTGAATTGGAATCAAGCCTCCTCAATTCAAAAGGAATTGGTTTCTAATTCTCCTTAAGTTCCTTTGCCATTGCATTGGAAGCAAGACTTAATCCTTAAGGAATTGGTTTATCTTTCTTTCTTTAAGATTCTTTTGCTATTGGAATCAATCAAGTCACATTGCAAAAGGAATTGATTTCTAATTCTCCTTGAAGTTCCTTTTGCCATTGATTGGAAGCAATGACTCAATCGCTTAAGGAATTGGTTTATCTTTCTTCTTTATGTTACTTGTTTGGCCCATTGGAACGGAATCAAGTCTCTAATTCAAAAGAATTGGTTTCTAATTCTCCTTGAAGTTCCTTTTGCGGAGTTGATAGACGGGCAAGACTTACATACTTAAGGAATTTCCAAGAGTTTATCTTTCTTCTTTACGATTCATTTTCCCATTGAATGGAATCAAGTCTCAATTCAAAAGGTGGTTGTCGCTCTAATTCTCCTTGAAGTTCTTTGCCATTGATTGGAAGCAAGATTTAATCCTTAAGGAATAAGTTTATCTTTCTTCTTTATTTTCTTTTGCCATTGAATAGAACTGCTTCAAGTCTCAATTCAAAAGGAAGTCGTTTCTAATTCTCCTCAAAGTTCCTTTTGCTATTACGATTTAAATAAAGACTTAATACTTAAGGAATTGGTTTATTTTTCTTCTTTCACTTTTTGCCATTGAATTGTATTTCCAAGTCTCATCTTGAAAGGAATTACTTTCTAATTCTCCCCAGTTCCTTTTGACATTGATTGGAAGCAAGATTTAATACTAAGGAATTCGTTTATCTTTCTTCTTTCGCTCTTTTTGCTATTGGAATTGTATCAAGTCAAAATCCAAAAAGAACGATTTCTAATTCTTCTTGAAGTTCCTTTTACATTGATTGGAAGCAAGACTTAATCCTTCTGAATTGGCTATTCTCTCTTCTTTATGTTCCTGCTTATATTGAGTGTAATCAAGTCTCAATTCAAAAGGAATTGGCTTCTTAATTCTCCTCTAAGTTCCTTTTGCTACTGATAGGAAGCAAGACTTAATACTTAAGGAATTGGTTTATCTTTCTTCTTTCTGGTCATTTTAAGCAATAAATTGAATCAAGTTTCAACTCAAAAGCGCGAATCTGGCTTCTTATTCCTCCTAGAAGTTCCTTTTGTCATTGATTTGGAATAAAGATTTAATCCTTAAGGAATTAGTTTATTTTTCTTCTTTAAGTTCTTTTCGCTTATCAATAGAATCAAGTCACATTCCAAAAGGAATTGGTTTCTAATTCACCTTCAAGTTCCTTTTTGACATTGATTGGAAGCAAGACTTTAATCCTTAAGGAATTCGTTTGTCTTTCTTCTTTATGTTCTTTTCCCATTGAGTGGAATCAAGTCCCAATTGAAAAGGAGCTGGTTTCCTCTAATTCTCAGAAGTTCCTTTTGCACATTGTTTGGAAGCAAGACTTAATCTTTATGAAATTGGTTTATCTTTCTTCTTTATGTAATTTTGCCATCGTAGGAATCAAGTCCTTCAATTCAAAAGGAATCAGTTTCTAATTCTCCTTGAAGATCCTTTTTACACATCGTTTTACTTTCAATCCTCAAGGGATTATTATCTTTCTTCTTTAAGTTCTTTTTGCCGCTGAATTGTATCAAGCCATCCATTCCAAAGGAAGTTCGCTTTCTAATTCACTTCAAGCTCCTTTCGCCATTGATTGGAAGCAAAACTTAATCTTTAAGGAACTGTTTGATTCTTATTCTTTATGTTCTCTTTGTCATTTAATGGAATCAAGTTTCAATTCGGGAAG
>JAVHNN010000417.1:0-18264 GCA_031439585.1 Pterocarpus macrocarpus
ATGTAAAAATTAGAAATGACATGCAAAATCAAATTTTATCTATTACCATCCACAGAAATAGCTTGCCATTGACTATTCATATAGGTCGATAACATGAATCCAATATTATATGACAAGAAGATAGGAAAGTTCAAAGACAACTATGGTACACTTTGGCAAGATTTAATCAACCATAAATATTATCAAAGGATATGAGACATTTGTGTCGATATGACTATGCTACACTAGATATATATATAGCCACAAAATTTGACACATTTTAACAGTATTTCATGATCCAAAAATCTCACGCACTACACATATGGCACATCTCGAAGCCTTTCGATTTTGTTTAATGGTCTAGAGACTCATGAGAGCTGAACCATCAACTTCCATGCAAGGCTGCATCTTCCAACTGAATTTGTTTGAATGGCGTAGCCATAAGTAACGCAATACACAACTAAAGCCTTGTTATAAATATAATTGATATCCTCCATCTTGCCCGAACCATACAATTTCTACAAAGAGAGATTCCCATTAGCACATCAAACATGATGAAAAATCTGAAAGTAAAGACTAGGGGGAGGACCTGAAAAGTCCACCTGCTTATAAATTGAGGACTTTAGCTGCCTCATGTTTGACTTCATCTTTGACCATAGAACAGGCATTAGTCATATCCTTCCTATACTCCTCATATAATGCGTCCCACTTTTCCATACAGCTCGTGGGTATTTCAATATCAAAAAAGGAAGTTTTCCATATAATAGTATATAAAGGCATGACTATCAAATAATAAAGAATCACATTAGTGATATTCAATAAACTATAACCATACACAGGTAATGTAAAGTGTAATTAAAAAGAAATAACCTCAAAACTGACATATCTATATTATTTATATAGAAGAAACATGAAACAAAAGCAGCATGAGAAATTTAAAGATAGCATGAAGAGAATCAGGAATTTGCATAATTGAAAGCTAAGGGAATACTGATATGAATAACACATTCACATTTGGTTGGTTAAAAAGTTGGCTTCAAAATACTAATATGAATATCAAATCCAATTTGGTATTGTTAAAATAATGGCAATATGGAACCTATATCAAAGAAAGCATTGAAAAGATAATCTTAAAAGATATCAAAGACAAAAAATAAAAGTCAAAATCAGTAGAAGCTTTAAAATGCTTTGTTCATAATTCATAACATTGAAAATAAGATCAAGTAAAAACACTACATTAGCACATTTACAATGACATGCACTTGATAAAGATACATATAACACATTTAAGAGACATAATCAAGAAAAACATCGCAAAGTGTCATAAAAGAAAACTTGAACAACACTTGAGAGAAATATACAATCAAAACAAGCACAAGCAACAAAGCAAGATAAGGCCATACTAAAAGAACACCAAATAATTAGTACAAAAATTAACAAGACAAACACTAATATATATCTTTGCCTCAAGACGTTAAATAAAGAAACTCATGATTAAGAGCATGGATTAGACTAACTCAAATTAAAAGCTTGGCAGACTAAACAATACATTTAAGCATTTGAATGGATGAGGATTTAAAAGACCCAATGCAGAAAAATTCAAACAATAGCTTCAATGGAACAATTCGTAAACTAAATATAACAATCATTCAATTGACAAAGTGACCAAAAAAAAAAAAAAACATGACAAAGGAAACAATGATAGTAGAATTTTAAAAGTTACTCACTCAAGCATGTGAAAACATATCAAAAGTACAAAGAAGCCAAAACTGAAACTAAACCATGCCATTTAAAACCTATTTCAACACATTGGAATTGAAACAAAAAATTAACATAAAGTAAAAGCAGCAGCAGTATAAAGTAAATACAACAAAGAATATTAGAGAAATTGAAAAAAGCAAATTAGAATATACCAAAGTGTCATATATACTGTCTTAAGGATAAGAAATCTACGAAAATAAATGATCATATCGAGTATCAAAATGTTACAGGCCAATGGCATACCTGTAATTGACAAAAGTAATGATCGATAAGTCGACAAAGGTGTAATAAGATTTAAGAAAAGTAAGAGGGAAAAAGCAGACTGGGACTACAATAGTCACTGAGATTAAGAAAAATTATAAACATAAGACTGAGATTATGTTTCTCCTTTGAGGCTATCATACAAAGAAAATCAAGAAGTCACTACTCACAACACATATTAAGATAACTTTGTGTCATTTTTTGCATGAAAAAGCAAAAAAAAAAAATGGATCATTCGGTTATCAATTTGCCACACTTGTAAAAGGAACCCAGAATGCAATAACAAGATGCTAAATTTCTTGGATTATGATACAATAAACAACATATGCAATGAAGACCGACACTATGGCAATTCTTTTCACAAATGCATCAAAGAGAACTTAAAACAAGTGACATAGTAGGACTAATCAAATGTAAAGAGACTGCCAAGTAGTCACTTCAAGGCAAGAGACACAAACAGCAAGTGTCCCTATCGATCCACCTCATTATTGCTTTTCCTAGTAACCTAAACAAAAGCAATAGACTTTCTTCTATCAGATTCACAAATTGAAACCCATGAAGTAAACCAATTTTTTAAAACACAACAATTAGTACAGTGTGCAGTGAAAATTAGCACAACACTACACAAAGAATCTTGATACACAAATCAAAAAGTAACCAAGACTAACACGCTTTTCATTTTTTTTTTCAAGCAATTAGTCCTATAAGTACATTGATTGGATAAAAAAAAAATAATTTTGAGAGACATAGTTGGTCCACATTTTCCTAACAATGCTATCTCTCATTCTTTCTGATTCTACACCATCAATGCCTCTATGCTCTCTTCTTGCATGTTCACATTCAAGCTCTCTTTCCATAAGCTCTCTATCAACTTTTAATATATGTTCTTCACCAGGATCAATACCCATAAAATATATATGAATCTAGTAGTTACCACGTAATAATTCAATTATTTAAGTATGCATATAAGTAATGCTTGAAACAAAACTCACTAGTATTTATTAGTGCTCGCTTCCAATCGGGCACTAGACCAGTGAAAAGTCTCCGTTAAGTATGTAAGTAGATAATAAACCATAAAGAAGCTCAAAGAAATGCCAAAACCAAATAGCATTTCCCAATGCCTAACTAATAAACTAACATAAACTAAAAATCTTCACCTGGATAAAATTTCTTGCTCATCAATAAGATGACTAAATAAAGGAGCACCTGAGATCCTATTCCTCAGCCTCACTCTTATCTTTGCCCTTATCATCATTACTTGTGACAAAGTAACAACAATAAGCTGATTACAATCAATTTTTTTCCTTATCTTTTTTCAGTCATTTTATCAAACAGAATAACTGCGTACCCTTCATGAATAGAAACAAGAACACAAAAGTCATAATCCTCAACGGTATTAAGCATGCGTATGTAGATATGCATTCTGAAGAAGAGATCAAAATCAAGTTTCTACAAAAACACAAATCATTGATAAAAACACTAAAGAAAACCCATAGATATGTAGACTAAGGAAGAGATTGAATAAAAAGGATATCAAGTTTCTACAAAATCAATAACCAAATTCATAACAATACAAAAATAATAACAACACACAAAAAAAAATTCATCGAGAACAATCAACAAGAAAATTGAAAACCCAAGAGAGAGAGAGAGAGAGAGAACTAAGGAAAGAGCTGGTTTTAAAGGTAATACAGAGAAAAACCAACTAAAAACTCACCTTTTGCACTCTCCAAATTGCAAAACTTTGGAATGGATGATTAAAATTTAAGAAAAGAACCAAAAGAAGAGGCAAAACCAAGACTGCACCTTATGTGGGTATCACTTGTTGGGCCTCTGAAGGCTAGGGCTGGTCAAAAAAGGGCACAAAGTGATGATGCTAGAGCATGTGGCTTGCTCGGCTAGCACTTTTGGTTGTGGTTGAAACTAGATTGTCATGGGGGAAAGGGGAGACAAGTCTCAGAGTGAGCAATGGTAAGGGGTGGGGTTCAGAGAATGAGGGAGTGAGCAGTGGGCAGGGGTGGAGTTTCCCGTGGTGGGGGAGGAAGATTTGAGGCACTCGTGGAGTGTAGGTTTTTCGCTTTTAATTTTGAATTTTTCACTTCCTTCTCCTTCTCCCCACGAGATCAGATTTACCCTCTCTTTTTGTCGCTTTCTTGTTTTCATACTTCGCTGACACCGATATGTCGCCTAAATCGTGGGCCAAATAACGCTCTTTTAAAAAATAATAAAAAGGTGATCCGTATTTTTGCATGATCGATTGCTTTTGAAAAACCACATCCTTGTAAATAATTTTAAAATGTCATACAATAGTATTATAACATATCTAAACCTATATGAAAAACGAAAGCCTCAAAAAAAAAAAAAAAAGAAAGAAAAAAGAAATTGCACCTAAGTTTGTGACCTCACTTCTGAATGTAGTTTTGTCGATGTAAGATGATTATTTGCACGATCTCATTATATATTTCGATTTCTGTTTGCAATTCTAAATTATAATTTGGGTAAAAGTTATAAAAGAGTAATTCTTGTCCAATCTGATACCTTACAAATAGAAAATCAAATATCCTATTAAATTTTACAGTATTTGTTTGTATTTATGACCAAGCTAAGCATAGCCCAAATCTTCCAAGGCACCCCTACATGTTTGTAATATATGGTATGTGTTTTCACAATTATAATATTTCCCTGTAGTCGAATTACAAATGAATGTTCTTAAAAAATTGCTAGTGAATACTTGATTGCGTTGTGTAAGGAATAGAAATCATTAGAAATGTGATACCTTTTTTGCATACATGGAAAGGTGATACTTTATTAACTTCATGAGTGCCTTCTAGCAAAAAACATAAACATCCATGAGTGCAAATAGATATCATCAATGAGGTAGTGCATCAGATTTACAATTGTACCCTGTTCGTGAAGAAGTAAAACATTAGAACAAATACAACATATTATTAATATGATAAAAACTTCAATTCTGATGGACTTTAGTATAAAAATTTTTATACAGATATCCAATCATATATTGCCACATTAACAAAAATATTTGACTCAACCATTCACTACTTTAAAAGTCTTACAAATAGAAGTATGTGATTAGATAATAGTGTAAAATTTTTATATTGATAGTGCATCAAAATTAATCTCTATGATAAATTCATATTATGTATAATCACCTTATGATTAAGAACATTTTGAGATAGTTTTTTTAGAACAAAACAATTATTTATTTCAAAATAATCTTTACCAAACATATCGAAAATGTTCTGACTTATAATTACTTCTTTTGTTTTTAGGGGTTTGTGGATCAATTTATTTATTTTTTAATTAAAAAAAGGCAGTGGCGAGGGGAAATGGTAGTCGAATATGTAACATCCTCAATTTTATGTTGTGCTATATTACCTCAGTAACCCTGAGTAATTAGGCACTTAAGGAGAAATTATAAGATTAAGGCTTAATTAAGGGGTTAACTCAGATGGAAAGAGTTAATAGAATGCTTAATCGAGATTAGACAATCTCTAATTAAGCTTGAAGTCTGAGTTCCTTTATAGCTTAATTAAGCACTAATCACCCTTAATTAGCTTAATCGAGTTTAATTAAGGTTAACTAAGCTTAATCGCAAGATTAATTTTTGTTAATCGTGTTCTTGTCTGTTAATCACTAATTCTTGCTTAATCATCTTAATTAAGTTGTATGAGCACTTAATGACATGATTAAATTCAAATTTAGTCAACTAGACAATAAAGCATTGATGACATCACTAAAGTGAAAAAGTAAAAGACAATATTGCTGTATGTAAGAAAAGCATTAGGTCTTGTCTAAAGTAAACTTTTTAATTAACCATTTTGTTCCCTTAATTACAACAAATTAAAGAAAATATCCTCCTCATGCCCATATGAAGGCTACGGCCACCCCTCCCCCTTCATGCATATTCATTTTCATTTTATGACTCTTCACTTTCTCTCCAAGTCTCTACCACCCTCTCACTTCTCTCTACATCCTTTCTTCTTCTTCTTCATCTTCATCTTCTTCATCATTCTCCATCTCCATAACCAAACATTCCTCACTAAGCCCTTCAAAGATCACATCTTTGGTCTTTGGAGACAAAATCTAAATACTACAAGACTCATTTTCAAGAGAACTCAAGAGTTCTCTCCTTGCTCATTCAAAACTGCCACTATCATCAACCAAGGAGGAGTCTTCTTCATCTTCTTCTCCTTCCTCAAAGACGCCATTTTCCAAGCTTAGGTAGTGATCTTCATCTTTTTCATTTTGTTTGCTTAAGAAAGCTTGGAGCTTGGTTCTTTCATTACCAAGATCTCTAAGTGAAAACTTGAGAAGATCCTTCATGCTCTTCAAGAGCAAAAGTTTCCGCTTTAAAAATATGTTCTTGTTGTTCTTCAAGTATTCTTAAGTCTACTTTTAGAAAATTATGTTCTTGTTATTCTTCAAGTGTTCTTAAGTTTCTACTTTTGGCAAAATATGTTCTTGAATGTTCTTGATGGTATGTTGCTTAAAGTTGTTCCTTTTTTTATGATGAATTGGTGATTAGAAAAGCTTCATCTTATTATGTTTTCAATGATTTGATAAGACTATGAACATTCTAAAACCTTAAACTTTAAAAAGTTTGCTTCTTGATGCACAAAAACTGGGGCAAGTTTTAGTGCCATCATAAAGTCATCTTTTGCTTTATTTTGAAGACAAAGATACATGTAAAAGTTTAAGCTTTTTAGAATAACAAGGCTTTTTAAGTTATAAAATGATATCTTGTTACTATATGTCTTAGAAATCAAATCTTAAAGAAAAGACCTTTCATAAAGCTTCAAACTTTAATCAAGAATGAAACCTTTTAAGTCATAAAAGTGTTGTTTTGTAGCACTTAATCCATAAAGTTTAGATCTTGAACCAAAATAATGTCAAAAGGTGTTAACTTTTATAAAGAACAAGACTTTCTAGTTAAAAAGCTAGTAACTTGTATCATTATTACATAAGAATCTAATCTTTAAGACAAAAGCTTAATTTTAGAGGCACTTACTTTCATAAAGAATAAAACTTTATGACTACTTTATAAAGAATGATAACTTTAATTATGTTTAAGGTAAAACCTTGATATGTTATTAATGAAAGCTTAAAACTCGTAAGTTGAATAAGTTAAAAATCACCCTTGGTGATTAGTGAACATTGGTGTTGTTGGGCTCATGATGTGGTTATGTATTGTTATGACTCCAAGGATTAGAGGATCTCTAACTCTCTTGGGAATGTATATGATTGGGGCATCCGAAAGCATAACATAACCCTAGGAATCACTAAGTGCACTATCTCAAGGAAAGGAAACAATCACTTAACTTAATTAATTTGAACAAGTGTTCCATAAGACATGTACTTAAGTAAAGAATACCTACATACGAGGACTAAGTAACTAAAAGACCACAAACACATATCCTAACTATTGGATTCTCTCACGGGTAACCACAAGAAATCATATAATGATTCATAATATTTTTTGCAAAGAAAAACACAACTATAAACTCCTTTAGGTTGTGATTGTGTGATGTCATCCCAAGATGATGAATGATGAGTTTGATTGAGCTTTGTCTCATGATTGAATGATGAGGGTGACGATATGATATAGATATGATGAACCGTTGGTTGAAAGTTTATGATTGGCATTTTGGGGAGGCTCCTATCTAGCCGTTATGTTGCTGGATTGTCAAAATTATGGACTTAGTCATATCATTGCATGTGTCTAGTCAAAGAAGTATTATGCATGTAAAATATAATGATAAGCAAAGAATCAATGGACCATGACCCTTCAATCACTTCAGTAAGGGAAGTGAGAGACGGCGATCCATAAAGACTCAAGGAACCTTTATGGGGGAGGCAAGGGTGACATGGAGGACCCTCCAACATAGAGGTAACCAATATCGGCTTAGTCTGATTTGATTTAGTACTACGTGACGACGGTCATGGAATGAGCTCATGTCCAAAAGCAGTCTATTTCAAAGGAAAGTAAAGAATGTTAAGCATGTGCTAAAAATGAAAGTTAAAGTAGGAACATGGTCAAGCTGATGAGTTGCATAGTCATGCATGCTATTATATTCCTTATGTGTGTTATGAATGTTTATTATGTATATCAGCCTGTATGCCTATGTATTACATTATGGATATGATGATAAAGTTAAAAGTAACCCGCTTCGGGATTTACGTTTTAAAACTATTAAAATTGAACCGATATTCCGTCTCGCCATTTTTATATTAAACCCTAAGTGGCTGGGACGATAACGATGACACAATGTTTGTCTAGTCGCGATCCTACTGAGAAATCTTGGATTTCTCACCCCACGCTTCGTGTCATCTTCGTGATGGAGTCGATAACATCAAGTAGCACTACTGACGATACCTGACTGGATAAGACGAGGAGCTGCCATGTTTCTTCACCTAGCTAAGGAGGATCGAGATAGTAGCATAGTATTTTTCATTTTCTTAAGAGCCCTAGTTAGGCAATTCATGTGTAATTAAGAGCATGTAGGTAGTTATGTTGCTTAATTTGACATATTACGATGTGATACTTATTAAGTGTAATGATGACCTTGATTATCTCTGATTGCATTCTTGGCTTAAGTATTGTGTTATGTTGTTTCCATTTTGTCATATGTCTTATTAGTAACTCAGCGATATGAAGAACAACGTTCATATGTATACGAGTAAGTAAGCATGTAGCTGGGCTTTTCAAGATAAAGGTTTGACAAAAAAAAATTACATGCTATTTTTATATGTTTCGCTAATTTCAAAGATAAAAAATTCTTCTAGTTAAGAGTAACAACTAGTAATGCTATAAAATGACTTAAGCATAGTATGGCATTAGTAGGGTGTTACAGTATACAAGACATCTTATACTCAATGAGACATACAGGAGACAATCACCAGGCTGTGGGCTCAATTGCATGGATCAATTTAGTTCGAGTTTAAAATAAATAAATCAATCAAATTTGATTTAGCTTTGTCTTTGGATGGGCAAGTGGGTGATGTTGGAATTGATTTTAGGATGCCAAAATCGATTCTCGACAATTTTTGTGTTGTTTGGTCTTAGACTTTAATCAATTCTTATTTTTAGAATTGATTTTAGGAAAAGTGAAAATTTTTTACTTTTTGTTAGAATCACTTTTAGAGTAACTACCAAACATAAATCATTTTATCTTAAAATTAATTCTAACTAAATCAATTCTATAAAATCAATTCTATCTAGAATCAATTGTATAAAAACATAACCAAACACACTATTAATTAGGGTATTGGACTTAATTTTCTAAGTTCATAACTCACCCAAGGTCATAATCCTTATAATAATATAAAAGAGTTAGACGAGGAGTGTCCTACATTTGAATGCAAGTGGTTCTTCCTTTTAAGAATCTTGAAAATATCTCAGCACACTAGTAAACAATGTAACACCCTAATAAACCCATACTACGCTTAAGTCATATTACTGTTTTATTAGTTGTTACTTATACTGTGAGAAAATTAAACTTCATTTATAAATCAAATTACGCGGAAAATACGGTAAATTCTTTTTTTTTTTTGAATACGCCATCGCTTGCAAATGCTTTTGGAAAATAAAGCCTGGAGCGAGAAGATAGTGATAAATGAGCGTGTCGCATACACACAAACCGTGAAAATAAAGGAGCAACGGATAAGGAGAAATGTAATACATTCATCTCACTAGAACAACCATACATATATAAAGTCTCATAATAATTCACAATACATAAAAAGGAGACTCATGGTCATACCATGGCCCCAAAGTATCAAACATAGACAAATATGACAAGGTTCGTTACAAAATTAAATACATAGGATAAGGAACACAATTAAAAATAGGCCCATGTGGACACATGCTGATTTCTCTCGCCTTCCATGCCCCCTCGATCGATGGACTCAAGTCCTCGAGTGCTCTGGTCCCTCTCGCCCCTACTCGAGGGACGTGAGGAGTACAGATAATGCGAGGGTGCCTACTGATCACCTCAATGCGACGCACGCGACGACCTGGGTATAGCCGCCACCGAAGAATGTTCCTGAGGGATCCTCCTCGTATGTGGTGGGATGATACTCGGGAGCGGCGCAAAACAGCTATGGCTTGGGGGTGGTCAGGAACTCACGCCAATCACGGGATCTCCTCACGGTGGCAATCGAACTCGGCCTATGCGGCAAGCTCCGAGACATTGGCTCCACCTCGATGTCGTGCAACGGCCAGCGGAAAATCCCAAGGACCCAGAGCGGTCTACAGGTGAGCCAAGAAACTTCTACAAGGGTCGGGCGTGACATCCGGTTCCTCTCCCTAAAAATTCGACCTAAGTAAAAATGTGTGCGAACCATCAGAGTGGTCGTGGGCCACCATAGCATGAGCATCTCAGATCATAGGCCCACCATGGTGGGGGGGTTCCATGCTCCACTCCACTGGGTGTGCCATGGGTATCTGGTGACGAGATGGAAAAATAACTGGAGTGAGAAATAAGATTTCTCGCAGGGACTCGAACCCGACACGCAGAGTTGCCATCGCCATCGCCCCACCACTTCGATTTTTATTAATGAAAATAGTGAGCATGCATAAGGTTCAATTCATGGATTTTCGAAAGTATGAATATCCGGTGTTTGACTCAATTTTTAACTTACCTTCTAAACATTCATATCATAACATACATGAGCACAACTACACAAAACATGCAAGACTACGCTTATAAGCTTCTCTTAACTTCTTCCCTTTAGGGTTTGGATCAAGTCCCTTTTCTTTTCTTAACTTGACTTTATCTTTAAGTCTTATCTTTTCACCCACTAAACATAAGTGGTAATGAGCTCATACCGTGGTCGTCGCCTCCATAGAATTTCGGTACTTACACTAGCTGGGTCATGCCATGCCTCATGTAAAATCTATCCCCTATACTCACACTAGCTGGGTCATGCCATGCCTCATGTGAGTCGTGGGTGAGGGGAGCTTAAATTAGGTCACCTTCCCTTTTGAAGGATCACGTACTTGAATTAAATCTCTTCTTATTAAAGCTTATGACGCAAAATATTTCTAAGTCCATAATTTTCGCAGACTTCTGTGAGTATAACGCTTAAACCGGCTTCCCAAAATTTTGCCAAACAGAGAAACTAATATCACATATCATTAAGCATCATGTCATCAACATATTATACTCATATCATCATCATATCATTATCATAATCATCATCATCATCATCATATCATCATAGCATCATGCTTGCACATAAATATAGGCATATTCTTAAGCAACATTTTATGAGCTTAGCTAAATAAATTTGGTGCAAGCTTTTAATTGAGATTATCTCCGGTGTGAACTCTTTTATTAGGCTTAGGGTTATTTTCATCTATTATTCTTTTTAAAACTTTTAAGCTGAGTTATGAGGGTTTTTCTAATGGTTAGAGTAAAAGTCTTAATATCTTAAAGCTTATTTCTCATTAATTTTTAAAACTTACCCATAACAGTTTTACTTTTACAGTAGGGCAGTAACTTTAGAAATTCACCATAATTTCATCTTTTACTCTTTTATTTCGAATTTTTGTGTGAATATACTTCTCTGAGTCTATTTTTAAACAAAATAAGTCCCACTCAAAAATTCATTTTGTATCTTGAGTTATGCATATCTTATTCTGACTATTCAGACTTGAAAGTTTAACTCAGGTCAGTGGCTTGTCCACTTCACTGGGAGTTCCTCATAGGGAATCTGACAAAAATGTTTTATGGGGGTGTTCCTCTATGTCTTAGCTTTCTAACAAACTTAGTTTCACTCAAAAATGATTTTTGTAGCTCAAGTTATAAGGTTTTTAGTGGAGACTGCCCAAACAGAAATCCATCCAGGAACAACCAATTTTGAAAAATCATATCTCCCTCATTTTAAATCCAAATTTCACGAATTTTATATGTATGGAAAGTTCTTTGAGTCTACTTTCACAAAAAATTAGTTTCATTACATTTTGAGTTTTGTAGAATGAGTTATATAGTACGTATTACAGACTACTAGAATTCCAGCTTAACTAGTTTTCATATTTTACATATCAAACTTGTGGAGATGTTGCTATACCACTTCAAATCACAATTTTGAAGTTTTATCTCATCATCATATTCAAAGTTTTAGTCACCAAATCAGTATTTTAAACCAAAATAAAGCAAGATACATAAAACCATCATGCCACATATTCTCACTTCAAGACAACATTTTTCAACAAGATAAGTAAAACTCATAGAGTAAGAAATGGTCATGAGACTGAAGCAAGTCCTAAAACCACCTAGCTATGAAGAGCTTAAGAGTTCTAGAGCTTGAAAATACATAAAAAGAGAAGGTTAGAGTCACTACCAAAGAGAGCTTTCTTGGAAGGATTTTGAAGGTGGAAAAGGTTGGAAAGGGTCTTCCTACTTGAAGGCTTGAAAATAGGGCTTGTGTATGAATGATCTTGTTTCTCCAAAGACCAAAAATGGTGGTCCTTGAAGGGATGGTGAGGCGGTGATGGAGATGAGGCAGGAAGTAGTAAGAAGGTTGAAAGAAGAACAAGGAAGGCTGAAAGAAGAAGAGAGAGTATGAGACTTGGAGAGATGAGGGAGCTTTGTGTGTGAGTCTTGAGAGAGGAGATGAAAAATGAAAATGAGGGAGAGAGAGGGGGCTGAAGTGGCACAAATGAGGGGGGAGGATGTGACTTTGCTTCTTACAACAAGTAAGAGAGTGGGAAAACCTTGGGGCAAAAGAGGAGTTGTGTTTTCAGCCTTGAAGACTTGGGTAAAGACTTGTAGTGTTTCTTTTCAAGCGAAAAGACGATCTATCTTAGGATTGGCATTGGATGATTGTGATCACTCCAAGTGTCACAATCTTGATGGAGGAGAGTAGATCTTTTGTCTTGACTCAAGGAATCTACTAACATGGACTCTTGATCTAGTGGTGTATGATGAGAAGGCAAATGGATGGTTGGATATGGCTCTTGCTTTGACCAAACTTTCAAACAATAATTAAAGGGAAGTTTTTAAATTTTTACAATTGTTACAATTATCTAAATGCTAATTAATTCGATTGGTTTAATTACACATTAGTATATTTTCAATGAAAAGGATTTTTCCTAATTAATTATGTAAAGAAGATGTGAAGGTTAATATGATTAAGGTGTGATACTTATATGCTCTTAGTTAATTAGGTTAGATCACCTTGATTTTATGTTCTAAATCATGGATTAATAAGGATTAGGCAATTAGGCTTTTAATTGTAATTTGTAATGCATTATGTTTCAATTATTGACTTTTACTTATCTTGTTGACTTGCCTTTAATTTACTAAGCACTTGCTCTCGAGATTAGCCAATTAGTTCTTAATTAATCGCTAACCCCTCTAATTAGCCAGAGACACCGAGCTAATTAGCTTAGACAAAAATGAGGATGTTAAGCAAACAACACAAAAATAAATCATTCCATCCTCCTTTTTATTACGAATTATCCATCTTAACTAGGAATAATATGACAACTTAAAAATTGTGTATATGGTTGAAAGTCATAAGGCAAAAGAATAGTTGAATCCTAACTAGTCATAATGTTCATTATGCCTATGATCCATTAAAATTATTTAAGAGTTTAAGTTGCCTATTCAAAATTGAAGTTGATATAGTTAAAGTTGAATTAAATCTAGGTTGTGATATTATTCGAGTAATTATATCTATGTTGAGCTTAACTTTACAAAGACATAGAGGAGTATGGAAATAAAAATATAAGTCCAAATATAGAAAGGGGAACCAAAGGAAACACACAATTGCCCAACATTAAAAATAAAAGTACAGCAATAAAAACATAGCTAAGCATTAGTAGCATTGTCCTCAGCCTCATATGAAGGATGATCTTCACAGTAGTCCACGGCATTCACATGCACATGGTGGTCCTTGCAGACAACAGACCTAACAAAAGTCCTAACAAAAGTCACTAGCTCTACTTGGTTTGTGGTTGTGTTGACCACAAATATGAAAAAGCTTAGGTTCATCCTATTCTTACTTGTCTTGACCAAGGCTAGCGCCACTTCATCTTATAATTGACCACCTCTTAAAATTTTAAAAGAGTTAAAGGGAGCTAAATCCAAATTTGGATATAAAAGCTAGACATAGGTTATAGCCTTCTGAAAACAATTTAGAAACTGGTGGATTGATTCGTCTTGGAAGACCCATTACCTACTCTTTAAGCATTGTCTCCCTTTGAGAACCTCCTCAAGAGCCTACATCATGAAGTTCCTACTAAAATCTCATTTTCTTCTTTAGCTTAGTAATCTTCCCGAAATCTTTTTCATTTTTGGCCTTTAGTTTTTCGTTGGACTTCTCTAGGTTGGCTACCTTGTTGTCAATGCCATCATTTCCTTAGGACTGAGTAGCCATCAAACAATTGAGCCTCAATAATTGTCCTTGTATAGGTTATAGACTTCTACTCGCCAAATTTGCCTCTTGCTTTATTTGTTAGGTAATGCTCACCATGTGAAGAGAATGGATACTAGCCTAGCAACATAGATTAGTAGTTCTAACCCTCTTCTATAGATATTTGTCAACAAGAGAAGAAAAGAGCTCATCCATAAACCGGGGAAAGGGTACCAAATTGATGAACCTTTGACATGCCTTGATCTTGAGACTTTGTCGAAGATCTTTCCACTAATATGACCTCAAGAGGAGCCTGGAAGAAGGAGGACCAAACAGTATTTTCGAGTAATTCACTATTTCATCAACTGTAGCAGCATCTGCTACAACTGCTACAACTTTTTTCTTGTAGGCTAGAAAGATCTATAGAGGTTTAATGAACATAAATTTTGTACCATCTCCTCTGCAAAAGAAATAGAAATAAGTTTAAAGGATAAATCCATACCAACAATAATCAAGTAGAGCTTGGATCATGGGGGCTTACTAATATGCTTAAACATCTCAACTCTATTTGAGTCCTACTTCAAAAGGACATTATTAAGGAAGGCTTGGAAAAAATTTAGTTCATCAATATAATCGATGATGTGTTTATCATCAGTGGCCAGACTGTGATAGTCTATATTCAAAATTTGCTTAAGTTGAGAGCACTAATATAGAAGAAAATTTAAGACTATACTCACTACGAAAAAAGGGAAAGTTGAATTCAGGAGGCATCACCTTGAAAATCTATCCTTAATGTGCTTGTACCAACTTTGATAGGAAATAAGCAATCTTTTTCTAGGGTCACAACTTAGGAAAATCTAGTTTCCCTTTCCAACTCCTTTTGCCAAGAAGAAGGTAATAAGGCTCCAACTGACTACTTAACACCTAAGAAGCCCATCAATGTTTCAAAAGAACGAATGAAACCGCAACTGTTGGAGTAAAGTTAGGTAGGGGTACATTAACTTTGAAAAGAATGACATATTGAAAGTTGATGAGAGGAAGGTTAAGTCCAAACTTATGGAAAATGTCTCATACATGTATATGAAGGTTGGGTCTACATCTAAATCCTTAGAATAAAATACTCCATAGCTGTACTCCGTGATTATCAAATAATGAAGCTACCTTGTTCACTTGAGAATCTACCCACCGGAAAGTATCCTCAGAATGCTTTTGCTCCCATGCCTATTTGCCTTTCCACCTCCCTTACCAACTAAGGACTTTTTACTTTTGGTCATTGTATAGTATTCAACAAGGATAAGCGGTGGTTAGATCCGAGGAACCTAAGTACTAATAATCAATTAGAACATACTACAAATGTCACAAAGAGAATTACAAACAATGCAAAAGATAGTTCCAATAAGAATCAACTAATCGAGGGCTCAAAAATAATTGTAAAACTGGCAAGTAAAAAACTAAAGAAATGAGAAACTTAATCAAAAAAGAAGTTAAAAGAGGTCTTCAAATGGATTAAAGAACTGAGACTAAGGAATACAATACACTAAAATCGCCATGAGCCCAAAAGAAGCTTTTTGCAAAAAAGTGGTTAGGAGCATGAAGAAAGAAATAGAGACAAAAGTATAACCCTAATGTCTAAGTATAGATCAACAAAGAAACTAAAAGTATAAACCCATGTTCTAAGTATAGATCAACAAAGAAACTATGTCAAGCCAATTTGATGATTCATAAATCTTCCTGCAACAAGTAAACCATTGGTTTAGGCTAGCATCTAAAATTAAATGGTATTGTGAGGTATGATGTGTATAATCTAAATGATCAAAATCATTTCCTATGGAATCATCATAACTTATTAAAAGTGTGATAGGATCGGTTGACTGTTATGCATGTGGCATGTGCGTGGTGGGCCTTTTTCACCTATAATTTCCAATTTAGTAAAATGAAAGCATTGCAACTTTCTAACTTCTTTGTATGGTCAAACCAAAGTAAGTCTCGACTTATAATCCCTTGAAAGTGATGGCCAAACTTGGAGGGAATGGATTGACTTAATATTTTTGGTTCATAGCTTGGCTCTAAGGTCCTTAATCCTGCAAAATCATCTTTATAAGAGCACATGCCAAGCCATTGTAATTTGTTAGATCTCGTTAAGACTCGGACAAGTGAGCATCCCATATTTGAATAAAATGTCTCTTCCTTTTAGGAATCTCCCAAGTATCTCAAGATATTTGTAAAATAGCTCAAAAATCAATTCATTCCTCCTTTTTTAAATACAAATTCTCGCTCTCAACTAAGTGTGTGTACATAACATCCTTCAAACTTGCTCCTCTTGAGTACTTATTGACTTGAGGTATTGAGTCATTTTGAAGATCCCCCCACTCAAGTCTCTTAACATCATATCGAAACTCATTCAACCTCTAGTTCCTCTTGCAAGACAAATTAGTTCTCGGATCGATTATTATTATTTTTTTAAACCAAACTCAAACTAATCCATTCCCAATTAAGATTAGGTTAGTTTGGTTGAGTTATCAAATTAATGTAAAAGATAAATAATTGCTTATAATATAAAAATTATGTCATGAGATAAGTAATAATAGTTTGAGTGATTAAAACATCTTTGAAGAAATGTGAAAATGAGATAAATGGTGACTTAAACTACTTAAGTCTTAAGTGTTAACCTTTCAAAGCATAGAAATAAATATAAAAAGTTGATCAATGATTTAGTTTGTGTTTTGGGTTTCAGGTTGAAAAATCATAAATCTTCAAATACTACCAACCAACATTATTTGGTATCGCTTTAATGGTTTTAGCTGAAATGTTCCATTTACTTGCACTAATTCAAAACTTTTTTTTTTTTTGGTCTCATTGATTTTTGGATTCATTAAGTCAATTCCTAATATATATAATTTGACTAAATAAATTTATTGGACAATCTTAGAGCTTGGACCTAAAAGGAATTGGAGCAAGGGCCTTTTTTTTTAGAAGGAATTTTCTCTTGGATGAACCAACACCTGGAGTCAAGTTAATGCCCTGAAAGTAGTTAACCCATTAGGCTAGTTACTGCAAGCTATGAAGGAATCCTACATGAGAATAGGAAATTGGAAGTTACTCTAGGAAATGGGGAGAAGGGAATTCAAACTTGGATATAAGAGGAGGCTCAAGAAAACCTCCTGAGGTAAGTAACTAATCTTTTTTGCTCATACATTGAGCAGAAAGCATTTTGACTTGGAGCATGGAGTCCCTTGCAGGGTCCTCTCACTAGAGGAACACGCAAAGAGCTCCAACTTTCGTGAGGATAACATCGAATTCGACCTCAGGAAATAAGTCAAAACATTAGCTTCCACCATATAGGGCAAGAAAAGAAAACTCCTACAAAAGGTGAATAGTCACTCATAAGGAGTCGAGAGCATGAACATGACGTGAGAACATTGGTCACAACCAACACAATCAAAGCATAATCAACACAATCAACATGACAACTAATATGATCAAAGCATATTAGGAACGAGGTGAACAATATTCCCAAGCCACTCATTATGGAGGAGTTATATTGGATGGTCCAATAACTTCAGGACTAAATGGGAAGTCACAACCCAATGGCAAAGTTAGAATAATAATCGAGAGAAAAGCAGTAAGGAGAATAAGGCTAGCAAGTACCGGCCAAAATAATGATGACCTTTGTTGGAGATGAAAGTGGAAACAACACCCACAATTACTTATAGGAGAGAAAGCAAACTTTATCAAGCACTGAACCAATATACTTGCTACTAAGCCTCGTAAATTTATTATGTCGATGGCCCTCCCAGAGAATTTCCAAATTGATGACATAAAAGCCGTATGATGAAATGGGGATCCCCAGGTTCATGTGGACCAAATTCAAATCATGATGTT
>JAVHNN010000418.1:0-15214 GCA_031439585.1 Pterocarpus macrocarpus
CCATCCACACATAATTGCTCCTCCCATGCTCGGGGTTGCGCGCTCGGCGCGTGCTCAAATGAAGTCCTAGCTAGCGCCACCCTAAGTGCCCAGCCCCGAGTCACGCAACCTAGCGCCGAGTTAAGGCTCCCAGACACTAGTCACGCCGTTACGCTTGCCAAAGACTCGAAGTCACGCTTAGCCAGGACTCGAGTCACGCCCATGCCTCGAAGTCACGCCGGGTCACGCTTAGCCGCCGAGTCAAGGTGCCTAGGACTCGAGTCACGCCGGACACGCTTAGCCAAGACTCGAGTCACAGCGCCCATGCCTCGAGTCACGCTGGTCACGCTAGCCAGCCGAGTCAAGGTGCCCAGACTCGAGTCACGCCGACACGCTTAGCCAGGACTCGAGTCACGGTGCCCAGGCCTCGAGTCACGCCGAAGTCACGCCAGCCAGCGCCGAAGTCACGGTGCCCAGGCCTCGAAGTCACGCTTAGCCAGGATTCGAGTCACGCTAGCCAGGACTCGAGTCACGGTGCCCAGGCCTCGAAGTCACGCCGAAGTCATGCTAGCTGCTCGAGTCACGGTGGCCAGGACTCGAAGTCACGCCGTCACGCTTAGCCGACTGAGTCACGCAGCCCAGACTCGAGTCACGCGCCCATGCCTCGAAGTCACGCCGATCACGCTTAGCCAGCGCCGAGTCAAGGTGCCCAGACTCGAGTCACGCCGCGACACGCCAGCCAAGACTCGAGTCTCGGTGCCCAGGCCTCGAAGTCACGCCGAAGTCATGCTAGCCAGCGCTCGAGTCACGGTGCCCAGGCCTCGAAGTCACGCTAGCCAGGACTCGAGTCACGGTGGCCAGGCCTCGAGTCACGCTTGCCAGCGCTCAAGTCACGGTGGCCAGGACTCGAGTAACGCTCGGGTCACGCTAGCCGGACTGAGTCACGTTAGCCAGACTCGAGTCACAGGCCCATGCCTCGAAGTCACGCCGGGTCACGCTAGCCAGCCGCTGAGTCAAGGTGCCCAGACTCGAAGTCACGCCGCGACACGCCAGCCACTCGAAGTCTCGGTGCCCAGGCCTCGAAGTCACGCCGAAGTCATGCTAGCCAGCGCCGAGTCACGGTGCCCAGGCCTCGAAGTCACGCTAGCCAGACTCGAAGTCACGGTGGCCAGGCCTCGAAGTCACGCTTAGCCAGCGCCGAAGTCACGGTGGCCAGGACTCGAAGTCACGCCGTCACGCTAGCCGGGCCGAAGTCACGCCGTCACGGTGAGCCAGGCCGAGTCAAGGTGCCCAGACTCGAGTCACGCCGGACACGCCAGCCAGGACTCGAGTCACGGTGCCCAGGCCTCGAAGTCACGCCGAAGTCACGCTAGCCAGCGCCGAGTCACGGTGCCCAGCCTCGAAGTCACGCTTAGCCAGGACTCGAGTCACGGTGCCCAGGCCTCGAAGTCACGCCGAAGTCATGCTAGCTGCTCGAAGTCACGGTGGCCAGGACTCGAGTCACGCAGCCGCTGCTCGAAGTCACGGTGGCCAGACTCGAAGCCACGCCGGGTCACGCTTAGCCAAGACTGAGTCACGTTAGCCAGGATCGAGTCACAGCGCCCATGCCTCGAAGTCACGCCGTCACGCTAGCCAACGCCGAGTCAAGGTGCCCAGACTCGAAGTCACGCCGAGACACGCAGCCAAGACTGAAGTCTCGCTGCCCAGGCCTCGAAGTCACGCCGAAGTCATGCTAGCCAGCGCCGAGTCACGGTGCCCAGGCCTCGAGTCACGCTTAGCCAGGCCTCGAAGTCACGGTGGCCAGCTCGAGTCACGCTTAGCCAGCGCCGAAGTCACGGTGGCCAGGACTCGAAGTCACGCCGGCCACGCTAGCCAGCGCCGAGTCAAGGTGCCCAGACTCGAGTCACGGTGCCCAGGCCTCGAAGTCACCTCGAAGTCACGCTTAGCCAGGCCGAGTCACGGTGGCCAGGACTCGAAGTCACGCCGCCACGCGAGCCAGGCCGAAGTCACGCCGGTCACGCTAGCCAGGCTGAGTCAAGGTGCCCAGACTCGAAGTCACGCCGGACACGCTAGCCAGCCTCGAAGTCTCGGTGCTCAGGCCTCGAAGTCACGCTGAAGTCATGCTAGCCAGCGCCGAAGTCACGGTGCCTAGGCCTCGAAGTCACGCTTAGCCAGACTCGAGTCACGGTGGCCAGGCCTCGAAGTCACGCTTAGCCGGGCCGAAGTCACGGTGGCCAGGACTCGAAGTCACGCCGGTCACGCGAGCCGCTGAGTCAAGGTGCCCAGACTCGAAGTCACGGTGCCCAGGCCTCGAAGTCACGCCGAGTCACGCGAAGCCAGCGCCGAAGTCACGGTGGCCAGACTCGAAGTCACGCCGCCACGCCAGCCGCCAAGTCACGCCGGTCACGCGAGCCAGGCCGAGTCAAGGTGCCCAGACTCGAAGTCACGCCGGACACGCGAAGCCGGACTTGAGTCACGGTGCCCAGGCCTCGAGTCACGCTAGCCAGGCCGAAGTCACGGTGGCCAGGACCCGAAGTCACGCCGTCACGCTTAGCCGGCCGAAGTCACGCTAGCCAGGACTCGAAGTCACGCCGAGACACGCTTAGCCAACGCTGAAGTCACGGTGCCTCGGCCTCGAAGTCACGCCGTCACGCTTAGCCAGCCGCCGAGTCATGGTGCCCAGACTCGAAGTCACGCCGAAGTCACGCCGTCACGCTAGCCAGGACTCGAGTCACGGTGCCCAGACTCGAGTCACGGAAGCCAGCGCCGAGTCACGGTGAGCCAGCGCCGAGTCAAGGTGCCCAGACTCGAGTCACGCCGAGTCACGCTTAGCCGCCGAAGTCACGGTGGCCAGACTCGAGTCACGCCGAGACACGCTAGCCAGACTCGAGTCACGGTGCCCAGGCCTCGAGTCACGCCGAGTCACGGTGCCCAGGCCTCGAAGTCACGCCAGTCACGCTAGCCGCCGAGTCAAGCCGCCCGACTCGAGTCTCGCTTGCCTGGTCTCGAGTCACGGTGCCTAGGCCTCGTGTCTCTCTTGCCTGCGATCATGTCTCGATGGCCAGGTCTCGGGTCACGCCGTCATGCTAGCTACCGAGTCACGGCGGTTCTGACCGAGTCACGCGACTGATCGTGAGCCTAGTCTGGCTAAGACTAGGGGTTTATATCGAGTCACATTGCCCGTGAACAACTCCAGTCACGATGCCTGGGACCAGAGTCTCCAAGGCTTGTACTCGAGTCACGTTGCCCAGAACTCGAGTCATCCTGGCCCGCCTCGGGGCTTATATTAGGGATGATTCGATCTCGAGGAATATTCTGGTCACGAAGCACCAACGCCCAAACTCAATCCCTAATCCTCTTGAATGGGTATCAAGACACACATCCCCTTGCATCTTCAATAGGGCTCGGAAGGTTTGTGGGAGTAACCAACTAAAGTACCACTCACCAGGTCGGTTAGAAATTCATAAATGATGAATCAATGGACCAAATGATATGAAATTTGGAAGGCAATATGGAAATGCTATGGAGAACATGCCTGCAAAAATTCAGCCCAAAATTCGACCTCTAGACCCATTATCCGAATTTTCGGGACTTTCTCGATTTCGATCCATAAATCATAAGTGAGGAATGGCTGCATGAAATGATCTGAAATTTGGTGGGCATGTTAGAAATATTCTCTAGAACATGCCTGCAAAAAATCAGCTCAAAATTCGACCTCTAGACCCATTTTCTAATTTTTCGGTATTTTCAGAATTTTCGCCTCTTCAAAAATTCATAATAAAATATTCCCTTGGAGAAAAATTTTGAAATTTTGGGGACAAGGAGATCTCATTTTTCTAAGCATGTCTGCAAAAAATTGCATCAAAATACGATCTCTAGGTCCAAATTTGGACTTATGTCCGCCGTAAAAGGTATCTACTTGTACAAAATGGGTTTTTGCAAAATAGCCTATTATAGGGAGGTGTGACTCGACCAAACCAGGACCCGAGCAGCAAGGCTCTGGGCGCCATGGGCTACCTCTGGCGCATATGGGAGCCGGTAGTGCGATCCAATATGCGTCGCCCATGGCATGGTGGGTGATACTCATCC
This sequence comes from Pterocarpus macrocarpus, assembly GCA_031439585.1. NCBI lineage: Eukaryota > Viridiplantae > Streptophyta > Magnoliopsida > Fabales > Fabaceae > Pterocarpus > Pterocarpus macrocarpus. The sequence continues at coordinate 4,069 of JAVHNN010000418.1, forward strand.
ACTATCAAATCTCGCCGAGCCTCGGCCGATTTCAAGGCCCCTGATCGTGGTGGGAATTGGCGGCGTGGCTGGTTTGCGATGGGTGATGCTCGGCCTATGCATCTCGGGCATGTTGGTGGGCTATTGGTACGCTTTTTATGCCTCCGCTGCATTCGCATCTGGCCGGTGCCGATTGGGTCCCGAGCCCTCTGGGTCATATGTCACCCACCCCGAGCACGAGCTGGTTCGGGATTTCCTTGGGGCGCAGCGGCTCCTTGGGACAATTGTGGGAATCGTATGGGCGAGATCTAGAGCATTGATGACGCATTGGCTATGCATCACGGGCACGCTGTTGGGCATCTCGCTCGTGGCCTCGCTGCATATCCTCCTTGTCGAGGTGCCGTTGAGTCGCAGTGATACCCCAATTGGAACCAGGCGGTTTCGACCGATCCCTCGGCGAATGCGAGCGAGTAGTCGGGCTTAGTCCCTGCGCCTCGAGGCCATGGGTATATCGTGCACATCACGAAAGGGGTGGGCTAGGTGATGCCCGCCGAGGGTGCCCGCAGCCTTGGTAATACACCTCCTAACGCGGCGCCGGGCGCCGTGGCAATCGATTGGTCGATGACGGCAAGGGTCGGGTGGGGCTCGCAATGACGCGATTCGGTTTGATGGAACGATGCGCAGTGACCCTTTAACGCCTCGATGCAATGGCGAGCGTGTTTCGCGAGGGGATGGACATTTGGGGGCGCCGCCATGGCTAACCGAATGACATTCCCACGAGCGATGCGCGGCGCTGACCGGAGTTGGAGGCGTTTCGAATCGGTGCCCTTCGAGACCATGCCATGCCTAGCGGTGCGGATCGGGCGCGCCGGATGCTTCCATATGCTTGCATGCCTCGCAAAGGCGGGTGTGGCTCGTCCGGCCGTGGTTGAGTCTAGCGAGCGCGGGCGTGCGAGCGGTGATCGGGTTGTTAGTGCCGCCGCCTTGCTCGCGGCATCGAACGGCTTGGCGGCAGCCCTCTTCAAAGTGCCACCGTGAGCTGTTGTGCCTCTGTTCATGACGTGGTTCTTGTGTTGCCTACCCCGGAAGTGGCATTCGCCCTCCTCACGCTCTTTCCATCCCTGCCGCCGCGCGGGTCAGTTTGGGAATCATCGGTGATGCATGCGATCCCCATTAGCCTTATGGCGCTTCAATGGCTCCCGCGCTCGCGTGAATCACCGTTTCTTGATGCGGTACACGCGGTGAACGTGGGGTGTTATTCCCATCGTGTCCCTTCGACATTTCGTCGCCTGCACGACGCTTTGTCGTCGCTGCGGTGCCGCGAGCTCCCCTTGGGCTCGGCAAAGACTAGCTCGGGCGCAAGGTCATCGATGGATGCTACCTGGTTGATCCCGCCAAGAGTCATATGCTTGTCTCAAAGATTAAGCCATGCATGTGTAAGTATGAACTAATTCGCATCGTGAAACCGCGAATGGCTCATTAAATCGCTTATAGTTTGTTTGATGGTATCTACTACTCTGATAACCGTAGTAATTCTAGAGCTAATACGCAACAAACCCCGACTTCGAAGCGGACGATTTATTAGATAAAGGTCAACGCAGTTCACCGTTGCTTTGATGATTCATGATAACTGTCGGATCGCACGGCCCTTGTGCCGGCGACGCATCATTCAAATTTCTCGCCTCTATCAACTTTCGATGGTAGGATAGTGGCCTACCATGGTGGTGACGGTGACGGAGAATTAGGGTTCGATTCCTGAGAGGAGCCCGAGAAACGGCTACCACATCCAAGGAAGGCAGCAGCAAGAAATTACCCAATCCCGACACGGGAGGTAGTGACAATAAATAACAATACCGGCTCTTCGAGTCCGTAATTGGAATGAGTACAATCTAAATCCCTTAACGAGGATCCATTGAGGGCAAGTCCGTGCCGCAGCCGCGTAATTCCAGCTCCAATAGCGATATTTAAGTTGTTGCGCTTAAAAGCTCGTAGTTGACCTTGGGTTGGGTCGACGGTCCGCCACCGTGTGCACCGGCCGGCTCGCCCTTCTCGCCGGCGATGCGCCTGGCCTTAATCGTCGGGTCGTGCCTCCGCTACTGTTACTTTGAAGAAATTAGAGTGCTCAAAGCAAGCCTACGCCTGGATACATTAGCATGGGATAACATCATAGGATTCGATCCTATTGTGTTGGCCTTCGGATCGGAGTAATGATTAACAGTGACAATGGGGCATTCGATTTCATAGTCGAGGTGAAATTCTTGGATTTATGAAAGACGAACAATCGCGAAAGCATTTGCCAAGGATGTTTTCATTAATCAAGAACGAAAGTTGGGGGCTCAAGACGATCGATACCGCCCTAGTCTCAACCATAAACGATGCCGACTCAGGGATCAGCGGATGTTGCTTTTAGGACTCACCGCACCTTATGAGAAATCAAAGTCTTTGGGTTCCTGGGAGTATGGTCGCAAGGCTGAAACTTAAAGAAATTGACTAAGGGCACCACCAGAGTGGAGCCTCGCGCTTAATTTGACTCAACACGGGAAACTTACCAGGTCCGCATAGTAAGGATTGACAGATTGAGAGCTCTTTCTTGATTTTGTGGTTGGTGGTGCATGGCCGTTTTTAGTTGGTGGAGTGATTTGTCAGCTTAATTGCGATAACGAACGAGACCTCACCGCTAACTAGCTATGCGGAGGTAACCCTCCACGGCCACCTTCTTAGAGGGACTATGGCCGCCAGTGCCACGGAAGTTTGAGGCAATAACAGTCCGTGATGCCCTTAGATGTTCGGGTCGCACGCCGCTACAATCGATGTATTCAACGAGTCTATAGCCTTGGCCGACAGTGCCCGGTAATCTTTGAAATTTCATCGTGATGGGGATAGATCATTGCAATTGTTGGTCTTCAACGAGGAATTCCTAGTAAGCGCGAGTCATCACCGCTGACTACGCCCCCGCCTTTTGTACACACCGCCCGCCGCCCTACCGATTGAATGGTCCTGAAGTGTTCGATCGCGCGACGTGGCGGTCCACGGCGACGCTGTGAGAAGTCCATCGAACCTTATCATTTAGAGGAAGGAGAAGTCGTGAATAAGGTTTCCGTGAGGTGAACTCGCTGGAAGGATCATTGTCGATGCCGCCACAATCCAAAGGCGACCCGCGAACGCAGTTTTGCCACACGGCAGCGATGCCGCCGGCCGCCTGCGTCGGACGGCATCACGCCTGCGCGCGCGCGTTCGCCTCACAAGACAACAACAAACCCCGCGCTGAATGCGCCAAGGAAGTCAGAATCGCCTGGGCGCCCAACCCTTCGCCCGGAACGGTGCTCAGACGGGCGCGCCAAGAACACACTCGAAGTCTAGAACGACTTCGCAACGGATATCTCGGCTCTTGCATCGATGAAGAACGAGCGAAATGCGATACTTGGTGTGAATTGCGTAATCCCGTGAACCATCGAAGTCTTTGAACGCAAGTTGCGCCCGGCCATTAGGCTAAGGGCACGCCGCCTGGTGTCACAAATCGTTGCCCCAATCCCCGCGCTTTCTAAAGACGCCGGCGGCGGGCGAATGCTGGCTTCCCGTGAGCGAAGCGCCGCGTTGGCCGAAAATCGGTTCGTGGCGAGGGTAGCGCCATGACAGACGGTGGTTGAGCGCACCGAGGCTGGCCGTGGCGCGTCCCTTCGCTAGTCACGACCGTGACCCAACAATGGCACCGATCGCCCGTGATGCGACTCAGGTCAAAGTGGCTACCCGCCGAAGTTTAAGCATATCAATAAGCTGAGGAAAAGAAACTAACAAGGATTCCCTAGTAACGGCGAGCGAACCGGAAGAGCCCACCATGAGAATCGGTCGCCTTGGCGTCCGAATTGTAGTCCGGAGAAGCGCCTCGCTGGCGGATCAGCCCAAGTCCCCTGGAAGGGGGCGCCAGAGAGGGTGAGAGCCTGCAGTTCGGACCGCCGCACCACGAGGCGCTGCTTACGAAGTCGGGTTGTTTGGGAATGCAGCCCTAATCGGGCGGTAAATTCCGCCCAAGGCTAAATACCGGCGAGACCGAGAAGTAACAAGTACCGCGAGGGAAAGATGAAAAGGACTTTGAAAAGAGAGTCAAAGAGTGCTTGAAATTGCTCGGGAGGGAAGCGGATGGGGCCGCGATGTGCCCTGGCCGGATGTGGAACGGCGGAAGCCGGCCCGCTAATCGACTCGAGGCACTGACCGACGCTGATTGCAGCGTGGCCCAAGCCCGGCCGCCGACAGTTCGCTGGATACGCCATCGCCGCGATCGTGGAACGCAGCTGCGCCTTACCGGGCGCAGCCGCACTGCAAGGCCCGGCGCCGGCCGCTGGTTTCTATCCGCCCGCCTTGAAACACGGACCAAGGAGTCCGACATGTGTGCGAGTCAACGGCGAGCAAAACCCGTAAGGCGCAAGGAAGCTAATTGGCGGATCTCTCGGTTGCACCGCCGACCGACCCCGATCTTCCGTGAAGGGTTCGAGCGAGAGCATACTGTCGGACCCGGAAGATGGTGAACTATGCCTGAAGCGGGCGGCCGAGGAAACTCGTGGAGGCCCGCAGCCGATACCGACGCAAATCGCTCGTCTGACTTGGGTATAGGGGCGAAAGACTAATCGAACCGCCTAGTAGCCGGTTCCCTCCGGTTTCCTCAGATACCGGAGCTCGCGCGAAGTTCTATCGGGTAAAGCCAATGATTAGAGGCATCGGGGCGCAACGCCTCGACCTATTCTCAAACTTTAAATAGGTAGGACGCTGCCGCCCGCTGAGCCGCCACTAATCGAGAGCTCCAAGTGGGCCATTTTTGGTAAGCGTAATCGGCGATGCGGGATGAACCGAAGTCGGGTTACGGTGCCAAACTACTCGCTAACCCAGATCCCACAAAGGGTGTTGGTCGATTAAGACATGCAGGATTCGGTGGTCATGGAAGTCGGAATCCGCTTAGGAGTGTGTAACAACTCACCGGCCGAATCAACTAGCCCCGAATGGATGGCGCTGAAGCGCGTGACCTATACTCCGCCGCCGGGCAAGCGCCAGCCCCGATGAGTAGGAGGCGCGGCCGCCGCAAACCCGGCGCGAGCCCGGCGAGCGCCGCCGGTGCAGATCTTGGTGGTAGTAGCAAATACACAAATGAGAACTTTGAAGGCCAAGAGGGAAAGGTTCCATGTGAACGGCACTTGCACATGGGTTAGTCGATCCTAAGGACGGGGAAGCCTGCCTGATAGCGCCGCGAGCGCCAGACGCCGAAGGGAATCGGGTTAAAATTTCAACCGACGCGGGCGGCGACGGCAACGTTAGGGAGTCCGAGACGCCGGCGGGGCCTCGGAAGAGTTATCTTTTTCGCTTAACGGCCGCCCACTCGAAACGGCTCACCGGAGGTAGGGTCCAGCCGCCGAAGAGCACCGCACGCCGCTACGGTCCGGCAGCTTCGCGCCCTTGAAAACCGGAGGACCGAGTGCCTCCCACGCCCGGCCGTACTCATAACCGCATCAGTCTCCAAGGTGAACAAATTTCCGTCGATGGAACAATGTAGGCAAGGGAAGTCGGCAAATGGATCCGTGAACTGAAAAGGATTGGCTCGGTGGTCGGGCACGGGGTCCCGGCCCCGAACTCCGCCGGCCGGCGATCGCTGAAGCCGCTTCCCGCTGGCGAGAGCTGGCCGCCAAGGTTTGCCGGGGACGGACCGAACGGCCCTCCGGCCTCTTCCCAAGCGCCGAACAAACGACTCGTAATCGGTACGACAAGGGGAATCCGACCGCTTAATTAAAACAAAGCATTGCGATGGTCCCGCGGATGCCGACGCAATGTGATTTCGCCCAGGCTCAATGTCAAAGTGAAGAAATTCAACCAAGCGCTGGTAAACGGCGGAGTAACTATGACTCTCTTAAGGTAGCCAAATGCCTCGCCATCTAATTAGTGACGCCGCATGAATGGATTAACGAGATTCCCATCGTCCCTCGCCTACTATCCAAATAAACCACACCAAGGGAACGGGCTTGGCGGAATCAGCGGGAAAGAAGACCCTGCTGAGCTTGACTCTAGTCCGACTTTGTGAAATGACTTGAGAGGTGTAGGATAAGTGGGAGCCGAGACGGCGAAAGTGAAATACCACTACTTTTAACGTTATTTTACTTATTCCGTGAAGCTGAGGCGGGCATCGCCTCCTTTTGGACCCAAGGTCGGCCCGCCGGCCGATCCGGCGAAGACATTGTCGTGGGGAGTTTGGTCAGCGCACATCCGTTAAAAGATAACGCAGTGTCCTAAGATGAGCTCAACGAGAATGTAAATCTCGTGTGGAACAAAAGGGTAAAAGCTCGCTTGATTCTCGATTTCAAGACGAATACGAACCGTGAAAGCGCGGGCCTATCGATCCTTTAGACCTTCGGAATTTGAAGCTAGAGGTGTCGTAAAGTTACCACAGGATAATCGCTTGTGGCAGCCAAGCCGCTCATAGCGACGCTGCTTTTTGATCCTTCGATGCTCGGCTCTTCCTATCATTGTGAAGCGTAATTCACCAAGTGTTGGATTGTTCACCCACCAATAGGGAACGTGAGTCGGGTTTAGACCGTCGTGAGACAAAGTTAGTTTTACCCTACCGATGACAAAGGTCGCAATAGTAATTCAACCTAGTACGAGGAACCGCTGATTCGCACAATTGGTCATCGCGCTTGGTTGAAAAGCCACGCGCTGGTTACCGCGGCGCTGGGATTATGATCGAACGCCGTAAGTCGAATCCGGCTAGAAGCGATGCGCCGCCCGCCGTCCGCTTGTCGACCAGCAGCAGGGGCCCCGCCCCAGAGGCACGCGTTGCCGGGCGATGCCCGCCGGGCGGATCAGCCGGCCGACGCCGTGAAACGCAATTCCCATCGAGCGGCGGGCGTAATCCTTGCGCACGACTTAAATACGCTGATGGGTATTGTAGTGGCAGAGTGGCCTTGCCGCCACGATCCACCGAGATTCAGCCCTTCTCGCTCGATTCGTCCCTCCTTCCCCTTCCTCGCCTTCCCAAAAAACAAACTTGTCCCAACTACACATAATTGCTCCTCCCATGTCGGGGGTTGCGCGCCTCGGCGCGTGCTCAATGAAAGTCCTAGCTAGCGCCACCCTGGCGCCCAGGCCCCGAGTCACGCAACCTAGCGCCGAAAGTTAAGGCTCCCAGACACTAGTCACGCCGTTACGCTTGCCAAGACTCGAAGTCACGCTAGCCAGACTCGAGTCACAAAGCGCCCATGCCTCGAAGTCACGCCGTCACGCTAGCCGCCGAGTCAAGGTGCCTAGGACTCGAAGTCACGCCGGACACGCTAGCCAAAGACTGAGTCACAAAGGCCCATGCCTCGAGTCACGCCGTCACGCTAGCCGCCGAGTCAAGGTGCCCAGACTCGAAGTCACGCCGGACACGCCAGCCAGACTCGAGTCACGGTGCCCAGGCCTCGAAGTCACGCCGAAGTCACGCTTAGCCGCCGAGTCACGGTGCCCAGGCCTCGAGTCACGCTAGCCAGGATTCGAGTCACGCTAGCCAGACTCGAGTCACGGTGCCCAGGCCTCGAAGTCACGCCGAAGTCATGCTAGCCGCTGCTCGAAGTCACGGTGGCCAGGACTCGAAGTCACGCCGTCACGCTAGCCAAGACTGAGTCACGCAGCCAGACTCGAGTCACAAGCGCCCATGCCTCGAAGTCACGCCGTCACGCTAGCCAGGCCGAGTCAAGGTGCCCAGACTCGAAGTCACGCCGCGACACGCTAGCCAAAGACTGAAGTCTCGGTGCCCAGGCCTCGAAGTCACGCCGAAGTCATGCTAGCCAGGCCGAGTCACGGTGCCCAGGCCTCGAAGTCACGCTAGCCAGGACTCGAGTCACGGTGGCCAGGCCTCGAGTCACGCTAGCCGGCCGAAGTCACGGTGGCCAGGACTCGAAGTCACGCCGGTCACGCTAGCCAAAGACTGAAGTCACGCAGCCAGACTCGAGTCACGCGCCCATGCCTCGAAGTCACGCCGTCACGCTTAGCCAGGCCGAGTCAAGGTGCCCAGACTCGAAGTCACGCCGCGACACGCCAGCCACTCGAAGTCTCGGTGCCCAGGCCTCGAAGTCACGCCGAAGTCATGCTAGCCAGCGCCGAGTCACGGTGCCCAGGCCTCGAAGTCACGCTAGCCAGACTCGAGTCACGGTGGCCAGGCCTCGAAGTCACGCTAGCCGCGCCGAGTCACGGTGGCCAGGACTCGAAGTCACGCCGGTCACGCTAGCCAGCCGAAGTCACGCCGTCACGGTGAGCCAGGCCGAGTCAAGGTGCCCAGACTCGAAGTCACGCCGGACACGCCAGCCAGACTCGAGTCACGGTGCCCAGGCCTCGAAGTCACGCCGAAGTCACGCTTAGCCGGGCCGAGTCACGGTGCCCAGGCCTCGAAGTCACGCTAGCCAGACTCGAGTCACGGTGCCCAGGCCTCGAAGTCACGCCGAGTCATGCTAGCCAGCTGCTCGAAGTCACGGTGGGCCAGTGACTCGAGTCACGCTAGCCTGCTCGAGTCACGGTGGCCAGGACTCCGCCACGCCGTCACGCTAGCCAAGACTGAAGTCACGTTAGCCAGGATCGAGTCACAGCGCCCATGCCTCGAAGTCACGCCGTCACGCTAGCCAACGCCGAGTCAAGGTGCCCAGACTCGAAGTCACGCCGAGACACGCAGCCAAGACTGAAGTCTCGCTGCCCAGGCCTCGAAGTCACGCCGAAGTCATGCTAGCCAGCGCCGAGTCACGGTGCCCAGGCCTCGAGTCACGCTAGCCAGGCCTCGAAGTCACGGTGGCCAGGCCTCGAAGTCACGCTTAGCCAGCGCCGAGTCACGGTGGCCAGGACTCGAAGTCACGCCGGCCACGCTAGCCAGGCCGAGTCAAGGTGCCCAGACTCGAAGTCACGGTGCCCAGGCCTCGAAGTCACCTCGAAGTCACGCTTAGCCAGGCCGAAGTCACGGTGGCCAGGACTCGAAGTCACGCCGCCACGCGAGCCAGGCCGAAGTCACGCCGTCACGCGAGCCGGCCGAGTCAAGGTGCCCAGACTCGAAGTCACGCCGGACACGCTTAGCCAGCCTCGAAGTCTCGGTGCTCAGGCCTCGAAGTCACGCTGAGTCATGCTAGCCAGGCTGAGTCACGGTGTTTAGGCCTCGAAGTCACGCTAGCCAGACTCGAAGTCACGGTGGCCAGGCCTCGAAGTCACGCTAGCCCGCCGAAGTCACGGTGGCCAGACTCGAAGTCACGCCGTCACGCGAGCCAGGCCGAAGTCAAGGTGCCCAGACTCGAAGTCACGGTGCCCAGGCCTCGAAGTCACGCCGAAGTCACGCTTAGCCCGCCGAAGTCACGGTGGCCAGGACTCGAAGTCACGCCGCCACGCTAGCCAGGCCAAGTCACGCCGGTCACGCGAGCCGGCCGAGTCAAGGTGCCCAGACTCGAAGTCACGCCGACACGCTTAGCCAAGACTTGAGTCACGGTGCCCAGGCCTCGAGTCACGCTAGCCAGGCCGAAGTCACGGTGGCTGTGACCCGAAGTCACGCCGTCACGCTTAGCCAGGCCGAAGTCACGCTTAGCCAGACTCGAAGTCACGCCGAGACACGCTTAGCCAGGCTGAAGTCACGGTGCCCCGGCCGAAGTCACGCCGGTCACGCTAGCCAGGCCGAAGTCATGGTGCCCAGACTCGAAGTCACGCCGAAGTCACGCCGTCACGCTAGCCAGACTCGAGTCACGGTGCCCAGACTCGAGTCACGGTGAGCCAGCGCCGAGTCACGGTGAGCTGGCCGAGTCAAGGTGCCCAGACTCGAAGTCACGCCGAGTCACGCCAGCCCGCCGAGTCACGGTGGCCAGGACTCGAGTCACGCCGAGACACGCTAGCCAGGACTCGAGTCACGGTGCCCAGGCCTCGAAGTCACGCCGAGTCACGGTGCCCAGGCCTCGAAGTCACGCCAGTCACGCTAGCCGCCGAGTCAAGCCGCCCGACTCGAGTCACGCTAGCCAGACTCGAGTCACGGTGCCTAGGCCTCGAGTCACGCTTAGCTACCGATCAAGTCACGATGGCCAGGACTCGAGTCACGCCGTCATGCTAGCCGCCGAGTCACGGCGTTCCTGACCGAGTCACGCACTGATCGTGAGCCTAGTCCGCTAAGACTAGGGGATTATATCGAGTCACATTGCCCGTGAACAACTCCAGACACGATGCCTGGGACCAGAGTCTCCAAGGCTTGAACTCGAGTCACGCTGCCCGTAACTCGAAGTCATCCCTGCCCGCCTCTGGGCTTATATTAGGATGATTCGATCTCGAGGAATATTCTGGTCACGAAGCACCAACGCCCAAACTCAATCCCTAATCCTCTTGAATGGGTATCAAGACACACATCCCCTTGCATCTTCAATAGGGCTCGGAAGGTTTGTGGAAGTAACCAACTAAAGTACCACTCACCAGGTCGGTTAGAAATTCATAAATGATGAATCAATGGACCAAATGATATGAAATTTGGAAGGCAATATGGAAATGCTATGGAGAACATGCCTGCAAAAATTCAGCCCAAAATTCGACCTCTAGACCCATTATCCGAATTTTCGGGACTTTCTCGATTTCGATCCATAAATCATAAGTGAGGAATGGCTGCATGAAATGATCTGAAATTTGGTGGGCATGTTAGAAATATTCTCTAGAACATGCCTGCAAAAAATCAGCTCAAAATTCGACCTCTAGACCCATTTTCTAATTTTTCGGTATTTTCAGAATTTTCGCCTCTTCAAAAATTCATAATAAAATATTCCCTTGGAGAAAAATTATGAAATTTTGGGGACAAGGAGATCTCATTTTTCTAAGCATGTCTGCAAAAAATTGCATCAAAATACGATCTCTAGGTCCAAATTTGGACTTATGTCCGCCGTAAAAGGTATCTACTTGTACAAAATGGGTTTTTGCAAAATAGCCTATTATAGGGAGGTGTGACTGACCAAACCAGACCCGAGCAGTAAGGCTCTGGCGCCATGGGCTACCTCTGGCGCATATGGGAGCCCGTAGTGTGCTCCTATATGCGCCGCCCATGGCATGGTGGGTGATACTCATCCACTATCAAATCTCGCCGAGCTCTGGCCGATTTCGCGCCCCTGATCGTGGTGGGAATTGCGGCGTGGCTGGTTTGGCGATGGGTGATGCT
>JAVHNN010000042.1:0-5000 GCA_031439585.1 Pterocarpus macrocarpus
TAGATACTCTTACTTTCTCTCGAACCATAGTAATCTATTTTCTTTTTTTTTTCAAATCCTTGAATTGTTTATTTCTCTTGAAATCCATTCTATGTTTATTTCTCATTTTACACACGTCTCATTTTAGGGGACCTACACCCATTATGTGGCATAGGGGTTACATCCCGTATAAAATTTAATAGTATGCCACTTCTACGAATAGCTCTTAATGCCGCATCTCTTCCGAGACCGGGACCTTTTATCATGACTTCTGCTCGTTGCATGCCTTGATCCGCTACTGTTCGAATAGCATTTCCTGCTGCGGTTTGAGCGGCAAACGGTGTTCCCCTTCGCGTACCTTTGAATCCACAAGTACCTGCGGAGGACCAAGAAATCACCCGCCCCCGTACATCTGTAACAGTCACAATGGTATTGTTGAAACTAGCTTGAACATGAATAACTCCCTTTGGTATTTTACGAGCATTTTTACGCGAACCAATTTTGGGTATAGGTTTTGCCATATCTTATTATCTTTTTTTTTATTTCATAATTCTTATCTCATAAATAGAAGTCCGAGATATATGGATATATCCATTTCATGTCAAAAACGGATGCTTTACTATTTTCTAATTAGAAACTAGAATTTATATTCTATTAATTGGTATTCTATTTCTATGTATTTAAATATCACAAATATCTCTTATATAAAGATATCTCTTATATTAAAATGGATAATATAAATATGAATATTAATATTTATATATAAGTTAATATAAATATTCTATATATATAGAATATAATTTCTAATATAGAATATATTTCATTTCTAAATAGAATTTCTAATTTCATAATAAATTGAAATTTGCACATATTCAAATATATTACTATATATATATAAAATTTATATAATTTAATGTAATTTAAAAAAGATTGAAATTAAATATGTGATTTTTAAAATTTTGTTATTTGTGCATCCGGTCCTTTATAATTGTAAGACTTTTCTTGTCTTGTGGAAATATTATCCTTGTCTTTGTTTATGTCTTGGATTGGAACAAATTACTATAATTCGCCCTCGTCTACGGATCAATCGACATTTTTCACAAATTTTACGAACAGAGGCTCTTATTTTCATATTTGTCATTCCTTAACTTAATCCTGAATCCATTTTATTGGAAGAAAATATGGTTTCCTTAAATTTAAAATTTCTAATCGTACCCCTCAAAACAAATAATGTTGAGGCTGAAAAAACAGTCTAATTAAATAACTTATACTTCCATTTTTTCTTTCCCTGTCGTATACATATAAAAGAAGAGTACGTCGAACCTTTTCGGAAATATAGTCTAGAATCATATTTTCATTATTTAAATTTAAATGAACCTGGAACATACCCCAGAAATTGATTCAGTAATTTAATTAAACCCTCATGAATCCTTTTATTCCTATTCCCGTTAAACCCTTTTCACGTATTCATTGGAGTGATCCTATGTTTTCTCTCTCTTTCCTTTTTCACAAAAATTTATAGAAGTTTTTCATATAATTCGGATATCAGAAAGATTACCATATATAACATAAAACTTCTCCGCCGATTCTTTCTAATCGAGCCTCTCGATCTGTCATTATACCTCTAGAAGTAGAAAGAATTACGATCCCCATCCCTCCTAAAATTCTCGGAATTTTTTGATAATTAGAATAGATTCGTAGACCAGGTGTACTGATCCGTTTTAAATTCAAACTCGTTTTATATGATCCTTTTCTATTTCTTCTATACCGTAGAGTTAAAACTAAAAAAATTTTTCCCTTTCCCTATGTTTTCTCACGTTTTCAATAAAACCCTCTCGTAAAAGCATTTTAACAATGTTTTCGGTTATGTTAGTAGATGGTATTTGAACCGTTCCTCTTCTATTCATGTCAGCATTTCGTATAGATGTTATTATGTCAGCGATGGTGTCCTTACCCATAATAAAGGAAAATAAATGTTGCCCTTTACTTTCGATATAATCAGCATGCTCCTTTTTCTATTTTTTCAAAAAAAAAAAAAAAAAAATATCGAATATTGAATATATTGAATTGAATATAATAATCTAATTATGGGTTATATATATTATTTATTATTATTATATATTTATTATTATTATATTATTTATATTATTTTCTTTTAGATTTTGAAGTATTTTTTTTTGGGGGGGTTATGAAATATTCAAATATTATTATTTTTATTAATTATATATATAATTATTACTAATATAATAATTACTACAGAAGGTATATGTGTAAGACATAATCTATTAATTAATCTATTTCATTCACAAATAATATATCGTTTCGTCTTATAATACCTCGGGTGCTAATGAAACTATTTTAGTGAAATTTAACTGTCTCAATTCCCGGGCGATTGCGCCAAAAATTCTAGTTCCTTTTGGATTTCCTTCTTGATCAATAACAACCGCAGCATTATCATCATACTGTATTATCATGCCGTTGCTACGTTTGAGTTCTTTACAAGTACGTACAATTACAGCTCTGATCACTTCTGATCTTTCTAAAGACGTATTTGGTACTGCTTCCTTGATTACAGCAACAATAATGTCACCAATATAAGCATATCGTCGATTACTAGCTCCTATGATTCGAATACACATCAATTGGCGGGCTCCGCTGTTATCGGCTACATTCAAATGGGTTTGAGGTTGAATCATATCATTTTTATTTTATCTGTTCTTTCAGTCCAAAGCTTGAAGTAAAAAAAAATTCTGTATTCAACAAAAAAAAGAAACCCACAATTGCAATTATTTTTCATCCTAAAGACCTCTTTCCTTTGGTTCTAATTATTATCTTGAAATAACGAATTGAGTTCGGATAGGCATTTTGGATGCTGCTATTGAAATAGCCCTTCTGGCTATGTTTTCTGCGACTCCGCCCATTTCATAAAGTATTCTACCTGGTTTAACGACAGCTACCCAATATTCAGGAGATCCTTTTCCCGAACCCATACGCGTTTCGGTAGGTCTTACTGTAACCGGTTTGTCTGGAAATATGCGTACCCATATTTGTCCACCTCGGCGGACATTTCGTGACATTGCCCGCCGCCCTGCTTCTATTTGTCTAGATGTGATCCAAGCGGGCTCAAGTGCCTGAAGAGCATATCTTCCGAAGCAAATATGATTACCTCGATAGGATATTCCTTTCATTCTTCCTCTATGTTGTTTACGGAATCTGGTTCTTTTGGGGTTATAGTTGATGGTTGTTTCTAAATTCCATCGCTATTACAGAACCGTACATGAGATTTTCACCTCATACGGCTCCTCGCGAATAAAGCAATTCAAAAAAAATGGATTTAACCAATACCAATAAAATAATATACAATATATATATACATATGTTTAATGAATAATATAATAGAATCGCGGTTTTTTTTTATTTCATAGAATCGATTGGTCTATTGGAGATTTGTATATCTTGTTTTGATATAGAACTAGACATTTATTCTTATAGACAATTTTTCCCACCTATATATATAACTAGATAATGTTGTTAGATAATTATAACTAGATAATGTTATTTTGTTCTATTATAATATAAGATCCTAACGAATCTTTATTTTATTTTGATTTTTTTTTATTATTATCATATTTATCGTATCGGATTGGCTCCAATTTCTAAATAAAAAAAATCAAAATTTCGCGGGCGAATATTTACTCTTTCATTATCCATTTTCTTTTATATGTAATGAAGGGTTATCCTCTGACTCCTCAAAAAAATGGATTGGTTCTTGGTTCGTTCCGCCATCCCGTCCAATGAATCATTAAGATTTGTTTAAAAAGAAATCTTAGGTATTCACGGGTTTCGTCGTTCCCATCGCTTCTCGATTAATGATTAGGTCTGGAATTCTACAATGGAGCCTCTCAAATACGATTTCAAATAATGTTCTTATTTTTTCTTGAATCAACCTTCTCAGTTTTTATTGACTCGGTGCTCTTGATTTGTTTATTCTGGGAATATATTTATCTATATATGGATTAGTTAATATTGATGCTTTATTACACTATCTTTTTTTGAAACCTTTTTATGAGATAACCAAAAGACCTTTACATATTCGAATTCTATATCATTGATATATCTTTTTTCTCTCTTTCTTTCACCCCTTCATTTATCTGTATATTCTTATTGCTTTACAACTCATAATCAGATTCGTTTTTATTCCTTTTTTCTGCAATATCTCAGTTGCTATAATTATATCACCAAAATATCATATCTTTATTTAGATTTTTTTTGATTAGTTCTTTAAATCCAGATAATCCGAAGCGATGAGTTGGTTATTAGTTCGTTATTAATTAATTCATATTACAAGTCGGTTTTTTTTATTGTTGAACTCTAACCACTCTAAAAAAATAAAAAAAAAAAAAAACCAACGAGTCGCACACTAAGCATAGCAATTATATCAATATCAAATGATTAATTGAAATTTTATTTTTTATTCAATCTTATAAAATTTTGAAAATTCTCATTTTTTGTTTTGGAATAAGAATGTAAGAATTTGTAATTTTTTGGTTTTAGCGAAACATGGAACCTTAAAGAAAAAGAAAAGGAAAATTGGATTATTCTTTGTTTACAAATATCCAAACTTTGATCCCTAATACACCATAAATCGTTCGAACTGTATAGCAACAATAATCAATTTTAGCTCGAATGGTTTGTAGAGGAACCCTACCCTCTCTGATCCATTCGACACGTGCAATTTCTTTTCCGTCGATACGTCCCGCAATTTGTACTTGAACTCCTTTTGTACCCGCCTTTTCAGTTAATTCAATAGCTTTTTTCATTGCTTTACGAAACGAAACTCTATTCCTTAATTGCCCGGCTATAAATTCTGCAAGAATATTAGGATGTCTATAAGGGTTTGCAATTCTTGTAATAGCAATGTTCAGTTTTCGGTTCACACAATTAAGTTTTTTTTGTACATTCATCTGTAATTCTTCGATTCTTCCCGGCTTACCCTCTATTAATAACTTTGGAAATCCCAT
>JAVHNN010000042.1:30000-47500 GCA_031439585.1 Pterocarpus macrocarpus
GTGTTTATACTATTTAGGCAGAACACTGCTGCCCTTTTTAGTTTTAGTAAGAAACGTTCAGAAATTCAACAAAACAGTAAAGAAAGCAGTCAAATTGAAAAAAAGAAATTTGATGTCGAGAGAACTTCCGAAACGACAGGAACTAAGCAAGAAAAATATATATATACTGAAGAAGATGCTTCTTCTTATCTTTTTCCAAAGAAAGATAAGAATTCATACAAAATCAATGAAAACGAGGAGAAAAATATCTCGATATTTCAAAAATCTCTTGTAACGATTTTTTTTGATTTTAAACGGTGGAAGCGTCCGTTGCGATATATAAAAAATGCTCGATTTGAAAATGTCGTACGAAATGATATTTCACAATTCTTTTTTGATACATGTCAAAGTGATGGAAAAGAAAGAATATCTTTTACGTATCCACCCAATTTGTCGACTTTTCTAAAAATGATGGAAAGAAAAATGGACCTTTTCACAACAGAAAAAATATTCTATGAGGAATTCCATAATTATTGGAACTCTAGAAATGAAGAAAAAAAAAAAAACTAAGCAATGAATTTCTAAACAGGGCCGAAGTTATAGATAAGGAATTTATTCCTCTGGATATATTCGAAAAACGAATTAGATTGTGTAATGAGGAGACTCAAACAAAAAACTTACCTAAAATATACGATCCTTTCTTGAATGGACCCTGTCGTGGACGAATCAAAAATGAAACTCATAAAAAAAATGACATTTGGATAAATAAGATTCATGGTCTCCTTCTTAATATTAATAGTATTAAAAATCATCCTGAATTTGAACAAAAAATGTATACATTTGATAGAAAATCATTATTAACCGAAATTTGTTTTTTTTTTAACTTAATCCGTAAATTTTCGGATAAATCAGTATCAAGTTTGAATTTTGAAGGACTTGTTTTCTTTCCAGAACATGCACAAGTAACTTACGCAAAAAAAAAAATAAAATTCTTATTCGACGCAATTAGAACGGATATGAACGATAAAACAATTGTAAAAAAAAAAAATGTATTGGAATAAAAGAAATGAGGAAACAAGTTCCTCGATGGTCATATAAACTAATCGACGAATTGCAACAATTGGAAGGAAAAAATGAAGGAGAGAAGTATGGAATTCGTTCCCGAAAAGCCAAACGTGTAGTTATTTTTACTTTTACTAATAAATCAAAGAATGACGATATTTATAGGTATACTAGAGATACTAATAAAAATAATACTGATAAAAAAAGGGAATTGGCTTTAATACGTTATGCACAACAACCCGATTTTCGGAGAGACATAATCAAAGGATCTATACGTGCTCAAAGGCGTAAAACAGTTACTTGGAAACTCTTTCAAAAAAGTCTGCATTCGCCCCTTTTTTTAGACAAAATTGTAAAACCCTCGTTTTTTTCTTTTTTAAAAAATTATGAGCCAATGAGACAAATGCTTTTTATGTTCCAAAATTGGATGCGTACAAAGGCAGAATTCAAAAATTCGGATTATACAGAAGAAAAGACAAAAGAAAGTAAGGAGGAGGTCGAAAGAAAAAAATAAGAAAAAGAGGAACAAAGACGTATAGAAATAGGAGAGGCCTGGGATAGCATTATATTTGCTCAAGTAATAAGAGGTTCTTTATTAATAACCCAATCGATTCTTAGAAAATATATTCTATTGCCTTCATTGATAATAACTAAAAATATTGTTCGTATGCTATTATTTCAATTTCCCGAATGGTCAGAAGATTTTAGGGATTGGAAGAGAGAAATGTATATTAAATGCACCTATAATGGCGTTCAATTATCCGAAAAAGAATTTCCAAAAAAGTGGCTAATAGACGGTATTCAGATAAAAATCATATTTCCTTTTCGTCTGAAACCTTGGCACAGATCTAAGCTACGATCCACTGAAAAGGATCCAATGAAAAAAAAGGCGAAAAAAAAATGGACTTTTGTTTTTTAACAATTTTGGGAATGGAAGTGGAATTGCCCTTTTCTAGTTATCCCCGAAACCGATTTTCATTTTTTCATCCCATTTTAAAAGAACTCAAGTAAAAAATGTTAAAATGGAAAAAGAATTTTTTTCTAGTTCTCAAGATTTTAAATGAGAGAACAAAATTGTTTCTAAATTTCTCAAAAGAAAGAGCAAAATGGATCATCAAAAGTATTCTATTTCTAAACGAAAAAATAAAACAACTCCCAACTTTATTTCTACTTAGATTAAAAAAAATCTATGGCTTTAATGAAAGCCAAAAAGATTCAACAATGAGTAAGAAAAATCCAATGATTTACGAATCAACCATTCGAATTCAATCTATTAATTGGACAGATTGTTCATTGAAAAAAAAAAAAATAAAAGATCTGAATGCTAAAAGAAAGACAATCATAAAGAAAATAAAAAAAATGACAAAAGAAAAGAAAAAGGGAGTTTTAACTTCAGAGATAAATATTAGTTCGAACAAAGCAAGTTATTATGCTAAAAGATTAAAATTAAAAAAAGATATTTGGCAGATATTACAAAAAAGAAATCCTCTATTAGGCCGTAAATCACAAAATACTCTATTAGACCGTAAATCGCAGCATTCTTTTTTTAAATCTATCATGGAAAGGGTATACCTAGATATCTTTCTATGTATCATTTATATTCCTAGGGTCAATGTACAACTTTTTCTTGATTCAAGAAAAAAAATAAAAAACAAATCCATTTACAATAATGAAGAAAATGTGGAAAGAACTGATAAAACAAATCAAAGTCTAATTCACTTTATTTCGCTTCTCAAAAAATCTTATAATATTAGGAATACGAATTCAGTGAATTCGTGTGACGTATCCTCGTTGTCACAGGCATATGTATTTTTTAAATTATCAGAAACCCAAGTTATTAACATATATAAGTTAAGATCTGTTTTTGAATATCATCGAAAATGCTTTTTTCTTAAGAATGAAATAAAGGATTTTTTTTTTGGAATACAAAGAATATTTGATTCTAAATTAAGACAAAAGAACCCTTCCAATTCTCTAATGAATCAATGGACAAATTGCTTGTTAAAGGGTCATTCTCAATATGATTTATCTCAGAGGAGATGGTCTAGATTATTGCCACAAAAATGGAGAAATAGAATCCATGAGCGTCGTGTCTCTCAAAAAAAAGATTTTAAAAAATGTGATTCATATGAAAAACCCGATTAATTCTTTACAAAAACCAACAATTAGACTCATTAAAAAAAAAAAAACAATATGAATATGATCTTTTTTCATATAAATCTATTAATTATGCAGATAAGAAGCACTCATATATTTATGGATATGGATCATCATTCCAAGCAAATCAAAATCAAGCTATTTCTTATAATTACAACACACGTAAACAAAAATATTTGATCTAACGAGTGATATCTCTATCAAGAATTATATAGCAGAAGATTATATTATAGATATGGAAAAAAATCTGGATAGAAAGTATTTTGATTGGATGGGAATGAATGAAGAAATATTAAATCGTTCCATATGGAATCGTGAATTTTTTTTCTTTTCCAAATTTTGGATATTTTATAATGCATATACGAGTAACCCGTGGATCATACCAATCCAATTACTTTTTTTCGATTTTAATATAAATAAAAATGTTAGTGAAAATAAAAACATTACTGAAAGGAAAAAAATAATAGATATTTTTAGATCATCAAAAAAAAAAAAATTGCAATTCGAGTTAGAGACTCGAAATCAAGCAAAAGCGGAATACAAGGGTCGAGTGGATTTTGAATCATCTCTCTCAACCCAAGAAAAAGATATTGAAGAAGATTATACAGGATTGGACAGGAAAGAGGATATAAACAAAAAGCAATACAAGAACAAGATAGAGGCAGAACTTAATCTCTTATTAAGAAAGTTTTTGTTTTTTCAATTGAATTGGAAGGGTTCCTTAAATCAAAGAGTAATGAATAATATAAAAATATATTGTCTCCTGATTAGATTGAAAAATTTAAAAGAGATTGCTATAACCTCTATTCAAAGAGGAGAACTAAGTCTAGATATTATGGTGATTCAGAATCAGAAGGATTTAACTCTTACAGGATTGACCAAAAATAAGAAATTGATCCAAAAAGGAATATTGATTATCGAACCGGTTCGTCTGTCTAGAAAAAACGATGAAAAATTTTTTATGTATCAAACCATAGGCCTTTCGTTGATTCATAAGAGTAAGCGTCAAATTAATCAAAGATATCCTGAAAAAAGCCATGTTGATAAGAAGAACTTTGTAAAATCCATTCCAAGAACAAGAGATCAAAAGATAAGAGACAATAAAGAAAAAAATAATTATGATTTGCTTGTTCCTGAATCTTTTTTTTCCGCTAGACGTCGTAGAGAATTCAGAATTCTAATTTATTTCAATTCTAAGAATAGAAATGGTGTACATAGAAAGACAACATATTACAATAAGAATAAAGTCAAAAATTGCTGTAACGTTTTGGCTGAAAAAAAAGATCTTGATGGAGAAAAAAAAAAACTAATAAATTTCCATTTTTTTCTTTGGCCAAATTTTCGATTAGAGGATTTAGCTTGTATGAATCGCTATTGGTTTGATACCTATAATGGAAGCCGTTTCAGTATATTAAGGATACATATGTATCCGCGATTGAGAATTCGTTAATCTAGATTTCTTTCTTCTATTTAGCGTAACATATCCGGTATGCAGATACATAATGGATACACACATGGATGCGCACACGCATTGTGTTAACTTCTATTCTGTATTCTGAGGCCTTGATACTAATTCAATGATATATCCATTAAATACAAAAATGAATCAACAAAATCGTCTTATATATATTTAATATATTTAAATATAAATTTAAGTCTACCATTTTTATGCATAAATTAAAGTATTTCTATGATTTGGAAATGCACCAAATCGGGAAATCTTAAGGAAATTAAGATTATTGTATATACAAAATTTGAAATTAGTGTCATTACTATTACTGATCAAAAAAGATATCCATAAAATAAGGAAGGGGAGAAGAAAGCTTTCAACTTATGGTAAAAAATTTATTTCTACCGGGGTTTTCACAAGAAAAAAAAGAAGAAAACCCCGGATCGGTTGAATTTCAAGTACTAAATTTCACCAATAAGATACGAAGACTTACTTCACATTTGAAATTGCACCGAAAAGACTATTTATCTCAAAGAGGTTTACGTAAAATTCTGGGAAAACGACAACGGCTACTGTCTTATTTGTCAAAGAAAAATGGAATACGCTATAACAAATTAATAAATCAGTTGGATATTCGGGAGTCACAAATTCGCTAATTGAAGAGTCATTTTGAATTATTCGATTTATTAATTAGGTCTTGAATTTTGATGAATTCTTTTTTTTATTTTGTTTTACGCAATTCATGGAAGAATAAATCGAGGAAAATCCTATGAATGTCCCAGCTACAAGAAAAGACCTCATGATAGTCAATATGGGCCCTCACCACCCATCAATGCATGGTGTTCTTCGACTTATTGTTACTCTGGATGGTGAGGATGTTATTGATTGTGAACCAATATTGGGTTATTTACACAGAGGGATGGAAAAAATTGCGGAAAACCGAACAATTATACAATATCTGCCTTATGTAACACGTTGGGATTATTTAGCTACTATGTTCACAGAAGCAATAACCGTAAACGGACCGGAACAGTTGGGAAATATTCAAGTACCCAAAAGAGCCAGCTATATTCGAGTAATTATGTTGGAATTGAGTCGTATAGCTTCTCACCTACTATGGCTGGGACCTTTTATGGCGGATATTGGTGCACAAACCCCTTTCTTCTATATTTTCAGAGAAAGAGAATTAATATATGATCTATTCGAAGCTGCGACAGGTATGAGAATGATGCATAATTTTTTCCGTATCGGGGGAGTAGCGGCTGATCTACCTCATGGTTGGATAGATAAATGTTTGGATTTCTGCGATTATTTTTTAACAGGGGTTTTTGAATATCAAAAACTTATTACGCGAAATCCTATTTTTTTAGAACGGGTTGAGGGAATAGGCATTGTTGGTGGAAAGGAAGTAATAAATTGGGGTTTATCAGGACCGATGCTTCGGGCTTCCGGAATACAATGGGATCTCCGTAAAGTTGATAATTATGAGTGTTACGGGGAATTTGATTGGGAAGTTCAATGGCAAAAAGAAGGAGATTCATTAGCTCGTTATTTAGTTCGAATTGGTGAAATGGTGGAATCCATAAAAATTATTCAACAGGCTTTGGAAGGAATTCCCGGCGGTCCATATGAGAATTTAGAAATCCGTTACTTTGATAGGGAAAGGGAACCAGAATGGAATGATTTTGAATATCGATTCATTAGTAAAAAACCGTCTCCGACTTTTGAATTGCCGAAACAAGAACTTTATGTAAGAGTTGAAGCCCCAAAAGGAGAATTAGGGATTTTTCTAATAGGGGATCAGAATGTTTTTCCTTGGAGATGGAAAATTCGTCCACCTGGTTTTATCAATTTGCAAATTCTTCCTCAATTAGTTAAAAGAATGAAATTGGCCGATATTATGACAATACTAGGTAGCATAGATATCATTATGGGAGAAGTTGATCGTTGAAATGATAATTGATACAACAGAAGTACAAGATATCAATTCTTTTTTCAGATTGGAATCTTTAAAGGAGGTCTATGGAATTCTATGGGTACTTGCCCCTATCTTTACTCTTGTATTGGGAATCACCATAAGTGTACTAGCAATTGTATGGTTAGAAAGAGAAATATCCGCAGGTATACAACAGCGGATTGGACCTGAATACGCTGGTCCTTTGGGAGTTCTTCAAGTTTCTAGCAGATGGAACAAAACTACTTTTCAAAGAGAGTCTTATTCCATCTAGGGGAGATACTCGTTTATTCAGTATCGGACCATCCATATCAGTCATATCAATTATAATAAGCTATTCAGTAATTCCTTTTGGATATAACTTTGTTTTATCTGATCTCAATATCGGTGTTTTATTATGGATTGCTATTTCGAGTATTGCTCCCATTGGACTTCTTATGTCAGGATATGGATCAAATAATAAATATTCCTTTTTGGGTGGTCTACGAGCTGCTGCTCAATCGATTAGTTATGAAATACCATTAACTCTATGTGTGTTATCAATATCTCTACGTGCGATTCGTTGATACAAAAACTTTTCGATGCTATTGCTATGCTTATGCGCCTTTCTTTGTGGGACACTTTATAGGAAAGGGGTAGAATAAATTCATTATTATTATTCTCAATTCGAATTGAAGAACAAAATCAGATAGTTATATGAGTGAAATCAGACAGCTTCTATATGAATATAATTTTATATAATTCATGAATACTATATTACATTACCAGACCAGATTTTATCTATGGTATAGTTTATATATGGTATAGTATGATGATTTGAAATTGCAGTCAAAATATTGAGTCTCATTTTCTATGTATAAGAATTTAGTAAAAAAAAAAAAAAAAATTAGAAGCAGAAGAGTCTGATTACCCCAGGATTGGTTGATTAGTAATCTTGTCTTGAAGCGGGTTCAAAAGAATTGAGTTTTTGCTACCGTTTGGATGAATTATCATACATGTATTAACATAAATATAAGGAAAGCTCATAAAAAATGGAGTGGATGGTTAGAAGCACCAAGATACACAAAGGATTTGTAACGCGGATTATGTAAATTTTAAAAAAGAGCATTTCCACATAATAGAAAAAAGAATACTAATTGGGGCTTTAAGTTGGTAGAAAAAAGAAGGAAGTACTCCCCAAAATTCCGGTCCAGAGTATGCTCCTATCCACTGATTAAATAAATGACTATCGGGAACGAAATAATCCTTTAATTTTTTTTCAAGTCCCTTTTTATTTACACAAAAAAAGACGAATAGGAACGAAAAAAAAAGAAGAAAAAGTGACCCCCCTTATCTTTTTTTCATACTTATCATACTTATGGAGATAGAATTTATGTGATAATTTAGAAACTAATATGTAATTCTTTTTCGTAATCGAAAACGATGGGCGGGGGGTTATTGGATAATTCTAAAAGATTTTTTTATTGAAGAATAAAGTTATTACTTAAAAAATTCAATTTTGAATTTTTATAAGGGATAAGATCAATTCAGAAGTACCTTTTGTATCTTTTATAAAAAATGCATCTTATTTCTCTTTATTATTAAATTAGAACAGACAGAATTCAATTGGTCTAATTCAGAACCGTCCGATAAATTTGAATCTTATCCATCTTAGGGATATAGCAAAAGATAAATAATCGGCCTGGTCCTTAGATTTATTTAAGGCTTTCGAGGAGCCGTATGAGGTGAAAATCTCATGTACGGTTCTGTAATAGCGATGGGAACAGTAATGTTATCACCGACTAGGATTATCTAATAGTTTAAGTACAGTTGATATAGTTGATGCACAATCAAAATATGGTTTTTGGGGGTGGAATTTGTGGCGTCAACCTATAGGTTTCATCGTTTTTCTAATTTCTTCCCTAGCAGAATGTGAAAGATTACCTTTTGATTTACCAGAAGCGGAAGAAGAATTAGTAGCGGGTTATCAAACCGAATATTCGGGTATAAAATTTGGTTTATTTTATGTTGCTTCCTATTTAAACCTATTAATTTCTTCATTATTTGTAACAGTTCTTTACTTGGGCGGTTCAAATATCTCTGTTCCGTACATATTCGTTTCTGAATTTTTTGAAATAACTAATAAAGCGTATGGAGTTTTTGGAACTACAATTGATATCTTTATTACATTAGCTAAAACTTATTTGTTCTTGTTCCTTTCTATCACAGCAAGATGGACTTTGCCTAGGCTAAGAATGGACCAATTATTAAATCTTGGGTGGAAGTTTCTTTTACCTATTTCTCTCGGTAATCTATTATTAACAACTTCCTCTCAACTGTTTTCACTGTAAAAGATTGATCCTATATATTTGTAACTTGTCTCAAACAAGAGAAAGAAACAAAACAAAAATATTCATAGATATTCACGATATGTTCCTTATGGTAACTGGGTTCATGAATTATGGTCAACAAACAGTCCGAGCTGCAAGGTACATTGGTCAAAGTTTCATGATTACCTTATCCCACGCAAATCGTTTACCTGTAACTATTCAATATCCTTATGAAAAATTAATTACATCGGAACGTTTCCGCGGTCGAATCCATTTTGAATTTGATAAATGTATTGCTTGTGAAGTATGTGTTCGTGTATGTCCTATAGATCTACCCGTTGTTGATTGGAAACTGGAAACGGATATTCGAAAGAAACGATTGCTTAATTACAGTATTGATTTCGGAATTTGTATATTTTGTGGTAACTGTGTTGAGTATTGTCCAACAAATTGTTTATCAATGACTGAAGAATATGAACTTTCGATTTATGATCGTCATGAATTGAATTATAATCAAATTGCTTTAGGCCGTTTACCAATGTCAGTAATTGATGATTATACAATTCGAACAATTCAAATAAAATAATATAATAAAATTTTTTATTTTTTTTTTTTATTTTATTTGAATTTATTTCTTTTTTTTTTTTTTATTTATTTTATTTTTTTATTTTATTTGAATAGTTTCGACCTACTCTTTCGTATAACGAATGAAATGACATTGGTCCTATAACTGGTACCTATTCTCACTTGTTAGGATTTGATTAAATTCAATGCGGAGAGAAATCTCGTATATCAAATTTTTCCCTGGTCGTATCAATTAAGGTCATGAAATTTCGATTTATTTTTCTCTTATTTTACATATAATGGATTTGCCTGAACCACTACATGATTTTCTTTTAGTCTTTTTGGGATCAGGTCTTGTATTAGGAAGTCTAGGAGTAGTATTATTTACCAACCCAATCTTTTCTGCTTTTTCGTTGGGACTGGTTCTTGTTTGTATATCTTTATTCTATATTTTATCAAACTCCCATTTTGTAGCTGCAGCACAACTACTTATTTACGTGGGAGCTATAAACGTTTTAATCCTATTTGCTGTGATGTTCATGAATGGTTCGGAATATTACCAAGATTTTCATCTTTTGACTGTTGGGTGTGGAATTACTTTGATGGTTTGTACAAGTATTTTTGTTTCACTAATAACTACTATTCCAGATACATCATGGTACGGGATTATTTGGACTACAAGACCAAATCAGATTATAGAGCAAGATTTGATAAGTACTAGTCAACAAATTGGAATTCATTTATCAACAGATTTTTTTCTTCCATTTGAACTAATTTCAATAATTCTCTTAGCTGCTTTGATAGGTGCAATTGTCGTGGCTCGCCAGTAAGAAATCTTTCGAACTAGCAATAAAAAAAATGGAATTTTATTTTTTTTATTTTCCCACATTTCTTTCTGTTGAATTCTATGTGAATGTAAAAAAAAAGAGTGTTTATGTAGAAAATAATTTTTTTTTGCCAATATATTCTTTTGTTCCAGACTTGTTATATTCTTTAGTCAATTGAATCCGTTGAATTGTTGTTCATATTATATTAAAATGAATCGAAATTGATAAGGAGTTGGTCAATGATGCTCGAACATGTACTTGTTTTGAGTGCCTATTTATTTTCTATCGGTATCTATGGATTGATTACGAGCCGAAATATGGTTAGAGCCCTTATGTGTCTTGAACTTATACTCAATGCAGTTAATATAAATTTCGTAACCTTTTCTGATTTTTTTGATAGTCGCCAATTAAAAGGAAATATTTTTTCTATTTTTGTTATTGCTATTGCAGCCGCTGAAGCTGCTATCGGACCGGCTATTGTTTCTTCAATTTATCGTAACAGAAAATCTACTCGTATCAATCAATCGAACTTGTTGAATAAATAGTATTTCATGATTAATCATAAAATTTGGAATTTAGAATAGTGTAATATTCATCAATTCAACAAATTTGCATGTTTGCAAATAAAAACGTAAGAAATCAAAGTATCTTGGTCCTCTTCTCCTCTTATGAATTGATCCGGAAGTCGATTTTGAGTATCAAAATTCTGGTAAATCGTTGATTCATCTGGTGTCTAAATATATGATTCATTTACGAGTTTACTAGATCGAAAATTTTCAATTTTTGGTGTTAAAAAATTACTCTAGATCCAATGTCACATTCAGTAAAAATTTATGATACATGTATAGGATGTACTAATGTGTCCGAGCCTGCCCCACAGATGTATTAGAAATGATACCTTGGGACGGGTGTAAAGCTAAGCAAATAGCTTCTGCTCCAAGAACGGAGGACTGTGTCGGTTGTAAGAGGTGTGAATCCGCCTGTCCGACGGATTTCTTAAGTGTTCGAGTTTATTTATGGCATGAAACAACTCGAAGCATGGGTCTAGCTTATTGATACCTTTCAAAAAACACCACGAGAATACGTTTTTTATTGGAACCCGCGCTCAAAATATAAAAATAGAATATTATTATTTTATTTTGAGCGCGGGTTTTTCTGGTCCAAGTTTATCTTATTTTTATCACGAATTATTTTCCTTGGTTAACAATAGTTGTACTTTTGCCAATAGCCGGGGGTTCCTTAATCTTCTTATTTCCTCATCGAGGGAATAAGGTAATTAAGTGGTATACGATTTGTATATGCTTAATCGATCTCCTTCTAACAACCTATGCATTTTGTTATCATTTCCAATTGGATGATCCATTAATCCAACTGACGGAAAATTATAAATGGATCAATTTTTTTGATTTTTATTGGAGATTCGGAATAGATGGACTCTCTATAGGACCTATTTTACTGACGGGATTTATTACCACTATAGCTACTTTAGCGGCTCAGCCGGTTACTCGAGAATCCCGATTATTCCATTTCCTGATGCTAGCAATGTATAGCGGTCAAATAGGACCATTTTCTTCTCGAGACATTTTACTTTTTTTCATCATGTGGGAATTAGAATTAATTCCAGTTTATATACTTTTATCCATGTGGGGGGGAAAGAAACGTTTGTATTCAGCTACAAAGTTTATTTTATACACTGCGGGAAGTTCTGTTTTTTTATTAATTGGAATTCTAGGTATCGGTTTATATAGTTCTAATGAACCGACATTAAATTTTGAAACATTAACTAATCAATCGTATCTCTGCGGCGCTCGAAATAATATTCTATATGGGATTTCTTTTGACTTTTGCTGTCAAATTGCCGATTATACCCTTACATACATGGTTACCAGACACCCACGGAGAGGCACATTACAGCACTTGTATGCTTTTAGCCGGAATCTTATTAAAAATGGGAGCGTATGGATTGGTTCGAATTAATATGGAATTATTACCCCACGCTCATTCTATATTTTCCCCCTGGTTAATGATATTAGGTTCAATTCAAATAATCTATGCAGCTTCAACATCTCTTGGTCAACGTAATTTAAAAAAAAGAATAGCTTATTCCTCGGTATCTCATATGGGTTTTATAATTATTGGAATTGGTTCCATAAGCGATACGGGGCTCAATGGGGCCATTTTACAAATAATCTCTCATGGATTTATTGGCGCTGCGCCTTTTTTCTTGGCGGGGACTAGTTATGATAGACTACGTCTTCTTTATCTTGACGAAATGGGCGGAATGGCTATCCCAATGCCAAAAATATTCACATTTTTCAGTATCTTATCGATGGCTTCTCTTGCATTGCCGGGCATGAGCGGTTTTGTTGCAGAATTGATGGTTTTTTTTGGAATAATTACCAGTCAAAAATATCTTTTAATGACAAAAATACTAATCACTTTTGTAACAGCAATTGGAATGATATTAACTCCTATTTATTCATTATCCATGTTACGGCAGATGTTCTATGGATACAAGCTTTTTAATACACCAAACTCGTATTTTTTTGATTCTGGGACTTGAGAATTATTTATTTCGATTTCTATCCTTATACCCGTAATAGGTATTGGTATTTATCCAGATTTCATTTTCTCATTCTCGGTTGACAAGGTTGAAGCCATTCTATCGAATTTTTTCTAAATAGTTTTTCTCGTGAATAAATGAATAAAACCAAAAATCAAAAAGAGAACTAAACCCCATAAAAAAGAATTTGAATTAATTGTAATCGAATATGTTTAGTTGTTTGTGAGAACCCCTTGAATCATTACATTACTTGATTTAAAGGGTTCTCGACGATTTATTCGAAGTTTTCTTTATATATTCATATATAACTTATATATGAATATATAATCTAATTTCTTATATTATATAATCTAATTTCTTATATATATGCTTTCATATATGCTTTCATGCTTTCTTTATTTGTATTTGTCAGGTCCTTTACTCACTTTAATTCAATTAGATGTAAATGAACCATAACTGTGTAATCCTATACCTAATAGATTGATCCCCAAATAACATATCCAAATTATAAGAAAGCCCAGAGAGGCCGCTATTGAAGAATTTACACCTTCAAATTTTGTAATTTTTCTAGTATGTAAATAAATCGCAAATATGGTCCAAGTAATAAAGGCCCAAATTTCCTTTGGATCCCAATTCCAATATGATCCCCATGCCTCATTAGCCCATACTGCTCCTGAAAGAATACCTATCGTTAAAAAGATAAAACCCAGACTAATAATACGATAACTCCAACGATCCAATTGTTGAATAAACTGAGACCTGTAATAATTTCTAGAAGAAGAAAAATCAATTTTTTGTAAAACATTGTTTGTTTCATTCATATTCATGTATTGGATCTCGGCAAAAGAAAATGATTCATTTAAAAAATACAAATCATTGCTTTTACCAAAAATTTGTATGACTTCTCGAAATGTAATAACTAAAATTGCTACTGATAATAACGATCCACATAAAAGAGCTGCATAGCCAAATATCATCATACTTACGTGCATCATTAACCAATGAGATTGTAAAGCGGGTACTAATATTGCAGATTGATGCATTTCGGTTAAAATACCCGAAGTAGCAAAGCCTTGGGTAAAAATAACACTTGGTGCGATTATTGTACTTAAATCGTTTTTTTGCTTTTTAAAACAAAAAACCATATGAAAAATGGAAAAACCCCAGGAAAGAAAGATTAATGATTCATATAAATCACTAAATGGTAAATGGCCCGATAAAATCCATCGAGTAATTAACAATCCCGTTATACAGAAAAAAGTAATTTTCATACCATTTTTGGACGAATCATATAATCCTAAGATTTCATTGACTAATAAGGTTATCAAATGTGTTGAAATTACAATTGATACGACCGAAAACGATATATGAGTTAATATATGCTCTAAAGTTGAAAATATCATAAAAAAATGAAAAAAGGGGGGGTGTCTGAATACTAATACTAGGAAGAGAAATCGGAAATTGAATTCATTATAGGACTTATTCTTTTAGAAGATAAGATGCCATGCCGCTACTCGGACTCGAACCGAGATGCTCTAGCACTGCTTCCTAAGAGCAGCGTGTCTACCAATTTCACCATAGCGGCTTACTCGAAATCATACTAACCGATTTATTGTCAATCGTCGAGATTGAAAGAATCAATTAAAATAAAATGCAATATTTTTTTAGTAAACATTAAAGAATGAAAGGAATTGTATTATAATTATTTTATTTGAATCAATTTTATTTATAATAAAATTTATTTTTTTTTTATTTCAAATTTTTAGAAGAAATGAAATGAATCATAAATCATATCATAATAATAATAATTTTAATTGTAAATAAATTATTATTAGTTATTAAATTATTATATATATATATAATATATATATAATAATATATATATATATTATATAATTAAATTCTAAATTTTAAATATTTTTTTTTTAGAACGTTTCAATTTCAATACGAATTCTTATTCTCGTTTTTTTTTTGTTTCGAGTTTTAGTTTTAACATTTAACAACGGGGAATGGTTTTTTCGTGGTTTATTCTCTTTTTCAAAAACAAGCACTGTTGGAACTAGATAGTTCTGCTTCAATCCGGAAATGGAACAAAAAATTCTCTTTTGTAGTTTTTAATGACTCATTTATTATATTATTCTTTTTCATTTAATCGAAAGAGATGTATTTCTATTTATTTTTTCAATGAAAGAAAATAAATAGTTAAAAAAAAATTGGTTTATTTTTGGATCACCAATTTAGTATTACATTCAAAGGATGTTTTTTTTTCTTATTCTAAAATAGAATATATATTTATGAGAATAATATATATATATATATGAGTTATAATTCCAAATTATTAAAATAGAAATGATTCTTTAATAAATGATTTTATATTAAATCAATTCAATTCAATATTAGAGAATACTCTTTGAGTCCAGATTTTTCCAACGTTTGTATTTGTTATACAAAAATACTTTTTGAATTCCCTGTAGAAATTGATTGCGCTAATGAATAAGCTTTCAATGCTGTCCAATATCCCCTCTTTTTCCAAAAAGTTTTCCGGATTTTATTTTTTGATCTAGAAGTGCGTTTCTTTGGAACTGCCATCCAACTAGTATAGTTTTCTTTTCATTGCTACAGGTCATGTGAAAGACATATCTTCTGTTCTCTAAATGAAAACTAATTCTTCTTTGATTAATTAGCCATATATCTTATCCCCCCCTTTTTTATCTTTTTTTTTATCTTTTTAATATCTAAAGTAAAACATTGAATATTATAACACCTTTTTCAAAATTTTGCCAAACATAGATATCTCTTTGTATTGTAATGTAAAAAAAATTAATTAGTTCAAAATAAACTAATGCTTCTGAATATTAATAAAAGAAAAAAATTCTTATTTATTTGATTGGGTTATGTCATATGAATTGTATTTTGCTGCATATCAAAATAAACGAATGTTCTTAGTTTTGGTACAATTTTGAATCCCCGCTCTATAGAAAAGAATGTTTGTATAATTGTCAAATAAAAATTTGAATCTTTATCTTTATTTGACAAATTTAGTTTTTATGAGAATTTTATTAAAAATTCTATTAGTTATCTTTTTATTTATTATCTATTAGTTATCTT
This sequence comes from Pterocarpus macrocarpus, assembly GCA_031439585.1. Taxonomy (NCBI): domain Eukaryota; kingdom Viridiplantae; phylum Streptophyta; class Magnoliopsida; order Fabales; family Fabaceae; genus Pterocarpus; species Pterocarpus macrocarpus. The sequence continues at coordinate 45,974 of JAVHNN010000042.1, forward strand.
ATTATTTATTAATAGTAATCAAAATTTTACTAAAAAAAAACTTTCTTTTTCACTAGGAATTTGTTTATTGGACCATTTTTACTTTGTACTTTGCAATATTAGAAGTATTGTGCAGAGATTCAGAATAATAGAAAATTCTATTTATATGTTCACTCTTTTTTATTAACTGAAGCCTTTACAAAAGAGATAAATCCGACGAATAAGAAACAAAACTCATTACGAATCAAAATATTTTTGATTTTATTCTTTTTTTTTTTTGTATGGAATATACACATCAATCTTCATGGATCATACCTTTCATTCCACTTCCAGTTCCTATGTTGATAGGGGTGGGACTTCTACTTTTTCCCACAGCAACAAAAAATCTTCGCCGTATGTGGGCTTTTCCGAGTATTTTATTGTTAGGTATAGTTATGCTTTTTTCGGTCGATCTGTCGATTGATCAAATCAATAACAATAAGACTTCCATCTATCAATATGTGTGGTCTTGGACTATAAATAATGATCTTTCTTTAGAGTTTGGTTACTTGATCGATTCACTTACCTCTATTATGTTAATATTAATCACTACTGTTGGCATTTTGGTTCTTATTTATAGTGATAATTATATGTCTCATGATCAAGGATATTTGAGATTTTTTGCTTATATGAGTTTTTTTAATACTTCAATGTTGGGATTAGTTACTAGTTCTAATTTGATACAAATTTATATTTTTTGGGAATTGGTTGGAATGTGTTCTTATCTATTAATAGGTTTTTGGTTCACACGTCCTATTGCAGCAAATGCTTGTCAAAAGGCGTTTGTAACTAATCGTGTAGGGGATTTTGGTTTATTATTAGGTATTTTAGGTCTTTATTGGATAACAGGTAGTTTGGAATTTCGGGATTTGTTTCAAATATTCAATAACTTGATTTCTAATAATGACGTTAATGTTTTTTTTGTTACTTTGTGTGCCCTATTGTTATTTTGCGGTTCTGTTGCTAAATCTGCCCAATTCCCCCTTCATGTATGGTTACCGGATGCTATGGAAGGGCCTACTCCTATTTCCGCTTTTATACATGCTGCTACTATGGTAGCGGCGGGAATTTTTCTTGTAGCTAGACTTCTTCCTCTTTTCATAGCTATACCCCCCATAATGAATGGAATAGCTTTCATAGGTATAATAACATTAGTATTTGGAGCTACTTTAGCTATTGCTCAAAAAGATATTAAGAGAAATTTGGCCTATTCTACAATGTCTCAATTGGGTTATATGATGTTAGCTCTAGGTATGGGATCCTATCGAGCCGCTCTATTTCATTTGATTACTCATGCTTATTCAAAAGCATTGTTGTTCTTAGGATCCGGATCCATTATTCATTCAATGGAAGCTATTGTTGGATATTCTCCAGAAAAAAGTCAAAATATGGTTCTTATGGGCGGGTTAACAAAACATACGCCAATCACAAAAACTTCTTTTTTAATAGGTACGCTTTCTCTTTGTGGTATTCCACCCTTTGCTTGTTTTTGGTCCAAAGATGAGATTC